>NMRA01000138.1:689128-743962 GCA_002633005.1 Phoronis australis | reverse complement strand
CTCAGCCAATGTAACTACCATATAACAGGTTTCTGGTTCCTCCATATGAAAATCCAGGTCAAAAAGAAGGTCACAAGTAGTCCTATTCAGTTGGAGAATTTTATGACGCCATCTTAACTGAGGCAGGCCAGCCAGCTGGCTCTCTATTGTGTTGGCAGGGAATGGGGTAATTGAAACTTGCGCTTCAGTTAACAATTCTAATTGGGTTTTGGCTTGAATTTTCAGCAGGGATAGGTTCGTCATGCTGTGAATGTATGACCTTGGTGTGTAGTAACACATACGCTACCCCTCTCCCCCTCACTACTGACCTCTTCAGGAGGCTGCATAAACTTGGTATGCAACAGTGTATACTCTCCCCTTCTCACTCTCTAACTCCCTCTTTCCCCTCTCCCTCTCCCCCCCTCTCCACTGACCTCCTCAAGGGGCTGTGACTGCATGAACTTTGTGTGCAACAGTGTATACTCTCTCTGCATATGTTGGATGGTCTCCTGCATCTCCATCATCATCACCGCATTACGACTGAAAATATACGACACGATTAAAGTAGCCTACATCACAGAGATGCAGGTACAATAATGCTCTATCATGTCAATTCAATATTTAAATCAATAACAACACCTAAAACCTAACCAAGCCAGATTTCTGACCCACATTTTAGCCTATTTCACTGCAATTGCATTAAAAATAGTATGTCAGTATATCCATAAATTCTTTGTCTCATCAGTGAATTAAGCAAGAGAGATGGAACATAGAGTCAACGGTGACTTACTTCAGTTCATCTTGATTCTTCTTGCTTTCTTCAGCAAAAGCACTTTGTCTGAAAGTAAACATGTCATCACTTCAATGAAAGATACTGCCTTAAAGCTGGGGTTTTCAGAACAAAAACAATTTAATTTCAGATCTAAAATTTCTAGGCAATGTGCACATCAGGGAATATTTCAAATAAAGACAGCCCGTAACACAAAAATGGTAACTTCTACTGTCTGGGCGCAAACATTGTCAACTGCTATCCACTTGAACAACAAATAATACTCACAGAAGGTCAAACTGATCTTGAAGTTCCTTCAGATTCTGGAAGTCAGATCCTTTCGAAGTAAAGCTCTTGGCACTAAGAGCCACCGATCTGCGACTCTCCGGCATGTTGTCAAAATTGAGCGGAGTCTCGGCAGACTTCTGGCGAGTGTTGAGTCCTCGCGTTTGGTCACGTGATGCTGTCATCAAAGATGAGACAGGGTACTCACGCTCTGTAGCCAGTATGGTTGAGAGAACAGATGAGATCTCGTCCATAACTGTAATGCACACAACACAGACAGTTCTAAAATAACTTATTAAATTTCATGAAAAATACAACATACACAGATGTCTCGTGACACAAAGATGCACAAAGAACACATACCGTACTCAGGAATTTTCGACTAGTTTAAAAGCAAGAAGTCAAATAGATATAATTCACCTCTTAAATGATTCCGAAGAGCTGTGTGGAATACACTGAAGCGATACTCACACCTAACACCTCATTTGTAACAAACTCTGTGGAATGACACTACATTTAGCTATAAGTATAGATTGCCCAAGTATTATTTTACACTTACTGCAAACTGTCACACTCTTTATCACTATTGTAAATTTTTAATAGTTGTAATAAGCCTAGACAGAATGCCAGCAGCACTTCCTGGGTGGTGCCATATTTCATTACTTTCAATGACTTTAAAATTAATGGATTTTAAAATAGTGCCCAAGGCACTAAGTATGCTTGAGTGTACTACTTGAATAAGTCATACTTTGGCACATATTGATAGTCATTTCTTCAATTTGAGGGGTGACTGGATCTTCTTTGTTTAATACAACTGTCTCCAGGTCTGTAAGCACCTGACTTAGTGACATCATGTCTGAAACAAAAAAATTACATTCAGTTGTAAAGCTGTGTCTTCGTGATGCAGCATTCGTCTTCCGTCAAAGAAACAAACTTTTGATGAGACCACTACCTCTTAAGGTCAGCAGTGGCTTCTGGGCTTGAAAGGAACTCAGTTAGCTGTTGCTTCAACCAAACTCAGTGGGTAAAAAGCTTGCTGTGACAAGTCAACCTATCAAGGCTGGTCTGATTTTCAGTTCTTTTCAAGCTTAGAAACCTTTCTAATCTGAGGAAGAAATAAGGGGAGACCAATTTTAAAGCAGTAACTGGTCAATGAAAAGTTGTTGTACAACACAATGCATGGATTTATTGCACATTTAATGATGACAAGAAAATAATTCACAAATTATTGCAATTAAGCAATAGCAATAAGTTCCTGACATCAATTGTTAGCAATCATTGTTAGTAACAACAATAGAGCGTACCTTTATCCATGAGAACTTTACTGATGTCATCCTTAAATCCAATCACCTTGTCGTAAGACTCCAAGTAAGAGACAGTGATAGGGTGGGCCAGAATGTGAAATCCCTGCCTGTAACATATACTCAGCAGGATGAGAATTTGAAGAGTACACAACGAAAAGGTAATGAATGCGTTCAGTACTACATGAGTTATGGTAATTCACTTACATGGAAATTTATCAAATGTTAATAAATTGTCTACAATAACTGTAGAAGCAGTATTCAAATCTGAGTTGATGTTTGTTTTGACAGAAAATAATGGCAATCCTTGAGGTCATTGCACTGTTTAAACTGTGCTTAATTGTTTAGACAATCTGCTACGACTAGGGTACTGCAAAAAGAAGATGTATGATCATATTATAAACTGAATGAATCACTGTCAAAACTAAAAGAGACAGCAACACCAGAATTGATGATGAGCTCGGTGAAGCAGAACAATAGCCAACTAGCACAAAATGAACAAATAGCGCATATACAACAGCTAATAACAATGCCGCCACACAACAACTTATTGCATGATGTGCTGTCATCAGACATTTGTGACTGGGAACAATACGATCTCATAATTTTTTTCCTAGTCAAGGTAAATGGTAATGTTTTAACAGAGACTGTTAAATAATTTATTTGAAATCCAATGAATGGACAGACAAGTGGATTATAATTTAGGTCACCGAAGTGAGTTCTAAAGAGTTGAAGAATTCCAACAGGAACTGACAGTGTTGGTGGAGATGGTAGAAGTATTGGATGTGATCAGGGTACAGATAGTGATGATGATGATGATGATGATGATGATGATGATGATGAGAGCAATGACAAGAAGAAGATGATGACAATGAAGCTGATGATGGTGGTGATGGTTGTGGTGGTGGTGTTGCAGATGCTGCTGATGGTGATGATGATGGTGATGGTGGTGATGATGATGGTGATGGTGGTGATGATGATGGTGATGGTGGTGATGGTAAAATGATGATGATGGCGATGATAATGATGATGATGATGACGAAGCTGATGACAATGATGACGCAGGTGACAACAATAATGAAGAAAATAATGACATGAAGGAGACTGTCCACAGTCATATTCAAAACAAGTGTCAAACTGTGTTGGTCAGAATGCTCTACATAACTACAAACAATATTGCTAAGCTGAGACACTAGTAGCATTCAACTAATGACAACAGCGTACAACAGCATAACACATGCACTGCTCATTTACCAGTCCTCTAAGTCTTCCTCACTATAGTGGTGGTGGTAAGGACATGATCAACAATTTACATAATTGTCATGCAGAGTGATGCCATGCATAGATGAAACAAAAACTTGTCAATATTCACTTTGTCAACAAATGCTATGAAAATACCATGGGTCTATCTTTTCAAAGGTTGTACATCTGGTTTTAGCCAAGATAGTTGTGACATTAATTTTAATTAGCAATTGAACGAGGCTTGTCAAGGCAATCGTTAACTCTTGACATGAAAAAATATCAGCTGCAATATTCTTACTCTTCTAAAAACACAGGCAGCATCATGTTTGCATTATAATGAGCCCATGATTGTCTTAACTTCGACCAGACTTAACCCTTTGATAGAATGAACTCTGAGTCAGAAATTTTAACAAGGAAAACTAAGCAGTGCAGTCAACACTTTGCTTATACATTCTCATGCAACAATTTGATGAAACTAAAGAAGCAAAAAGTGCTAGGCTGCATCCATTGACAGAATAAAAATATCAAACAAATTATTTCAGAGGGAAAAATGAGTTTTGTACTCCTCAGGCATCATTTAAAAACAATATTTTGCAACTGCTCATTTTGCAACTTCTTTTCAAGTGCATTCCATGCCAGAGAATTTGGGTAAAAACTAAAGATTACTTAATATTGTAGAATAAAAAAGTGAATTAATTGAATAATTATAGTAAATAATTATAATGAAAAGTATTTTCAAGTAATTATCAAAACTGAATAACAAATTACCTGACAGCATCATCCTTCTCCTCAATATAGGGAAGAGAGCTTGTGGTGAAAAGAAAACAAACTTTTAAAAACTTTAATTCTACATCAAGACAAGATAACCACTGTTTTAGAGAAAAGTACAAGAATTCAGGAATGAAAAAATGTAGACTCAAACAATATAATGAATTAGTCTTTCTACCTGGCAATAAAGTAATTCATACCTTGGTTTAACAAAGCTGGTCTCCCTAGACTTCAAACGGTTGTCAGTACCCGGAGGCGGGGAAGTCCCAATTTCTGAAAAAATATCAATTCTAGATGTTAAAACATCTTTATAAGACAGCTTAAGGATGTCTAAATGTTATCCTACAGATCTCCACAAGTCTTTGTCCTCCTCACATCTCGCGGAAGGCCAACCAGGACTCGAGGGTAGATAAAACCTAATTGTTATTCAAGCCATGAATACACCTAAAAGCTACAATCAAGATAATGCCTTCAACTGGGTAAACTGCTAGAGTTATGTTCTCATTGGGACTAGATCACCTTAAGTAGAGGGAGATGTCTTTGCAATATCAACAAGGCTTACCAACCTCATAACCCTTGATAATTACATTAATAAACACATCAGAAACTGTAAACTTATTGGAGAAGTTTGAATGTGAATCAATGCCCAGATGTTCGGTGTCTGGTTACAATACAGCTATAACCCCTCTCCACTTATTTTGTACTTAGAAATGTTTCATTTACCAAACATTTATTATTTTACTTTACTTTTCTACAAATTGCAATTTTTTTTCATTTTCACAGTTTGGTAATTGCCATAATTACTTACCGTGGATTTCAATTTTGTTTTGAATGTTTGCAATTTTTTAGAAAATAGGAAAAAATGAGGAAATAAAATTTCACTTGCTTGCCATACTAAGTCCTAGGTTGGCGAGATTTTACAGTAATTATTTCTTCAATTTTATTGAATTTACAGGTGATTACACAAGCTCAGAAGTCTTCAGTTAACATTGAATAAGCTTCACCAACATCTAGTCTCATTTTATTCATCAAAATGGAGTTTTTAAGTGATTCACTTTATAATTTCCATAGTCTATTTTGGTACACACAAGAATCATGACAAGATGAAACAAATATTTAGAACAACGAAACATCAAAACTTAGGCTATTCCAAATGAACTTCATAACAAAGCAATACCTCTGACATCTTCAGGAAATGGCATATCCCCATTTTCATCCAGAACAGCCTCATGAAATGAAGCCTGTGACTGGATGGATATGGCTGGTGACCTTGACCGTCGGCCATCGAATGCCGCCCGCTTCTCACTGAGAGATGACTTGTACTTGGAACGCAGCGAGGTGCGGCTAGCAGCTGATGAGATTCGAATTTCTTCCTCTGTCTGACCATGAATACTTAATCTCATCTGCAGCATAAAGACAACAATGCATGAGAAAATGATAACTATGCTTCAACACAGAAATATGTTGCAATATAACCTGTATTTGTTGAACACAAAACACAGAAATAACTCTACCACTGCAGGGCCGCTTATAGTCCAAGAAATTATTCAATCAGAAACATGTTTTTAATAATTCAGTCAGAGGAAGTAAGAAAAAGTTCAAATAAACAACTTGTACTCAACAAATTTTTACAAAGTCTAATGACAGCTACTGAACTGACAGTCATAACAAATGTTCAATACACAAAGCACAGACTTGACATAACATGCAGTAATCTACAAATTACAAACAATGATTGTTAGGGTAAACAAATATGTTACAAAGAACTTAATGAAATCCATGAAAACAGAAGTGTAAGTGGAAAGAAAAGTTTTCAAAGTAAGAAATTGCCAGATTTTTTACAAGATTTTTACTGAGCTTGAACAGCATAGAGAAGGACTAAAAACAGCTCATTTCTCGAATTTTTGCATTCATTTGAAATAAGGCAACTGTATATTTACAAATTGACACCGATTCATATTTTGGCAAGGAAATACATGTCGTGCACAATTAAGCAACATTGCTTAACTAACATTTTTCTGACTACTAGACAGTCTACGTAGTTGAATTGCTACCACTTATAAAATACCTTGTTTCCTCTGAATAGCCTGTATGGAGTGCCAAAATGGGCGGAGTGGCGGGTAAGTGGGGTGCTATTAATTGACAGGTCATTGCGGGTTAGTTTGGATGAACTAATTTCGGAGGAAAATTTAAAAGCTGGAAACCTGTCTGCCGAAGAGTTGAATCCACGAAATCTGCTTTTGCCATGTTTTTTAATATAATCCACGTAAAAAGCTAAAAAGTCAGGCTTGCTGAAAGCAGTCTCTTCTGCATTATAATAACTGGAGGTAACGCCATTTAAAGGTATGCCTTTCCCAAGTTTAGATGAAAACGCTGGAGTGCATCTTTGTGCAAAATCAGGGGTGGCACTGAACTCGTGGATTTCCGGGTGTTCTGCAAAACGAACAGACTTTGACCTCGGAATAGCCAACCTATTCACAAAGGCAGATCTGTGCGAACAAGGGTCTAATACATGCTTTTCAGTGTCATCATCAACTAATTTTTGTTTGTAGAGTTTCCTAGCAAGAGATTTTGCAGATCCAAGCTCAGAGTCAGAATCAGACAGACAGTGTGAAGTGTCTGGCAAGGGAGAGGTAGGTAGAAAGGGCAGATCGTCATAACTAAGAAAAGCAGACGACACGCTAGAAGTCACTTCAAGCTGAAAAGAAACATTTGCAAAAGTAAGATAAAATCAAGGACAAGCAAAAAAGAAGTGAATTAGAAAGCAAAAGCTTTTGTTACATATTAATCAAATACGAGTTGAACATGACGTGGCCATGAGTTGAACATGACGTGGCCATGAGTTGAACATGACGTGGCCATGAGTTGAACATGACGTGGCCATGAGTTGAACATGACGTGGCCATGAGTTGAACATGACGTGGCCATGAGTTGAACATGACGTGGCAGTCAGCAGCAATAATTACAACAAAGGTCACGACTTTGTCATTTTCAAATTAAAGATAGTACACTGGAAAAAAGTAACCAAGCGGAAAATTTTCATTGAATTCTTGAAACTTTCTGGATTTTGGTCCCATTGTGGGCAATTTGGGGACTAAACCATCATCTTGAAGTACTTCTAAATATTGACAACTTAATTTGGCCAGAGACTGTCTACATGGCAGGCCATAGCCTTATCGTGAACAACCCGTATGTTTTTAACACCACACATAATAGAAAGCCATCACAAAGTCAAGTCTGTTGCTATAATTCATAAGTAAACAGATTTTCAAGTCTTCTCAACGCAAGTACAAAAGTACAATCTGCAGAAACAAGTCCATAGATCAAACTTTTTTTATCGATAATGATTTTTGTGTTCCACAGAGACATTGCAGAAATGTTTTTTCTGCACATATCTTCTTCTTCTACCAATGACCAACAAGAAAGCAAAACGAATAAAAAGCTTACAATTCTGCATAAAACTACCACAACCATTCATTCCAATGCATTCCGTTAATACAATCAAGTTAACGTTGCTGTTACAAGGAATTAGGTTACATACAAGGCAGCCTGCAAATATAAAGCAAATAACAAAAAGAAAATCATAAATTTGTGGTTAATCACAACATAGTTACAACCGTTACAAACACATCATTATCATAGACACTGCGTCTAAGATCATTATCCAAGCCGGATACTTTTCTCTGTAGCTGAAAAGAGCCAACTTAGGAGAGCAAACAATGAGCACTCTACTCCAGCACGTCACTTGAAAACTTTCTTAAAAAAATAATTGACGCAAATTTCAAAGTAAAAAATTGCAGCTCTCATTTAATACAGTGGACACCATCACAGAAGCAGCTTTGGCATGTCCAGTGAAGTTTGAATGTCAAGTGGGAATATTATCTGGAGTTGCATTGATAAAAGCCCATTGTTTACTGCAGTCAGTGTCAATGTTGGGAGTTAGTAGCCATGTTCACTTGTTACGTGACGCATAATACCTCAGACGGAACTGCTGTCTGTGACTGAGGTGATGAGGCAGTAATGACCACAGTGTCGCCCTCTGTGGGCACATTAGCGACACCGTGTGGTGTCAGATTTTCTAAACCTGGCAAACTGAAAGGCCTCAGAGATTGGCTCGATTCCCTGTTTGAAGTAACAGCAGTAGGGTCGAGATTTCTGATAGCATCCGATGCGGGGCTTTTTACTGAATTGGCCCTTTCGGAAGGTGCTTTGGACTGGCGACTGACACTTGTCGACTGGTTCTTCTCAACATCTGTCAGTCCTGTTTCGAGCTAAAATGAATGAGAGACATGCAAAAACTAGGAGTACAGGTAAAAAGGAGAGTGCTTAAGAAACTTGAGTGAATGTACTAAATGTGAAAAAATGAAAATGGAGGTGTATGGGCAAAATAGGACATCACTGTAATAAACAAAATAAAGTAGATTGTTAAAAAGTTATACGAACAAGAACATGAAAAAATAAAACAACTAAAGGATCCTAAACAGTAAAGGCAAGATCACTTGAAATCAGTCACAATAAACACTACTGACATGTGCAATACCTGTAAACCAAACTGTGAAAAGCACACGCATAAAAAACTACTACAGTGCCCCAATCACCCAGGGTCAAGCTCGATTATTAGACAGTGCACTAGGTTCAATCTAGAAATCACCCAAAACAAGCGTTATCAATATTGCGTGCAAACAAAGAGCATTATGGGATGGTGCCAGTGCCACACACGTGGGGTGAGATTCACTCTTGTCAATCCACTGCCAACCTCAGTTCCTTTCTGTTGGGGGTCACCACCGTTGAGCTGTGAGTCACTGCTATCTGCTGGAATCCTGTCAACAGCAGATGACGTCATCGACTGAGTATCGTCTGATGTTTCACCAAAAGTTGTCTGCCAACGTGTGGAAGTAGATCGTGTCACTTGAGTTATGGCTGATTGGCGGGTCGTAGCTGATGCCTGACGATGGATTGCTGAGGCAGGGTCAGCTGACAATTTAGCAAACGTCTCGAATAAGCCACTTGGTTCGAAACCCAGGAGAATGCTCTCAGACACCAGCTGAGTGGCCAAACCAAATATGTTGAGGGTCCTGGCATACTGCTCATCTGTAATGGCCGTAGTGTCCTCGTTGTGAGCAGAGACAACTCCACGAATGGCCGTCAGTGCATTCACCTGTTTTTCAGTAAGATTTCTCTCAATCATCAGCTCCTTCAGGGATTCCAGAGTGTCCCTGCCTTCTTCCATCAATTCAGTCGGCAAGCTATCTAGTGCCTGAAGGACACTCAATGCACTGTCTGTTTTGGACGAATAGCTCTGACGTTCATCATCAAGAAATGTGACGCTCAGTCGGCGACGTGATCGTGCAGAAGGAGGGTGTGCAGATCTAAGATTACTGCGTCTGCCATTAATGGTATCTTCGTTGTTCTAGATAAAGTATCACATGAAAAGAACTTAAAACGTAAAAAGAACAGCAGAAAGTAGAAAACAATATCCATCAACCAACAAAAGAGAATTGCAGAACATGCTGAACTGAATGAAGAAGATGAAAAAATTGCCAGAAAAAATTTGACTGAAACACATAGAGACAAACAGTTCCAGCAGAAAATTGCTGAAAAATCCTGGAATGACTCAATACTGTGTTGGTGAAAGCTCTCAGAAATGTAAAACGTCACGCAAGTATAACTAGCTCTCCTACATATGTATGAGTAACAACTGACATCATTCTCACAACTGACATCATTCTCACAACTGACATCATTCTCACAACTGACATCATTCTCACCTGTTCACTGGCTGCAGCAACAGCAGCAGCCGACATCTTTCCGCTGTCACTAAGACGTTGTGTAAGATCTGCAGCCTACAAATAGAAACAACTGTGTTAACGTCTGCTACAACAAACCAAAAAACCAAGGAAAAATACTGAACATCCATAACTACACATGATTGTGTTAGTCATAAATTAATTCTTCTTATCAATTAAACACTAACATTACGAATTAAAGCAAAAACTACGTAGTTACAAAAAATCTAATTACTGTCAACAAAAGTGGAAAACGTTACACAGATACGAAAGTAACACTTTTGAGTATATTCAGCAATTAAAAGTAGATAAAAAGGAAACAAATCAATGCATGCACTAAGTATCATTGTCTCTCCTGTACCACCTTTTGGTCACGCAATAACATTTGTAACAGCACAAGTCATTTACATGTAACAAATCAACAGAACACATAATACTGATATAAATGATCACCAGTGATAACTATATGACCCAAGTGCATTGTCCTAAATGATGTTATCAAAATACAACACAGCACAACATTAGAGGGATTGTAGGTAATGGTGGCCATCACAACAACTGGGAAGTTGGGTTAAAGCAGAAAATTTCCAGCTCAGAGCTGAAACATTCCATAACTTGATACAAGTACAACTCTGTCCTTCCTTTCTGTTACTGCAATACTGAGTGTATCTTCAGCACAAGTAAGTTGGGCACTACGTCAGTGTTCAAACTGACTTGCAGGGTAGAGCATAACATGTGATTGTGACTGAGATTAATCACAACTGGGTGATTACAAATTAACTTGTTAAAGCTGAGTAACAGGGTGTACAACCTAGAGCAATTGTAATTCTAACCCAGCGGACAACCAACAGACAATTAAGTCACAATCAAAGCTGCAAAGCACTACTCATTGTTTGATTATGGAACTAGTCTTTTCCCATTCAAATGACAGCCATATTGTTTTTGGCACACAAAATTAGTTTGGGGTCTTCAACAACAATTTGTTAGTTTCCCAATCCCAATCTATGTGTTTTGATATTAAGTCTAAAAGTTACATGATGAAGCCAGTTTTATACATGGGTTAAGTGGTCTGATTTAAACGTTGTCATGTGCTTTTGACATCAAAAGAAAACAAGACAGCTACCATACGGCTCTAGGTTACATTGTATTAGTGGTGATTTGGTGCGGTCACACAGTGGAACTGAGAACTATGCTGTGGGCAAACGTGCTGGTAAGGAACATAATCTTGATTATCTATACAATAGAAACATCAATAAAGGGAGGGAGTGCATGGGTTAGGAACACTGAGTGGTAACCAAGCCTCAACACTCTCGCTACCTCGTCTTCTACAGCAGTTGGCTCCGGTTGTGTCATGTCCTCCACAACACTAGCTCCCCCTACAGAGCTTGGTTTACCAGGACTAGAGACTGATTTCTGTCTACTAGATGAACGACTTTCAGGAGTGTGGAGGGACTCATTTGTGTCAGCCAGAGGAAAGGTCTCTGGTGGTGCTACTACTACATCAGTGGTGCCGGAACTACTTGTTTTGCGTACTAAAACAGTGTCAGATAACGCCTGGCTACTGGCGCCACTCTGAATACGCTGACTCTGTGGGAGGCAAAACGAAGGATAAAAAGAAACGTGCATAGGAGCATTCCTGGTGAATTTTAATACAACTGAAAAGCCAGTAGACTTAAGGCAATGCAAGGACACATAATTATGTTCATCAAGAGTGCGTCTGTGCTTGCATAACATTGACTCTAAATCAAACTCAAAGAACCACAAATAAATAGGTGCGTAATAAAGAAAACAATGGCTGGGACTGATCACTCTCACACTAGATTCTAAAATGTGATACTATGGATAACAATTATATATTATATCAAAAGGTTGCGTGACAAGGCAGTCGTGAATCTTAGTGCTTACTAGAATAATTGGTAAAAGCTGTTTATTTAATAATGATAAGCTTCAATTTGTGTAATCAATACCTTGGCATCATCTGTTTGCTGTAAAAGCTGGGTCAATTCCTGCTCAGAGCTAGCCTTCCTCTCTAGAGCTGCATCCAACGATGCTTCAGCCTGCTCAAGACTGATTGTGGGATTACGAGTCTTCTGCAGTAGCTCTTTTCTTTTGTCATCCTCTTCCTTTTCCTAGAACAATTTTAAAATAGTCTGCTGCCAAATCAAGACCAGTATAATGTAAAATGATGATCTTGGAATGAAGAAATAATTGACTGTCAGCTCTTCTTGAGCCCAGGAATCGTATCTAAATTGAGATTAAAACCTAAATACAAGACTAATTTTATAATAGTAAGTGGCCTAAATCACAACCTTAAGGACAACCTCAGGTTTGAATTCGCCACATCAATAAAACTCCTGTTTTTGATACTAACAGTACTAACAAATAAATGTGACGAAGCAATGTGGGATCAAACTATTCCAGAACTTTTGAAATCTTCCAGAACAGAGGACAACTGACCAGACTTTCTTGCTCTACAATAAACTCCTCCAGCTGAGACATAGCTGAGTCAGCCTCTTTTTCAGCCTCCAACTGCAGCTTCTGAGCCTGCTCCACTTGCTCTATCAGTACGTTGCGTTCCTACGTGGAAATACAAATCAGGCCGTGAAACTACATGCATATATATTTATAGTTGAAAGGTGTTCTCATTACAGATCTGACCATCATTGAGACCATTGGCTTGTGTTCACTGCAAAACAGTGCCCTCTCTCAGTCAAAACTAATGTTCAATGCACAGAGCTAACAAGTTACCAATAATTTCAACCTTCCTCCCCCAGTTGCCAAAAGTATTAATTTTCATGCTTGGCCTCAAAAGCAGAGTGATTTAAGAATCTTTGTAATGTAAAAACTGCAAATAACTGATTGGTGAGAGTTATGATTCTTACAAGTTTCAAGTATTTGCACAATGGTCACAAGGTGGCCAATTTCACGGTTACACCACTACTACACAGAGCATTACAACTCGCCTGCTTCACATTCTCACCTATGTATAATAAACTCTAATTACCAAACTCAACATCTACCAAGTGATAGCTTCACTACAGGTGAACTATTCTCCATGAGTTCAAACTCACCTGTTCCCATTTTTTCTTATGTTCCTGGAACTGAGCCTTCAGTGTAGACACTTTTTTCGTTGTTCTTGACTGAGTAATGTCCAGCTTCTCCATCAACTCATTTAGTTTCAGCCGTGTCTACATGTACGATACAAAATCACATAAATCTCAGAGCATGTCAACGTAACTATATAATTATAAAATCTTTATACAGAAAAAGGCTTAAACAGGACAGACACTCAAACTTCAACATTAATTTAATGAAACCAATTTGTTTTTCTATAATTTATTGGCAATGAGAAAACCATTACAATACCACAAAAAGACATCTATCTATAACGTGAAAGATTCTTTTCAATAAAACAATGAACTGAACATATTTTGTGTTGTGGGGATGATAAAATGCTCTTAAATGCTTCTGATTGCTCACCAATTTTCTGTATTGCTTGAATCTTCCAGTCACCTGCTTTTTGGGAACTTTCATCTGCAATGCAATACACATATCACTATTCATCTAAACCTCATCAATATGTGTGTCTGTTTGAAACGATTAAAACAATCTCGAAAATCAAATGACTTATAAGTAGCCAAGAGAATAAAATAGATGATGGAAAGTTGTACCAAAGCATTGCAGGACACTTAAGCTAAGTGATATAGGCTCCTGCTTGCGATAATTGTAATTGTTCTACAAAGACGCAGAATCAACTTTGCGGTCACCAAAAAGAGAACACAGAGAGCCCAAAGTTAAGAACCCTGTTGCAATTCTATCCAAGATCCAAAACACCATCTTTTTTAACTATGCAAAACATTATTGTCTGTTATGTCACTGTTAAGGTTTATGAGCCAGGTAGATGTTATTTGTCAGCACGAGCCATGTGGGCATTCTCATAAATGAATTGCAGACATGAGAAATCAAATACATTTCATCAAAAACAGGACACTCATCAGAAAAGAATGCTCTGAACAAATATGCCTGTGCATTCTGTGAGGATGAAAATCATCCTACATTGCCGATTCAGCAAAATAATTAGATTCTGATGTCAATGAACACCAAAAGCATACCCACAAATCTTCATCGTCCAACTCAAACATACCCATGAATCTTCATCATCCAACTCAAACTCATCCTCAAAGTTGCCGTCTGCCTCATCCACTGCATCAAGTTTTGTGTTACGTCTGCTTTCTGAAATGGCTGTGTCTGCATTGCCACCCTCATCTTGAACAGAGACATCCTGGGTTTCTGTAAATTTCAATTGTTAAAGTCAAATACACTGGTTGCACAATATAATGAAAGGTTTATCAACACTTAAAGTAACTCTCTACCTATTCCACACAAAAATAGTTGAATTTTTCCTTTTCAAAGACCGATTATTTTCATTTATTAACTGTTACAAACAATGGAAATTTTTATCAAAAGTTGCTTCATGACATGTACACAGCACAAGCCATGCTAGTAGTAATTGACTAAATCTTTCTTTACCTTTATTTTTGAGGAGAAATTTGACAAAATGGAATTTCACTTGTCAGTCATAGTTGTGTGCTAAACAAGCGAAGAATTACTGTAATTTCATATTTTTTTATTGAAAACTGTAATAAAACTTATCAACACTTATTCATAAGTTTTAACAAAAAACAGACTACAGAAGAGTAGTTTCAGAACACTCAGGCACTCCACAGTCTGTATCTAAACATATGTCTACAATTCAAACATTAAAAGTTCTGTTGGTCTCATTACACTCATTTCACTAGCTGCCAATAAGTGTTGACAATGCTCTTGAATTGTTCTTGCTTTAAAATTGAAGACTTTAACATTAAAAATGTCCCCTCCAAAGGGGACCAGAAAACTAGAACCACTACAGACTGAAAATCAACCCAAATAAACTTTTTAATAACAACGTTGTATGTTGTCCACTCACCCTTGCCATTCTTTTTATTGTTATTTTTTGTGGTAACACTGTTGTTGTTGGTCACATTGCCTGGATTTTGTTTGATAGTCGTTGGGGCTGCCTTCTTCTTTGGCGGAGACTCCCTAGGCGGCACGGGTTTGTTGTCCTAATAAAAACAGGAGGAATTATTAGAATCAACAGATTAGTTAATTCCTGAACATATTCAGAATTTAATCTGAAATAACTTGATTCAAGCTGAAATAAAGACGTTTAAGTTATCTAAAGCTGAAACACAAGAAGTATGTAGCAGACATGGAGTTGACAAGGGAAATCACAGAAAAATAAAAAAAGGAAATTTATGAAAAATCAAGCACAACAAAGAAACAAAATAAAGACGACATCCACACTTGTCTAATACCTTAACTAAAAACCCATTATCTAAAGATCAGAACTACTCTCTGTACAGGCAAATTTAGATTCAATACAATCACACCTACATATCTATTACTGAGCTATCTACGCAATATACAATAACTTACAACCAGGACCTAACTTCATGTTCAAACTGCGACTGACAGGCTCCAACTCATATTTCATACTCAACTGGTGTATGAACTCAAGTAGAACGTACTTGTACTTTTCAAGAATATAACTCGATTCCAACGACAACGACAAGCAGAATAACCTTGAGTCTGGCTTGAGTTTGGTAACTGAATCTCAGACCCTGAGGCAATCATGCCTCCTAGTCTAGATGTTTGTGTGTATAATTTGACGTATTGGAAAAACTGACACAACAATCTATCAACAGTAACAAGGATACAAACACTGTGAATTACTAAGTAGATCAACTACTAAATATCAAATATCTGATACCATGTAATTACAGTAACACCATGCATTTTAATCTATGTACAAAATGTAATTCTACACAAAGCAAGCACTAATGTCTGTAACATAACACAGTGCAATGTTATTCCAACTTCATGAATAATCCAGCACTAATAAAAACATGCAACCTATTCTATGTGCAAACATAATGCTATGCTTAACAAACTGTAGCACAGTGACACCTATCAACATACTGCCAAACGTCTGCCAGGCTTGGAAACTGAAGTAGCAGATGGAGGTTGACTCTTTGTGTTTCTAGAGTTTAACTGGCCTGATGAACCACCGCTTCTTGACCTTGAAGTTACGGTCGTTGGAGCTGTCAGATTCTTAGGTGTACTTGGAAGTAGGCTAAGAGTTGTCTTTTTCTTATTAGCTATTGTAGTCTTATTGTTTTTAGGAACAGTTAAGCCAGTTGGCTTAACTTTGGTGAACAGAGATGATTTCTTCTGTTCCTTTGCAAAAGAACCTGCTCCACTCTTTTTAACATCTGCATCAGATTCCACATTCTTGAATGGGAAAGGAAATAAGTTTAAAACATGCAATCGACGTACAGTCAATGCAATTAGATATAAACCATTCTGAGTAAGGTTGTGATACTAAAACCTATTGATAAATGGCACAAAAATCCCAAATTTCTGTTTAAAAGAAGGGTATTTTTATACAAACAATGAAACTGTTAGTCACCAAATGTAATAATTGATTCAAAATTCTGAAGATGATTACCAAGATTTAACAAAATAATTGATATTCCACCAAAAATTTAAGAACATAACTATGCTATAACTTGGCTATTTCACCCTAGCTGTGAAACATGCAGAACTTTATAGTGGTCACCTTTAAAATAGAAAAAAATTTGGATTCAATCCTCCAATCTGCTAGCATTTTCTAAAGACCTATTTATTGCTTTACATAAGTGTCAGTTGGTGATACACATTTTACAAAAACTTACAGACTCTTCTGAGCTTTCACTCCCACTGCCATCAGATGTACTTGTCTTGAAAATAATTTCAAATTAACATTTACAATAAACTTTGGTTACTAATGATAAAAATAGAGTCAGCCAAGGTCTACACTTTAACTACAAATGTCTCTTTTAAAAATAAGGCTTAAGAATAAGGTATTCCAATTAAACATTAAAAAGTTGACCAACATAATTTCTTTCTTGCTAAACAGAACACACCATAAATATTCCTTAATTCAGGAATTTCTTCAATTTGGGACAGTCAAGCTCATCACAGAAGGGTGACAATTATGTATTTCTTATTCACAAGATTCCTTTTCTTATGAAAACTATTTCCATTATTTTTTAAATAGCATTCAGAGACTTGACTACAAATTATTAGAAAATTATTTTCCCACCTAAAATCAAGGAATTTTTACCAAAATAAGACAAAGTCTATGACAACTAAGTACACAACAGTTACTACTGTGATAGGCAAACATCTCTAAGCCTGGCGTCTAACCTCTGTACTCAAAATGACTTGTAAATTGACATGGCATGCCGTACTGACCAATCACATGGCATGCGTTGCGGGAAAAGTTTCAAGTCTAAGTCATTAGATCCTCAACATGGGTTCAGGCAAATGTTTAGGACTACAGCTTGTCATTGCATGAAGGTTGCAAACATTTAAATGTTTTTCAATAAACTTTACAAACTAACTAGAAAAACATTGTTACCCATAGAATGCATTACCTTAATCCCTTTTTCAACCAACTATGGCTATATTAGTCTGTACTCCATAAAACTAACGAAACAATAAGTATAAGGAGCTATGTCTTCACAAAAAATTGCAAAACACTATAAACAAAAGACTTGTATATTAAAACGACACAAACATAATCTAAAACCATGTTTTTGTAGCTTCCTACCATTGCAAAATAAATATTAATTTTCTAATTCTTATGAAAGTACGCCCTTGATATAAAGTTTGATTGTTAATACATGTTCACTATAAACATAGCATTCACAATTTATAACACAGCTTGAAGTGCCATCTATTGGGGTTCGCTAGTATATACATACAGTACTGGGATCTGAACATTCTCCCTCAGACGTTCCAGACTCTGCGCTCTAAATAAAATGTATAAAGGTTAGCACAAGGTAAAAATTAAGGCAACTAAAAGACAAATCTATAGTAATTTCACAATTACAATAAAGTATTTTCAGAGGCACAACATGAATGAAAAAGATGAGTATAGCTTTCACATGAAGTTGGATAAAACGACAATGTTCAAACACATGAAACAGTCCAAGATGATGAAAACAGAATTGCTGTAGTGAAGACAGTGCACTATATTAATGATTCCAATTCTCCCCTGAAGAGTATATTCCATACATGTACAGTACTGTTACAAGCATGAAACGTTGAACACAGTGTATTATATCCACATAAGGCCAATGGCTTGTTTCCTACTGTATTTTGCCCTGTTAAACTGATTAAAACATCAGAAAATTCCATTTCAGTTACCAACTCAAGTTACAGACGACAATATGTGCCACTGCTGAACTCGTAATTTTAGGGTTAGCCAAACTCAATAAAATTTGAACCGTTTTCTTGAGTCACAGATGGTTTCAATGCTCTTGAAATCCTCAATAGATTTTATACAAGTAAAAAACTTTGTTCAATTCTTGTTTCTAACCAGTTAAATAGGGCAAGGTCCAGCAGTGTTTAACAACATAATTGCTAAGATGCACAGACTGCCTGAGTGCATTTAACTCAGGCATCCCAAATCACACTTTGTAAGTAAACATTAAAAATTTTTAACAGAGTATATTACAAAAGCGTGGGGCAAAGTTTGATTTCCACATTCAGACTCATCACTAACAGGCACTCTGAGGGGGAAGGCTGCCTGTACTCATATGCCGGTCACATCGTTCTTATATTTTGGTATGTGCTGTGTTTAAATGTGAGTGGCAACTGCACTCTTTATTAAAGGTTGTCAATAATGAATGTTTTCGGAACAGCTGCTTGCCAAATTTGTTCACAGAAAACCCCAAGAACGGTCCCATTTTAAGATTCTCAAAAAAAAAATCTGCAAACTTGTCACAAAATAGTCCGCAAACAACATGGGAAATTTTGAAGTTTCCATTGATGTTTGTACCAGCAAACACAACATGGCTGTTGATTCTGACCCGAATGTGATCTCAGTCATGTGATGCCTTGTTTAACTTTGACAAAAAGAACTACGTACCTCCCGGTTTGATTGAGGGTAATGCAGCCGTTAACCATGTGATATTTGCGAAGTCTTGCTTTTAGCCAAAACACAGTATCAAAACACTGATTGTCAATGTTTCATTAGCTCACAGATATCGGCTAATTTTTTGATATTTGGACAAATGGGGAACTAGCACATAAACAGCCACTGACATTGATAACCTTTAAGAACTCTTCTACAACATCGATTAACCAAATGTAAACAACACTGGGTTTGTAATGCTGGGAATAGTCACTCCCTGTAGTTCGTGCACACCTCAGTGTAACACCCTTGAACATGACAAATGCTCTTTTGTTTGTAGGATACACAACACCTGTTGACAACACTTGGCCTTACCCTACTCCTAGACCGGGACTTGGACCGGTTCTTTTTTCGTTGCTTCTAGTTTACAAACACAGATCAGTGAACATCAGAATTTTAACACCAGTTCAGTTGCTCCATGTGTATTTGGAATGTCATCAATGAATACAGTAGTTTGAAAACAAATCAAAGAACTTTAGCACTAATTGTTCAGTAACGCCTTGCAATTTCAGAATTTCTTCGGACTTACTAAAGCTTTGAAAATGTACTAAATTGCAAGTGCCTTCTTTAAAACAACAATTATCTAATGATGCACAAAAAATTAATCAATACAATTCTGAAAAGTATTGTCCTCTTTGTGCTGTTGCAGAGCTGCCTCATGTGAGAGAGTTCTTGGACTTCATTGAATAGATAGACAGAGTCAGATTTATGTTGTCTGACTCTTGGCCAAGAGTGCTGGTGTTAAATCAAGGAACACTGACAGATGGTGATACAATTTTCGCAGTAATCAGCCGAGTCATCAATCTCCAGTAGAGGGAGCCAGGTGGCTCCACAATGTCAAGAGAAATATCACAGGAGTCTCCAGAAATGTTTTTATTTATAATTTGTGCATCAAATACCTCACCTGGATACATAGCTGACTACACCATGTTTTACAAATAACACCCATTTTGTTTCCCTTTTAAGGATCTTCAAAATAAAGACCAATAAAACAAACTTACCTGCCGTGTGGTATCTCGCTGACTAGCAGCCCTCAGCTCTTCTTCGACAATTTGTTTTTCAACCTGAAATATAATGATTTCTAATTAGTTGATATAAAGGTCTAACGTGAATACTTGGAAACTCAAACGAAAAAAATAAAACAAAGAATAAATACTAACAGACAAGGATAACAAAACAAAGTATTCGCAAATATGACAAAATTGTCAAATATTATGATGAAATCGAACAAAAGAACCAGAAGCAGCTGGACAAATACAATGTTTTGTCAGACATAATCCTCTAGTCTACAAAAATTACTCAGAATGGGTACAACTGCAAAGCAGCACAACACATAGACTGATGAGCAATTGAATTAAATACCAAAAAAATAATACATATAACACTGATAATTATATCAAATATACAAATTTCGTGATGTATATTGTCACAGTCTAAAATTAATACATTCAAATTATCTAATAAAAGATTAATTTGTCACTATTTTTAGTTAGTTACATCACTGAATATAGATTTTAGTCCACAATCAATACCCTAGTTAGATTTAGGAATATTACATGACCCAGGGTACCACATCCTAACTAATTGCTTAACAAACAGTTTATAAGCTAAGGGCAAACACTTGTACCTAGTTGTGAATACTTAAGAAATAGTTGAGTAAATAACAACGCCACACAATGGTCAGTCTAATCTAATAAGTCCAATACAGTTCTTGAAGTGAAAATTTCAATATTATTAAAAGCATCACTAAGTCATCTGCACTTGAATAGAAACCCACGGGGAACGGGAAACTAGGTCGCAAGCTCGTCGCATAGAGATCGGTAGATTGGCGTATCCATGTTCACTTTGTTTTTCTTTCTTAAAAAAAAAAGATAATGGCAAGCATTTATCGGTAACCTGCTGATGTGCGCCCAAGGTACGATATCCATGCGACCTGTATTGTTGTATCCAACAAAGAAGCAACAAAGGACAACAAAAATGATAGTGTTCCATAGGCGATGACCATTTGATGCTTTTACGGCCGCTGCATGGATGTCGCAAGTTAAACAATACCTTGCCACCTCCATACAACATCATTTGGCACGGGCAAAAAGCTCCGTTTCAATTTCCCGTGCTAACAGTTAAAAAGAAATAAAGGAAATGAAATGAAAAACATAATTCAGGTGTAAATGTTGAAAATGGGATGCAAAAGTAGCAAAAAGACATTTCAATGTTTACAAAATAGCGTGGAATCAGTCCCAAAAGCAAAACCATGCAAAAGTATATATTGACAAGCTATGGCAAATAGGCTGAGACTGCATGGAGACAGAAACAATGGCGTAATTCAAGTGGAACTGTTGCCCACAAACAGATGAATTGACAAATATTTATTTCTGCTCATATGTCAACAGGTTTTGTTGGCAAACTTAAAAGCAGTGTTGGCGACCTTGGAATGAAATTGGTTGAAATTCAAAACCCCGTTGCGTGAAGTTGTAGTAGAATATAATAATTCGCATCCACTTACTTTGTTCAAAAATAACGCAAAATTTGCCATCCCATTTAATTACCTCGCTACAACAATGGAAACCAATTGCTGTTTCATGAAATGACATGAACACACTTAAAAATCAAGTATTAGATGAAAATTAATTTTCATTTTGTGGTGACTAAATTCGACAAAATAGAATTTCACTTGTTGGCTATGTGAGCCAGAAAGGTCCAATATTGTAGCAGATAGCAAAGCTACTTTCAAGACAAGTCATTACAGAGGTGCTGAAAAGCATGCCCTCTTATTTAGTTGAGGCAGTAGAGAGATACAATGTGCAAATGCTGGCAAAGAAAAGTCATGCATATAAAACACAAACCCCGCCACATTTACATGGGTGGCTCAGCACTGAAAGTGGCGACTCCCCTGTGGTGCACTGCCCATAGACTATGGACAGCGCAGCACTGAAAAGTGGGGGCTCCCCTGTGGTGCACTGCCCATAGACTATGGACAGCGCAGCACTGAAAAAAGTGGGGGCTATAGCCTCCCCCCTCCCCAGCCCCCTATGGTGCGCCGCCCATGATTTAAAGAGTGTGTAAGCACTGCAGATGCTGCAAGTTACAATCCATCCTTACACCCTTCAAATAGTCCTGACACTACCCATATTGGACATTACAAGTGACGTGCAAACAAGAAAGTGCATGATGTCTACAACTATGTGCGTGAACTGTGATGCCACAACACATTAAGGCCACAACACATACTAGTTCTTCTTTTAAGTGAGCAATCTGCTGCTGAGCAAACTCCAACTCTTTCTGCAAAAGCAAAAACGTTTAAACAAATGACATCTAAGCAACATATAGAGCAACAAGTTGGGATAAACAAGTAGTAGTATCAATGACAACCTGTAAACACAACTGACAAAGGAAATGCTATAACATAAGGAAACATGGGCAATACAAGCAGGTTCATAAGAAATGCACTACCCTACAGGGGAGACAAACTTGCACAGAATTTAACACAAACGCAATGACACATAAAGCTATGACATTTTAACATGTTATAGTAACAAACTAAATCCTTAAAATTGTCTCTTTAGAACTTTCAAATAACAAAATTGAAAAGATCTTTACAAAATCCTTTCATGAGTTATCCCTGTAACTTTAGAAAAGCTTTGTGAGGTATTGTCATTGGTATGAAACTGCCTTGTATCAAAAAATAAAAGCTACAAACAACGAGTTTCTAATATGCTACCTTACTGAGAAGACGACCGTCTGCATGATATTTTCTAGATTCCAGATCATTGAGAGGACGAATTATACCAAAAATCACCCGTAAAAAGGTTAATAGCGAGTGTCAGTGTCGAATACTGTGATTTAATTTTACAATGGGTCACAAATAATGTGGTCTAGAAATAAGTCATTTAAGTTAACACTTCTTGTTTTCTAGAGTTAGAATTGATCTCATAAGTGTTATGTTTGGCTTAGTAAACCACTCATTTCTTTATTGTTTTGAAGTTGGCCATTTTTGACCCACCAAAGCAGAACTCGATAGAACTTGTACTTTAGATTTAGACCAGCTTCGCTGCTATAAAACCAGTCTCAACATCTTCCTTACTGCGAAGAGATCAGGATGGGCACTTGGAAGAACTTGAGACTATGTTTTGTGCAGAAATAACCAACTTGGTGAGACCAAATCACGGTTGAGCTAGATCTCCATCACTAAATGCCAGCTCTTCCCACACTGAGACATCACTTCCAATACAAGTAAGAGAAGTTGAGACCAGGTACATATCAAAAATTAGTTTTTATGAAAGGCTGGATCATAGTTAACATTGAGTGCATGACATTAATGCCACAACCACTGGATAGAACATTACCAAGTTAGTGAAGCATGCAGGGACATACATTCAAACATTCCCGACTCTCCAATAAACTGGAGAAACTTAAAACATCATCCTTGATGAATGGAGTAATTAAGGCTACAAAGTTTTATTAGTAATATTCTGACAGAGATTGCACAAGACCAAAGTTTTCAAATACCAAAGTTTTCTAAGTGACCAAATCAAGAGGAATAACTTTTATGTAATTTTAATTATATTTTTCAACAAACTTAAATTGTCACAATAAGCAGAGACACACATAGATGTTTCTCATGTAGAACTCAAGTTCAATCACTACCTAATCCCATAGCAACTAGCTCCACCAAGAATAGTCAAGGAGAGGTGAGTTACACTGGTGCAGTCTCTTTGTACATCAAAGGAATTCTGACAATGTTCAGCAAGATACTCCTCAGCCAAGCAGCAAGTCAAGTCTATTTCCAAAGACTTGCCAGAGTTAACTGAGTGTGTAAAGTTTTGTTAGAAAGTAGTGGGCCAGTAAATATTTGGACCAGATTAAGTTTAATGCATCAGAAACACAAAGGGTGTGGTAATGGGCTGTCTACAGGTGATCAGGGGTGAGAGGGGTGTAATTTGTAAAGCCAAACTTATAGGTCATGATCCTGTGATCTCTTGACACGTCTTGCACATTTTTGTGTTATTGCAAGGTTCCCTTGTCTAAGCAACTCTTCCCTGTTATAACCCAACAAACAATAACATCTACTAATACAGCATGCTTGTTATAACACTACACCCAGTAACTCTATCCCTTGTTACATTAGGTGCTCTGAAAGAATGACAGTAGATCACACCAGTTACAAAGTACAAGTTTCCACACTTTACACCATAAAACCTTGTGCAGGTTAGAGTTGTGCCCTGAAATAGTTAGCCACATACAAAACAAATAACAAGTTAACAATTTCAAAATCAATGGCATCAAGCCCACCCACGTGCAGAAAAATACAATCGGTGCCTGTAAAATGAGTCAAGACAATGGTTAGTTATGCAGACAAGACGTGGAAACCTACTCTTTCCTCCTCCACTTTAGACAACTTCTTCTCAACCTCTGCCAGTTTTTTATTGGCAATGTCCAACTCATTCTGAAAAGCAACCATTCCTAGATCACAAGACACATCAGAAACACAAGGTGTAACGAAAGGCGAACTTTTTACAATGGGAAGGACAGAATTATACCAAGATTATTGATCTCTTAAAGGAGCATTTCGCTACTGTTTGGCTTTCAATGCTAAATTCTTAACCAAAGTGCTGGGGGATTTAAAAACATTACAACTCTGAGACGATCTTGACTTGCTGCCAAATGAGAGCACAACAGGCAACGGGCACATGAGCCATTTTCAAATTCGCAATTTTTGGGTTTGCTAACCCCAATAAACTCATGAGTGTTGAATTGAGTCACTCATGCTTTCAATGTTCTTTTTGGTAACGGAAACAGTATCTTATCACAGGAAGGAATATTAGGAAATGATTTATGAGAATTCAAGTCCTGATTCAATTTCCATTTTTAGCCAGCTAGTAAGTAGGTCAAAATAAAGCTTTTATACAACAAAATGTATTTTGGCTGTTGGACAGTTGTAACTGCACTAACCAACCAAGAAGAGCAGTTACTGCACTGCAACAATCTAAAAAACCACATATCTTAAAGATTTTTCTTCAAAATTCTCTTTTACAGAATAAATATAAGTGCTTTTTAATACAGCATGTAACTACGATATTTGAATTTTTTGTAATTCCACAATGTAAAGTTCTACTTTAAAGCTGGAAATGTTGATTTGCCCTAGTTATTTGTATGTGCTTTAAAGAACCTACTCTCCAATGGCTATGGACATTCAATACTGGAGTTCCAAGAAAGTAATCGTGAAGCGCGCAATTCACTAAAATGAAGGTGTACAATCTTGTTATGTTTTTGGTAAAATTGACACAGTTGATGTAATAGTGTTGAGTGGTGGTCTGATGGCGATATGTATTATGTAATGATTTTTACGTGAGAAACACTGCACCACAACCTAGTATCTATAAGCAACATTTTCAAGCAGGCATAAGCATAGTAATGCAGTGCAAACCAACCATACCAAACAACAAATGTGCTAAAATACCTCATGTTGATTCAAGGTTGCATACAGTGCACATGGGACATACTAAAGGGACCTCAAGCGACTCCTGGTGTCTGACAACTTGATACTTATTGTGAAATGACCCATAACTCAGATATTACCTGCTGCTCCTAAATTCACCATTCTTAACCAGGTCGTGTAAAATTTTGATTCATGAATTATCTTAAGCATGTTCAAATGAGATGACAAAATTTGAACATAATCGCATAGGATGACAAAGTTGTCCAAGTTGCTACCTAAGTGGAAATCTAAAGTTACACAGGATTTCTGTGGTGAGCCAGAACAATGGTCTAGGTTTGAGAGATCCAGGTTTTACTGCTGGCTGAAATAGGCAATTTCAACTGGGGTTTCATTTGTGGACTATTCACAAATTGACCACAGGGCAACTCCATGGTGGTCAGGGAACAACTGTAAGCAATAAACATACAATTTGGTTCAATACACACTTGATGGTGTGTGATGACTATCATATGTACTATAAAGTTCTCCAATTTGGGACAGTTTCTAGAATTTGGAACACAAAAGCTCCAGCAAAATTGAATTTTCTTCATCCAAGAAATTGGGCAAAGGGTAATTTTGGTGTTCATCACTTTTCTCAAATTTCAGACAATGTGTTCTCAATCTACAGGATAGGTAATTACGCTAATATTGCCTATTTCTAGAATTTGGGACAAGCTCCAACCTTGAGCAAAATATTTCATTTTTAACTGTCCCAAATTGATTTGGAGAATGTTTACTGTACTATCAGGTTAAGACAGGTAAGGCCTGAATAACAAGTAGGTTTTTACTTCCCCCGTGGCCGACCAGCCCCACCTGTTGGATGTGATGAGACCTTCGAGTTGCATTTATGTCCTTGGAGCAGTATGAAACTGAGCCCACCGCTTGCCAAAAACTGTGCACTGTATGCAACTTTGACAATTCAAAACACACAACTTTGGTACTTAAAAACAAGCAAAAATGCCACAGTGTTCAATAAGAAAGCACACACTTTAACCACATGTCAAACCACATGTCAAACCTGTGCTTTGGATTCCTGGAAAAATGTAATCAATTTGAAAGTGAAGAAGCACAAAGTAAAAAGTGTTTCACCGAATTAGGCACAAAAACTAAAAGCAGCAAGTGGGGTAAAATGCCTTAATTTAGGCGAGGATATGTCCAAAACATGATGTAAGCTTTATTTTGAGACTTACTTCCTAATTAGCATGGTGTCCATCATACAGTTGTGCAACAAAGAAGCATTTAACAAGACTTTGAAAAACGTAAATATGGCAATATTAATAAGCAAACTTTCTACATGAAGTGAGTTAAAGCGTCCTTACTATAGTCATATTGGCTCATTGGATGTTTTATATCAACTAGCAGCATGGCCTAATATATTGAATGTGTCCCAGCAGCAGCTGTATACTATATTCTGCATGCTACATATGCTCCTGTACACAGCATTTGCCAGTGTGTATGGAATGCCATTGTGTTCATTTGAAAACGTGTTCATACTGAAATACACAATGTAGATAATGGAAGCAACGGTCATCGACAATGCACACATCAATATGAAAGTCATTCTTGCTTTCGATGTTACAGCTCTCCAATGTTTGAAAAGAAGTTAATTTCATTGAACAATGTACTTTGGACAAATTTGCAGCGAGGTGGGTAAATAAGTGTAACAAGTAAAATTTGAAAAGTGATAAGTTCAGCCAAAGTCCTGACTGTTGTCCTATGCACTTCTTTAATTTGCACTTTTGTTGTGAAATGCACCATTGTACTCAATCATGATCTATCAACTACAATTTCATCCACCCGTGCATTGTTTCAGCATTGCATTATCCACTTGAGTATTTTATAGTAACCAGTAAAGTACATGCGGTCTCAAAAGAACATGACAGCATTCTATAAATGTACAAGTGAAAGCGTGCTATAGGGTGTGACAACACTCACTGTTCTAAACTCGGCATGCATCAACTGAGTCTTGGTGTCTTCCAGCTCACTCTGTTGAGAAATGCAAACAATACATGAAGTTGTGTTACTTCCAAGTCAATAAGAAACCAGACATATAAGTAAAGCAATGAACAAGATCCTAGGGAAAAATACAAGCATCACATTAATACACCAGGAAACATAGCATGCTCCAATATTATGGTAAAAATTCTCCAGTTTGGGACAGTCTCTAAAATATGGGACACAAAAATTTAAGCTGAAATTGAATTTTTTATTCTTAATATTGGGAAATGGGCACGTTTGGTGTTATCCATATTTCTCAAAATATCACGCTGACTTATCAAAACTTTACGTGGCATAAACTGTTGAAAAAACCTGCAATGTCATCAAACACACCCATAGTGCGTAACGTCGAGGTAAATAATCGTTTGTTGTCTGTCGTAAACAAAGAGTTTAGGACGGCAAGTATTGTCTATTTCTAAAATTTGGTACAAGTTCCGACCTTAGGGAAAATAATTTTTATTGTCCCAAAGTGGAGAATTTTTATTGTAGTAATTATCATATTGTACATAATGCATGAATATACATGGGGTTTATCAAACATATAAAGTGTGTAGCACCATACTACAGATCAGCTGTGTGTAGCACCATACTACAAATCATCTTTGTGTAGCATTATACATGTGGCAGCCTGTGCGGTCAAACAACTTCAGACTCTTAGACTTATGACAATGAAATCTGAGCAGCAATATACTTGCAGTCCATTTAGGAGATCTAAGTGTACAAATATCAACAGTGTATACAATGGACAAGTAGCACTATCCTCTTCAACAACTGTCAGTCCCTTTGACATGAGCTAAGATATCGCTAACACAAAGTACAAATGTACACACTAGAGCAGACATAACACATACATGGTTCAGGAGCAACTATACAGGCTCCAACTTAGCCACAGGCAGAGACAGGTGATAGGGAATTCCTAAGCTTAATAGCTGTAATACAGATATGCTAAATAAAGGAAATTATGCAATGAAGAGATGACTGCCTGTCAAAATGACAATGCACGTTAATCACCATTGATCATAACAGCAGCTTTGAAATGGAGAAGCCCAGACATGTGACTAGCCACACATGTTAGCAGAGTCTAATAAAAAAAAAATCAGTTATTTCACCTGTCATTTATGTTGTTAAAATTTCCCAGTTTGGATGAAAACATATGAAATTACTGCTAAGTATTATACAATGAAAAAATGTATACCAATCTGAAGAAAATGCAGGGTGAGCTCAAGAAACAAGTGGTCTCAGTCTGACATACTTATTTAGTGTGGTGAAAAAGTTTAGTAATTTAACTACGGTAAGTAGCCAGTTCCAAACACCTCACTAAGAATGCATGAACAATACTACTGTTAGAATGCATTTTACCACCACTACTTTGGGGTTAAATGCATGAAAATGAGAAAGAAAAACTAACAAAACATTCCACAAGAAAAAAAAAATTTAACTATGCTTCTGGTGTTAACAAATCAAATCAATTATTGAACAATTTAACACCATTAATTGATAAATGGAAAGCATGTACAAAGTGCCTGTGTGCAATCAAAACCAGCACAACTAGTAAACTGCATTCAAAAGCGACTGAAAGCGAGACACATCCCAGATTCAATAAGTGTGTCATTAGTTAAAACAGCAAAGCAAAAAATATCAATGAATATTTTAGTAGTGACATTAGAAATGCGTCACTTCTTTGTTTGATTGTCGGTTTACATTATTAATTGATTGAATAACAAATTGCAAATCACATTACTAAAGCTTCAGACACCTCTGCAGTCCATTACATGAAAATATTGACATCATTTGCAGGTTTGCAAGACTGAACCTCACAGCTGAGAGAACAAATTAAATCTAATTGTTCTCCTACTGTAGATCTAGATGTACACTAAGTCCTGTCCTGGACAGAAATCAATATGTAGTGGCATACAAATAAAGGAAACAAAATCTTAAAGGTAACAATTTGTCCATGAGATTTATCAGAAATAGAGACTTGTTAAGTTATTTATCTGAAATCACCAATGCGTACTACACTTATACAATAGTTATGCCATTAGCAATATTTTTCAAAAGACGCTAAACAACTACTCTGCTTACATGAACTAAATATTGTAAGGGGTGGCTTATTTCAAAATATTTTTATAACTAATTTCCGACACATATGACACATTAAAAACACATCGCATAACTTGAGGCATAATAAAATACCAAGCACATCGGTTTTTACAGAGCAAACACAAGTGGTGAATGCTGTTGAAAAAATCATTGAGAAAAAGCCAATCAAGTACAGGCCTGACAATTTTTTTTTCTGCAATGGAGACGAATTTTTATAATTGCAAAATGTCTCCAAGTTGATGATTTTAAAGGAAGAGACAGAACATGTATCCTGACAGCATCATTTTCAAGACACAAGGTAATATTTATGGAGTAAAAAGCATCTCTTTACCAACAAGTAATTCACACTCGTGGAACATCAGGTGTTGATGGGCTGAATGTTAGTGGAAATTTTGAGCAGTGAACAGTCACACACAAGAATACTTCAAAGTATTTTTCTGCAATATCAAATTCTTATCAAAACTAAATGTATGCACTCTAGTGCCAGAAATTTATCTTGAAATGGAGATATGCAACGATATCACAGAGTTATTTTGTAAACACCCGCAAGTAATAATAGGTAAGGTAAAATCATTTATCTATCAAGCCGGCCTGTTATCACCTTGGACCAGAATTAGTTTGCCATGATCATGAGCTCAGTTCAATGATTATAAATGCCACACTGCCACGACAGTGATTTTATCAAACACAAACCCTTATATATAAATTGGAAATTAAACAGTACGCCTTGTAATGTACATAAACTATAGTTGTACCAACTCACCAAGGTTATTGTTATATGCACCAAGACTTACAGAACTTACTATTCCTGTCATTTTTACATGTTTAACAATTACCTCCATACAAGCAGCAAAATCCTTTTTTAAAAAAGTCAATATATAAATTTTAGCAAAAAAGAACAACTAATAAAATATAATAATAGTACCAATACTAGGTATAAACAAAACATAAAAGTAGATGCGTGATAAACATAAGGGGAAATGTTAGTTAGTAAAGACCAAATCTTACACCAATCATTCACAGCGGTAACTAATAAGACGTGAGGTGTTTTAGCTGCCTGTATTACTAAAATTTGTCTTTTAAGCCAAATTGCTAATTTGAATTCATTCAAATATCCTTTGACTTAAAAGGCAAGTCACTTACAAGCGTCCCGCATTTTGAGAACCAGTTCAATACCTGTTCAGTGGACAAAACTGTTTCTCAAAATGCGAGACCCCTGTAAGTGACTAGTATGAAATAAATTGTCAATTTTACTCATAAAAATTCTTCTACTTGAAGCTGCATTTTGCAATGCTTAGGTGGCTAAAAATGTAAAATCAAACTGGACCATTTACTCACATAAAATCAGTCTCATAATACTCCTTCCCGTGATAGGACAATTTCCATTACCAACCATGCGCCATTTTCGAATCTGCAATTTTAGGGCTGGCCACCTCCAAATAACTCTATAGGTCGCAGATTGTTTCAATCTTGTTGGTAAAGAAAATAGAATCCTATCGTCAATTTTAGAAAAAGTGAAAGTCCTCATACTATTTTCAATGAGCAGAGCAAGACAAATTGCAGCTTTAAAATAATTTAAACAAATAAGGAATCAACAGGTGAGCTACATAGTCATACCATACCTCGTATTCAAACACCGGTGCAGTTGTATCCACGAGAGACCTCAAGTCTCTGTATTGTACAAGTTGTATGGCCATCCTTACTTCACATTTCATTAACCATCGCACACAATATCCAATGACGATCTTAGTAACATTGTTCCAACGTCACGCATCAAGAAAAAAGGTGTGTCCAATTTTAGTTCTCCAATTGACAGTGTGCAAGTAATGTCTTGATAATGTTTTTAAGTGGTCCTCGCGTTAAATCACAAAAACTACAATGCCTTCTCCAGACCTGTGCACAAATATCATAAAATGGCCGTGCATACGTTGCTAATAACTTTGCAGTAATGTCTTGGATAAAACGGCGTGTAATTTTTTCATGCCAATAATACAGGTTAATGAACTTTTAGAAAAAGTATTTCGACAAAGTCTCAAAGAAATCAAACAAAAGCCCAAAAGAATTTAAAGTAATAAAAGGATTGTGTCTGGTGTACACCTTAGGTTAGTGATTAACCACAAATGTAGCCTAATCCGGATTTTATTTAGCACGGTATTAAATGTTTTAAATATGTACGATAACTGTTGAGCTAAGAAAATGCCTCTAAAATCCAAATGTGCCAAAGTCTTTAATCTGCATTATAGGATTGATTAATCGAAATATTAATACTTTGATTCCCTAGGTAAACACAAGCTTTGATAACTAAGTAGCCAGGAGTTAGGATACAAACTTTATGTCCACACAGTATCCAACAAAACAACCAAGGTTTTCTGAGTTTTCAAACTGAAATAAAATTCCACTTGAAAAGTCAAGGAGGTAAACTCCAAAGAATCCACAGCAGACTATCAACTCTCAGTAATGGAGATTCATCTTATGAGTAATTAATCCAAATTAGATACAGCCTCTGTGTTCTTGGTGAAAGATATATGTTCACTTGAGCACTTCACAACTCAAAACCTGCATGAATCCTAAACTTTCTCTAGAACAAGACTTCCATTCTTCACACACTTAAGTCTACGTTGACGTCTGCTTATAGAGCTCATATACTGTTGACACATTTCTCCAATCAGACTCCCGGCTGATTCAAAAAGAGGCTGAGCCTTGGAGACCAGGTCAGAGCATGGTTACCATCAACAGAACATAAAAAGACTGCAGATTGGCTCACTCAGTATGAAAAGAGCCCTCAGGTGGTTGGACCGTCAATCAAACAGGGGAAAGTAAACCAACAGTATTTTAACTAGATGAAATTACATCTTTTTACAATTATGGATGGTTTGCTATTTGTCAAATAAAGATAGATTGCAGGTGGAGATATACAATTCAAAAACTGTACATTCGAATATTGAAAAGCACACAAATGGAATGTAGGTTATACTGTATACCAGATAAAAGGTGCACAATACATGTGTAAGAAGTCTTTTTATTCTATTCAATGGTGAACTAACAGTAAATACAATGTTCCTTTCACCAAGTCAGTAAACCTGAGGCAAATTGCCTAAATACATCTCCAGCAAAAATCAACAACTAGCACACTCTATTGATTTTGGCAGACTGAAGGGAGTCTTTAGAAATGTGTGCACACATGTTTACAAAATGACCATGAATTAGATGTGCTGAGGTGACGAGGACTACTCACATGTGCCGAGTGATGCAAATATCAAGTGCTACCAAAACTAGCAAATGCAAGTTACTGCGTAAACCCGGATTTTTAACATAACACTATTTTCATGGAGATTTATTTCGTCTATGTGAAATTTTAAAAATATTTGAACCTTTCACATGTTTTAAGGATGAATAGTTGCTCAGTTATAAGCTCAAGAACATTTAAAAAAATATACTTAAATTTTCACGAACCATCTTTATTCAAATGTATAGAAACTGGAAAGCTTCATTGCCTTTTACAATAGAAGCAGCAAGATCAAGACAGTTGATTCAATATGATATACAATGCTTTCCCATCCAAGTTTAATACCAGTGAACACAAACAGTGAAACCTATTCATTCTAACTATTTATCCTAAATACCATAATTCTACAGAATGTTTACACAAAATCCTGATCAGAACTGTCATTTTTCTGTTTTAATTAAAATAACAGGCTTTACCAGGAGTTGCTTTATGAACACAGAGCAAATGATGTCAACAATACAATCAAATTTATGTTGTTTTTAACTTTCTTGAGCATTTTGACAAAATTTCACTTTCTACTGTAATGAGCGCCAACTAAATGAGAAAATTACAGTATAGATTTTCAGCAACAACCAATTTATTTTTAATGAAGCAATGCAATCCAGACAATAAAATTCCTCAATACATATGTATTTAATAGAAATTTGATATTAGTTTGTGTTTTTTCAACTCTCCAATTAATCACTTGCACAAGTCCTTCTCAAGTTTCAAAACCGCTTCTCTATAGCCAACAACCTAATCAATGCAAAAACAAAACAATATGAACGAACAGCCACAGTACATTGTAAGTGTTTGAAGAAAAATAGGTTTTCAAAAACATGAAACAGAATGTAAACACAAGCGTCTACATGCTTGAAAAATCTGAAACAGAAATGCAAATAATATGCATTTTATCTGTGTAATTTGGCAGTTCATCTAGTTCATCTTCCATGTAAAAAGCCATAGCTATTGATTATTTACAAGTTGAGAAATGTAAATTCTACTTCAAGCTACCTTGTCACAACCCAGCGACATTTTTGCATCAAACCTCTACACAATTTCGCAATACAAACACTGGACTTCACTTGAACATGATGAAAATGCGTAAAAGCAAGATTTAAATAAAGAACCTTTATGTACTACATACATTGCATGGCGCTTTGCTTTCACTGGATGCATTGAATGTTCTAATTATTGAACGTACTGCTTGTGATAGCAAACATATGGAGCTATCTTGAATAACATATTATCTATATATTTTGTGTCCGCGCGTGAGCATGCATTGTGTACAATTACAAAGATTATGAATGAAATGAAGACTGTATTCAATGAGAAGGATTCCTTTTAAAGCTGTAGTTCACCCTGTTTGGCTGATGAAAAAAAATAAAATTGAATGAGGTCTATAATTTATGCTTATAAGATTAGTTTCATACTGAAATATTTCATACCACGATAATACTTGGTTTCTGTCATCAACAAGAACACTGAAACCACCAGCGACTCAAGAAAATGCCTCAGAATTCATTGGGCTAGCTCAAATCTAAAATTGCAGATTTGAAAATGGCGCATGTATGCATTACTATGAGTTGGCAGCTCATTCATCCCAAGATTGGATGAGTGTAGTAATATAAACAGCAAACAGCTTCAACACTGAAAGCTAAACATGAGCAAAATGCAGCTTTAATTAAAATTAGCAGAAAAATTGAAAGGTCTTTCCCACTGCCTCTGAAGCTTCGGTGTTGTTGAAGCTTCCGTCAATGGGAACACTTAAAGGAGCATGCCACCCAAAAAACAACCTAATTTGTATCAATTTAGATCGAGTAGTTCTACTCCATAACGACACGTACGGTTGCGTTACCTGACACCTGACGGCAGACGGAGGTGTTTAAATTATCCAATGACCTCATCGGTTTCACACGCTGTCTGTTCAGCAGTTAACAACACTGGTTACTGGTGTCAACTTATCGCTTGAAGTCATCGTTTAACACCAATAAATCATCAAACTTCGATGTAAAACCCTTAAAAATACACCGAGTTCTTATAAAAACATGTTGTTTTATTTCGCTCTTACGGATTTATTGGTATTTGGACACACCGTAGCCTACAAAGTTCGACAGGCCAATAAGGTCCGTAGCAGGAGTTTGGGGTCTGTTCGGAGATAATTTCGAAGTATTTCCGTGAGATACAGACAGGAGAACGTAGATCTGTGTTGTTTAGACTTGTGATTTTTTGAGTTCTAAACACAAAACGCTTGTTATCCTGGCCAGTGGCTCGGAGCCCGATCAGGCCCGTCGCGGACCGGATTGACTCCGAGTCGTTATCCCGCCCAGTGGCTCGGAAACTGATCAGACATCACGAACATAAACCAGCCAAAGTTCAGTGGAAACTAAACTTCCAGTCAAGAAAATACTATACTAGTGAGCCAAAGTAATGTGCAACTGATTATGTTGGTGAATTAGCCACAAAACTGCAAATTTTCTACTTACTCCTCGGGGGCCGCGAACTCAGGTTCCGCTTTGGCCACAGCACCGTCAGGACAGAAGTTGTACATTGACAATCATTATTTGAGTAATGTAAATGTAAATAAAGATTCCACTAACACCTGGCCGTGGGATGGAAATCGAGTTGTTTCACAACAGTTTCTGCCAGCAAATACTAAATTAGCATGAGCTCACATGGCCTCGGTGTCCCGTCAATTAGTTTTATAAAGCCGGTAACGCAGTGATTTATTCATTGCTGGCTTCTCAAATCATTTGCATTCACGAACACTCCAACAGCATTACAAATTGCATCTAATGAGACAGACTTTGTTTCAATTTTATATAAGTATTGGTTAGGGTGAGAATAATTCATTTCGAAACAGAACGCTCAGTAATAAACACCAACATGGCAACTCGCAATCCCCGGCGACTTAGGACGAGCTAGAGCTCAGTTCCGACTTCGCAGGTGGATCGTTAAGTTTTACAGGCTATCAATTCCAACAGGAATACAGTGATGAATAAATACTAGAGAGGCACCGTGAACAAGCACAGACAACGGAACGTATGGAGTTATTTGGTAAGCCAGCATTTGTCAGGCACTGTCGACGTCTGCAGGCCACAGACACGGAGATGTTTCACGGCCTCATACTTGCTATTTACAGCGTGCATTTCATTCTTCATTACCATGAGCCCCTCCCTAAGCATTTCGGAGTCTCGAGGAAGTATAAAAAAACGATATACCCGCTTTCCTTGCAGCTGCTTAGTTCGGACAAGCGGGAACGATGCACCGCAACATAGCGGCATTCACTCTGCATATGAACCACTGACGTCGCTAACGTCGTTTCTCACCTTCCTCACAGGTTAACGCGACACCTCTTGGCAAGATAAGGTCGACCGTATGCGAGGCGAAGTGGATATAGACCGATTAAGATGGCAAAAAAGACTAATTAAATCAGGTGGCATTTTCCTTTAACATCAGTCTTGAATCGAAGTTAACAATGCAAGTTAACTCTGAAGTAAGAGGTGGATTTAACAGTGAAGCGCCAATGCTTCGCTACAATGGGAACACTGGACTTTGATGACATCGGAGTCATTGGCAGGGGTTGCTTCCTGCTTTTTTGTTAATTCCTGCTTTGTTATTAATTTGTATCAACAATTATAATTATTTTGGTGGTATAAGTATTCTGTTTCAATTTATCCACGTATTCTCTGGTTTCACTGTACATGAAGTGTACGCAAAACGAGTTCTTGTCATGCCATACCGCCTTTGTTTGGACCGGTTGTTAGCTTGCTCAAGAGTCAAGTTTTTTAATATGTCATTTTCTTGTACATCGTCATCATCTAACGTGGCAATCACAGGCTGGCTTGTGAAGTTGATGTTCTAGTTTCCATCTGGGGAGAGGGAGAGGTTCTTGCCATTTGTGATAGTAAGCACTGACAAAAACAGCAAGGCCACATGACCAAATGTTATATTAGTGCCCCCTTGCGATAAATGCTGAACTATAACTCCAAATCTGATGGGAGCACTGACACTTAAATTTGCTGTTAAGCACAGTTAAAATCAAAGCTTCAGTTGTAGCAAAGTGAACTGTAATAAACTTTCTACTTTATAAGAAAACCAAGCTCACCCAGAAAAAAATTCTAAAAACCACCTAATCCATCTGTTGCGTTGATGAGTTAATGTTACACTTCTCACCCTGTTGGACAAGCACCAAACTAGAAATAATGTCTTGAACAGCTCAACCATTCACCCTTTGCCTTTTTACTATATTCTAAAGAGCATAAACTTTATATCCCAAATGGTCCAACAAAACGATATCAAATACTAACACCAAAAATGGCAAACTACGACAAGCAGTCCTGCCAAATACCTTAAATCTATCATGTTTTTTATCATTGGAATCACACTCCATACATTCAAGAGTAATAACACAAACAACAAAAATTAACTACAAAGCAATGAAACATGAACCATTTGCAACAAGTTTTTAACAAAAAAACTGCTTGGCTACATTTTGTTTTAAAATTCCGTGAGCACCCTGCTTAACAAGAAACTGAATAAAGGGTATTTCAGAACAAAGACAGTTTTGTGCCATACCACAGACACACACATTTAACGTGCCTGCATTTTGACAAAAAGACTTTTCTCCACTGAATAACAGGCATCAAATGGTTCTCAGCAGTCACCTATAAATGAACCTTGTATGAATTGTGCAAATGCTCAACACCATCCAATTCCTTCAAACAAAATTAATACACCTACAACTGACATGATGAGCTACAAGATAACATGGAAACACCATATCATTACTAACAGACATATCTGCTTTAAATGGAAAAGTAAAAGACAGCAGAGGGTCAACAATGACAAAGCGACTCCCACAGGCATCCAGTTCGTGTGGAGCTGAAGAAGAGTACCGTCCTGCAAACTAAATAACACAACGCATACTTATCACAAGGTTCTCAAATCACAGAACAGGGTTATCACTAAGGAAACAACAACATATCTACTGATTCAAATCATACATGTCAATCTATAAATTTCAGGATCGGGAAACAAAAGAGAGTGGACAACTAATGTTCATGCTTCTTATTAAAAATTCGTTAACTGACCATAATTTTCTTCAGCTGATCTTCATGTTCTTTCTTCAGTCGATCAATTTCTTCTCGTTGCTGGCTATGCATTACCTCAATCTGGCTGTCATGGAAACGTTGAAACTCTGCAAAAAATGAATTAAAAACATAAGATGCGTATTCATCGCACTGCATCACATTCGCAATAGATTTAAGTAGATGACTTGTACGACACTATCATCAAAGATAATTATAAATAGGAATGATTATCTACAAACAAATCTAGCACGAATCGCATAAAACATACACAAACCACTCAGCAAAGTACTGCCACACAACTAAATTCCAAAAAGCAAAAACTTCAAACCAATACTAATCACAAGGTTACATATTAAGTGATTACATGTTTGCAATCATTGTAACTCAGACAGGCTGAAGTAGGAGAGCTTCAAGCATCAACAAAATAGAACACAATTAAAATGATTTCAAACTCTAAGAATAAATGTATAATTGATAGGTGAACGAGGTGCATTTACCATCATAACACGCACATCTGAAATAAATCACAAAAGTCTTCATGAACATTTTTATTTTATTAGCATCAACTATTCAAATGTCACGTACGTTTATACAAGCAATTAGTGCAAACAATCCAATTTAGGATGTGGCTGAGAAGAGAGACTATATAAATCAAAATTCTAAGTAAAAATAGTAAAAATAGATATTAAATTTTTCTCCATTATCCTGAATCTAAACAACATTTGGTGAAAATTGCAGTAGTGCTGTACACCTCAGAAACATGTTTTTGTCCCAAATGGGAGATTTTCCACTATAAGTGAATCTTTGTATAGAGTTTCAATGAAGTCTTCCATGAGCACTTGCAAGATAACATGCATGCCAAGAAAGATAATATCAAATTCAGACAAGAACAGCACACACCTTTCTCCACAAAAACAATCACTCATGCAGCGGACCTCCTGGTGTCTAGTACACCACACTATACAGAGTCATCAGCACTGAAGCAAACATGCCATCCTTCTCTAAAACAGAGTTGAGCACGCAAGCTACACCAGAGGCTCTACACAATGCAGCGCCATCTTGAGGTTTTTTGATATACCAATGAGTATGCAATATTTCATTCTTCAAAAGAACCACAGAAACATAACATATTTCTATGCAAATAAGAACTAACTAGGAATATTTCTGAGGTTGATTAAAGGCTTCGCAAAACAGCGCATCTTCATAAAAATATGGTAATAGGTACAAGCGTCCAGCATATAATAGGGCAGCCAAGTGTAACTTTCATTTTATCAAAATTTCTCAATAAAAATTAAGTCAAGAAATTTTATTCAATTGTTAATGAGCTTGGTACTGTGTAAATGTCAAAAAACAACAATTGGTAAAGTTTCCAATATTTTCAGCAAGGTTAAACCAGGATTTGAAAAATAGAAAGGTGACAGTTTTGTACTTTCTACCAAGTCTGTGATTAATAACCAAACGTTTATTCTGTTTTGGGTGTACTCCACTCATTTACTGGTAGTATTGGCAGGCCACAATGGTTTTGTTGGCTTGTTCAAAAATTACATTTTACTTTTTGATTTTCTCAACCAAATTTGGACTTTGCAGCCAAGTCTTTTGGTAAAAAATATATCCTAGTATAAGGTTGTGTGTCAAAAAACAGAGTCTAGAGCTAGTGAATGGGAGAGCAGTGTTTTTTGTTTGTTTTTCTTCAGTACCAAAGTCCTTCTTGTGACTTCCTTGGCTCATTAGTTATATAACCACACACCCAAGATTTGGTAGTGACATCAAAAATCGTTGACTGAATTGGTCAGACATGGATGTGAATTGTCAAGATGGCGACTGCTAGTTACAGAGTCCCTGCAGTATTTCAATCACTCGCTGCTGAAGAGACTGACATGCTGAATACTATACCTTCCTGCAATGGCGGAGACTCGACTGAATAACACAAGTACACATAATAACATACATAGTATAACTTATTTTCCTCAAGTAACTGAAATTTTTATTTGATTATTCCATCATCTGTTTGTTTTGATCTCTGTAGTTAGCAGTATACACTAAAAGTGTTAACGTTGGGTAGCACAAGATGCGTGATCATCAAATAAATGCAGATATTTCAGTGCAGTCTGTATATGATACTAGTGCTCCATGGCAATATCAAATACATCCTAGAATCATGTTTAACAACCTTGAGATATACTCTTGAACAGTGTAAAATTTTTATGCTCTTTATTTTAGTTCAAAGATAATGACAGTAATAATGTCTGGTACTTACTTAGCGGTCTGGGACCCGTTTCAAGAAAAAGCTAAGACAATCCTTAAATTTCAGCAAATTTAAAGATAAACTTAAATTTATTTCAAGTCTTCCAGAAAGAGACCTTTTAAGATCTTAAAACTTAGACTTATTTTTTTTACTGAAGTTTTGTCTTAATTTTGACTATCTTATTGGATGTGGAAGTTTCAAAGTTTGGAAGTTGATACAAATCTTAGACTTAAATCAAATAATGACTTAAGTCAGTGTCTTGGAAAAGGCCATTGTTCTTTTTAAATGTACCAGAGCACCATGAGGAAGGGTAATGAATTATCGTGAAAAAGTACATTATACTGTCAAAGCACAAAGCAAGATTTGATTTCACTTGGGTCTAACTAATGGAAACCATGAAAATTTAACAATTTATCAAGTATCCCTGTGTTGCTCACAAACCCATTGCTTGTCACAAAAATAACGAAACTAAACAAGTAATCTATAATAGAATTTCCCAATGTTGAAACATACGACAAAAACAGACATGTTAACATTGACAGCTTCATTACCTCACTAAACTCAAAGCATCCACAATAAAATCACAGTCAAAATAGTTCTTGATGTCAACAAATTACAAAATGGAAACATTAACAGGATCAAAATTTAATGCTAATTTCATATATTAAGCCCTATGTTAACTGTAGACTGAAAGAAAAACTGCATTAACTGAATAAAACATACCCTTCATTAAACAACATGGCCTTGTAAATATGCAGACTTGTTGAGATCTAATCACAGATGACTGTGTTTTACAAAAGTATTGATGATGGTGATGAGAGATGATTGTTTATGGCTAGGCTTAGAGCAATTCAATAGATGTGTACATACAACTTCATTCATCGCTGTGACACGGTTAGACACGGTTAATTGTGTGTCAACAGATATTCAACAGACCTCAATCAGTTAAAAGTAAATAACGTAGGCAGGTAATGTACAGACAAACAAGGAGTTCAGGACACGTGTCAAACATTCCTTGTCACACAATCAATATCATGTGAATTAATAATCATGACATAAAGGGATGACAAAAAATTACAAAATCCAATAAAAGGAAGTTGAGAGACAATGGAAAAGTTTTGTCAAGCGATCTCAGCAGCTATTCCTTTTTGTACAATTTTTTGTGTGAAAACTGACTCCTACAACTAACACATTAGCTTAGCTTGAGGAGGCAGTGACAAAGATGGGCAAGTGTCCACTTCATTTGCTTAAATTCGTGGGTGTGAGTCCAACTGGGGTACACTGCTAGACAATTGAGTCAGGTCTCTAACATCTCAGCTCAGTTCTAACTGTGATTGATAAAGCATTAAAATGGTTCCAGGTGATCAGTGCAAGGAGCCCACCTGAGCAACCTGCACATGTCTGGTACAACTGATGTATCAGACCATTTGTAATTATTTTTTTCATTTAACACATATTAAGCTTTGCTTGAGTCACTATTATGTTGAGAAGGCCAGGGCAAGATTCCTGGACATAAATGGTTGGTTTCTGATGACAAACAGGGCTAGTGAACAAATGAGGTATCTTAGATGCATGACCCTGCTGACCCGGCAAGCTGCAGGTCAGCAGGGTCAAATGCAGTCAATGGTTTACAACGTCCACACGGTTCCTAATTATTCACATTTTTCAATCACAGCCTTGACATAAAAGCAAGTAATTTGTTCTAATCAACTTGCTGGCCTAAAACTACGTCATCATAATAAAATCAGTAAATGGAAACCAACTTTGTTTGCTTGCATGCATGGAATTTTGTACGAAATGATGCTTTCTTAAAAAAATGCACCCACGCTTCAATAGGAGTTGGTGGTTGTCCTTTGTGCAAATGAATGGCTTAAACTGAATGCTTCATTGCCTGGTTTAGTTTTCTTGCTTGATAGTACTTTTCAGTGATAATGATTATTTCCATGTTAATTAAACTGGACGCTTCACAACCTGTTTATATTCAGTCTCAATAACACTTAAAGCATGTACAACACTGCTCTGCTGGTTGGTCAAAGTAAGATAAAGTAAGAATGAAGTTGTTTATTAAGCCAAAATAGTACATATGAGCTGCATTTCAACCTCAGTATAACCACACAAAACAAAAGTGTTCCTTGACTCCATTTTTGTGATCATTCAGAATGACATCAAAGCATTCAACACTCGCCACTGTGTGTCGCCACTGTGTGTCGCCACTGTGCGACACAGGATGTCTCAAGGAACAGTAACTTTAATCTTGAATTGAAATCACATCAACAGTAGATTACTTCCACTGCCACGCCATTAATCTTACTCATTGGTTTTACTCTTATTCAAAAACCTTACACAGATACGCAGGCACAAACTCTGTAAACACAATACATAAAATTATGAAAATCCTCAATATCCATCTTATCTAAACCTTTGACACTACTCCCAAACAATGCAGGTGATCATGCCATAAATACATGACCAACAGAAATCCTTCCAAGACAATAGCACAACATCACTTTTCAATAGCACAACATCACTTTTCAATCACCCATCTCAAGGCAAAAGATTTCAATTGCATTATTCACTAAATGCAGATTACACAACATTCAATCTGACATATGCGTATTTCTTGTGACCTTTGTTAAAATGAGAGCAGTAAACAACCTACCTCTTCTCTCCTCCGCAGTCTCTACTTGAAGTGTCTGCAACTGTTCTTGTAGCTCTTTCACTTTAGACTGAAGGAGAAAGTATCACGTGCTAGACATGTTCAGGAAATAACACATACAAAGAGTGATGATTTATGAAACATTAACAACAAGACTGAAGTTCATTTATCTTCATTAATTAGGAGAACTTTGAAAACTGTGATGACAGTCACTCAGTCCCTTGAACACTGTGATGACAATCACTCAGTCCCTTGAACACTGTGATGACAATCACTCAGTCCCTTGAGCACTGTGATGACAATCACTCAGTCCCTTGAGCACTGTGATGACAATCACTCAGTCCCTTGAACACTGTTCTTGATTATGGTTATGTTGGACCATATCGACAACTATTTAGCCAAATATTAATACACAAAACTATAGAAATTTACCGAGCAAAAGTATATATTTTCTGAAAGTAGAAATTCTGCAGAATGTGATTTTTGACTAATTTTGTATACCAATCTGCCACTAATTAGGTGACTTTGCTTTTTAGGAAAATTTAGCAAAAAAGAATTAGATGCATTAATTTTTATACCAAAATAACAGGATCAATAATGTGATCAAATTTTGTAAAACATAAATATTCAAGATAGAATCTCCAAAACAGTGTTACAGTATTCTAAATCATCGTTTCATTTTTGTTTTATATGCAACTTTAAAAATTGTACATAAAAATCATGTATAATCCTATTTTTGATAGCTCCACATTCAACAAACACTTTCCATTTTAAAAAGGGAATTTCCAATCATTCCCATTTTGTCACTGAAAAATTGCAGATTTTTTCTGCGCCTGGATTTCCATCATTTTGGCTTTATAAAAATTGATATATTCCATTGCAGAAATTTCTGCGCAGAGTTCCAGTGCAGAAATTTCTGCGCAGACTTCCAGCTTTGAAATTTCTGCACAGAATTCCAAAGCAGAAATTTCTGCATGGTACACTGGAAATCTGTGCAGTGGAATTCTGCGCAGAAATTTCTGCGCATGGTACAACAGAGGGCTGAAATGGAATGGAATATATCAATTTTTATGCCAAATGATGGAAATCCAGGCGCAGAAAAAAATGCAACTTTTCAGGCACAAAAAGGGGATGAGTGAAAATTTCCTTTTTAACATGGAAAGTGTTAACATTTAAAAACAATCCCAAGCAGTTTTGCAGAACAATGGTATCTGTTTCCTTATGAATTCCATCAGATGTTCAAAAAGTGACCTTAATAACCAACTATCGTACTTGTCCAGGTTAATGCCAATGTTCAGTGAAATTTCCCAATTTTCATTTTTTAAAAGACCATGTCCGGCTTAATGCTGAGCCCCATTTTATAAGATCAAAACTTGTTTCAAAGCTTCGCAGTGCAATTTTACCATGAAAAATAGAAGCATTGGTTTTAGCATTTTCTGATTTGAAAAGAGGTTATTTAAAGAATTTGATAGAAAAGCCTCATTTTCAACATGTAACAACACTGAAATTGTAATTCCATCACCTGACATTATCAGCAGTACCTCAAAATCACAATAATCACAAACATAAGAAACATCGATTGTTTCTCATTGATATCTGTCACACTAAATCCTGAACTAAATGAAAATTTCATTTAAAGCAATAGGTAGTGTTTAGCCAGTAGGACATGTTCAACTTATCATACTAACTTTCCAGAATAAGGCCACACCAATATCTCCAAATGTTTGTGAAACAATTTACTGCACAAGACTGCACAATCACTTACAGTACTGTCCACAGTAGCAGTCTTTAGTTTGGCCTGTGTCTGCTCACGGGAATGTTCTTTCTGGGCAAGGTCAAGTTGTAGTTCATCCACTTTCTTTTTTAATTCATTTATCAGAGCTTCTTTGCGGTCCATTTCCTCACGGATACTTTCAGACTCACCAGAACTCCTCTGGTAAAACAAAAATACGTATGTATCAAAATGAAAGTAACTATTTGTCACAAACATGGTCCAAGCACAACTGAAGGTAACCTATTGTTAGATAATTTCAGGCAGTGTTAGTTTTTAGCAATTAATACCCCATCATGTGTCACTACATATCAGTAAAAGTAGAAGATGATGATAATTTTTCTTGAAGTATTGACAAATATTGTTAGATATTTGAGGCACTAAAGCAATTTTTGGTGTCCAATCATTCCAAGTGGCAGACAATGGGAATTTTTCAAGAAGTTATTTCAGTTGTCATTTTGACTCCAAATGTTTAATGTACGTATCCGAGTATGATGGTGCAAAAATTTGTCACTGATGAGGTTTTAAAATTATAACAAAGCACTTGAACTCTGTTCTTGTTCAATGAAAATTTCTAAATTATTTATTTTATGTTATTTAGCAACAATAATTTCCAACAACAACAATAACCTTCCCATCTTTATCAGTAGTCAAAAGATAACCTTGATCCACAATATCTCGTGCTGCAAAAACACTGGATTGAATGTAGTTTGTTTCCTTCAATGGGCGATTCAGATCCCTGTGACTAACTTGATTTATGTAGATTCCAATTTGAACAATGCAATTTTGACATGGAATCATTAGCACTAGGCAGGTCTATAAATATACACCTATACATAAAAAGTCCGCCTACACACTTACAAACAAGGTTCTTGCATAGATATCTAGCAAAAATATTTTGAAAAAATGCTTTACTTCGGGTACCAATATGCAATATGTTAAGATGGCAATCAGTAGTAAATGACATCAAACAAGAGCCACACACAAATGACAACAAACAAGAGGCAAAAGGTACGGTACCCACTCATCCAAGGCTTTACAGCAACCAGGTGGCACTGTGTGTAATACCCCACTTCACTAACAGGTAGCGCTGCTTTTAAGCAGTCATGTCACTTGTTTATAGCGGGTAATCAGACAAGCAGACTATTAGACTTCAACATTGATAGACTTGTTGCGATTTTTGTGAATTTTGTGCATTATCTTGACTCAACCCAACAGGCCTTTTCAAGACTACGTAATACTAATTCATTCCTTAAAGTATTTTAGAGTGATTTTAGATTTTAGTGTTCATTAAAAACTCGTATTTTCCTAGTGTGATAAATTGTGNTTTTATGTTATTTAGCAACAATAATTTCCAACAACAACAATAACCTTCCCATCTTTATCAGTAGTCAAAAGATAACCTTGATCCACAATATCTCGTGCTGCAAAAACACTGGATTGAATGTAGTTTGTTTCCTTCAATGGGCGATTCAGATACCTGTGACTAACTTGATTTATGTAGATTCCAATTTGAACAATGCAATTTTGACATGGAATCATTAGCACTAGGCAGGTCTATAAATATACACCTATACATAAAAAGTCCGCCTACACACTTACAAACAAGGTTCTTGCATAGATATCTAGCAAAAATATTTTGAAAAAATGCTTTACTTCGGGTACCAATATGCAATATGTTAAGATGGCAATCAGTAGTAAATGACATCAAACAAGAGCCACACACAAATGACATCAAACAAGAGGCAAAAGGTACGGTACCCACTCATCCAAGGCTTTACAGCAACCAGGTGGCGCTGTGTGTAATACCCCACTTCACTAACAGGTAGCGCTGCTTTTAAGCAGTCATGTCACTTGTTTATAGCGGGTAATCAGACAAGCAGACTATTAGCCTTCAACATTGATAGACTTGTTGCGATTTTTGTGAATTTTGTGCATTATCTTGACTCAACCCAACAGTCCTTTTCAGGACTACGTAATATTCATTCATTCCTTAAAGTATTTTAGTGTGATTTTAGATTTTAGAGTTCATTAAAAACTCGTATTTTCCTAGTGTGATAAATTGTGAACTTGAAAATTGCCGAGAGATTGGCACCCTTATTGCTGGTGCCAGTTCTGCTAATTCACACCTTTTTTGTGGGGTAGATTTTTCTGTAGGAAGTCGGCCAGTGCACCAATTGGGGTTGAGGCCAGTACGTGCAGTAGGCCTTTACTACTTAGCAGGGATGAAATGTTTAGGGACCTATTGGACCTCGCGCAGGTTCCGCAAAACTTGTTGAAAAAGTACCGCCTACCAGCAATTATATAATGTATTGGTACACGCACCTGCGGGCACCTCGTCAATATGAGTGAACCCCCGAAATACACCAATTCCATACATTCCCCTTAATCAGGTCTTTTGGAAAATTCATCGAGAGGAAACAATGAACCACACATTTTGACTTGACCTGAGTATTATATGGGTTCTTTGAGAACAGGTTTGTTCTGGCGGGATATACCTTCCTCTTCCTCTTAGCGATAAAGCGACAAACCATGTGACTGGTGCAAAGCGCCACCTGTTTGTGGTAAAGCCTTGGATGAGTGGGTACCTTTTCTAAACAAGAGCCACACACAAATGACGTCAAACAAGAGCCGCACACAAATGACATATCAAACAAGAGTCGCACACAAACCTTGGCCACTTCAGCAGCTGTCTTATACTTCTGAATTTCCATGTTCTTAATCTCCACTTGCTTAAACATGTGTTGCATCTTTTCCTCTCTGTCTTCCAAGTCTAGATAAATATTAAGAAAATAATTGCAGAGTTCAGTTGCTTTGAAACTGTCATACACATTCATTTATTCAATAAAAAGATGAAATATTTTTCATTTCAGCTTTCTTAGAGTACTTTCAAATATGCTATGTATTCTCAAGACATCAAATCTTTAATTGGAGAATAGAAACAGTGAACTCTTTCCCTAATTCAACATTCCAATTAACTGACCAATCAATAAGAGGCGGGCCGCCAGGGTATGCTCGCAAGGTCCTGAGCATAGTCATGAAACACTTGCCTTTCGATCATGTGATTTAGCGAGGTTTTAAGTGATCTTTCGATCTCACCAGTTCCTCACATCTAGAGAACACACCCAGCAGTAGCTAGTCACACATGCACACACAGGTGTACATAGTGACACCAAAGTCTTAAGACATCATGCAAAATCATGCCAGTGAAAAGTGACTGAGCATTTCACGACTACTCTCATGACCTTACTAGTGAGAACTGAAATGATTGGTCAACAAGGTTGGAAGTTTAATGAAGGGAGAAAATTCAATATTTCCATATCATAAGCCAAGATTTTTTGTCACTAGTGTCTCGCGTGTACTTTGCAATATGTAACGCAGAACTGTTGTCCTTTAATGCACGTTATGTTTTAATTTTATCTTTTATTTTTGGTGTCATGCACCAACATATCAATAACAGATAACCAAGAAGAACATTCCATCAACATTTTTTCAACCTGTGTGAAGAAAAGTTCATTACAAACAATTGTCTTCCTGTATAGCGTCAAGTCTATAGCATGTGCTAAGATCATGGAATGGTTAGATTGACATGATTTCCATACGTCATTGTTGACTTTCTTATAAGACATCACCGACAAGTCTTAATTTAACTTTTAACAAAAAGCTCCATTCTGAAGATCGGAATTCACATTTTATTTCTCCAACTCCCAGTTATTTTCCGATTTTTGATTTGAATGTTTAATATTGATGTTTTATAAAGAAATTAGCGAATAGGATTTCTTCAGCAGCGGCTAAGCCACAAGCATTAATGAATTAAATAGGACAGGTTAGTCACAGTCTGGCTTAAGGTCACTTAGACATTGGGGAAACAAAACATCAAATGTTCTTTTATCAAAAAAGTTAAAGATAATCTCTGACATATATTTCTATATACCACATCGCAATTAGTTTCTTAAAAACACATGTTATACTTTTCCCACCGAGGACCTAGTAAAGACCAGTAATGCGCCAGAAAGAAATTATTCTCTGATCCATGTATGTTACCTTGTTGAGCTTGCATAAGTTTTTCGGTAAGCGAAGTGATATCTTCCTTTGCTTGCTGAAGAGCCTTTTCTAACTTCTTTCTGCCCCTATCAACACAGAATCACTAAATGAACACACACATAGAGGATGACTCAAAATGTAAGTAACTATTACAGGACTACCTTCCTGTTATCATGAAGGGTTTTGATTGGTTACCCCAGCTGACACAACATAAATGTCAATGTTATTAATGGCCAGGATATTTTCTTTATGTTACATTAACATGCATCTGACATTTATTACAGGAAAATCACCCTTAAAAGTCTTAGTTCATATAAGAGACGGACATAAAGACACTTTATAACACATTTAAGCACTGGACCACAGGACATGGTAATTAAACTTTACATGGTAGCACAGATCAACCAGATGGTGGTGGTGTACGGCAGTTATTCAGTATGTGACGGTGTACAATGACTCACTTTTTGCTATTACGATAATTACTCGAGTCCACTTTCTACAAAATATCCTGAACACATACTTATTTTGGAGAGAGAAGTTGTAGGAAAAACAGAAAAGATTGTTCAGGCTAAAATGAACCAACAAACAAGACAAAATTCATTAAAAGTAGAATTTTGTACACACCACACGCATCATAGCTGCAATGCTTGGACTTCAAAGCAAACTTTGGTGGCAAGCTTGAGCTTTGCAGATTGAGTGAATTTTAGATTTTGATTAACCATAATCCATCAACAACAACAACAACAACAACAATAACAATCACAACAACAATAACAACAAAGCACAAGTGACTAACACACAAACAACAACAGTGTTTCTCAGATCTGCTCCTATGCAGGAGATGTTCTGAGATCCATTTGAGATTTTGGCCGAATTCTAAATTATATTTCTGCTGTCCTTTGCCAGCCTTTTACCAACAATTTGACACAAATGTGCAAAAATCATAATAAGTATTGACGTCACTGAGAACAACTGTACACCACTTAGAATACCGAAAAGTTTACCTCATCTCCTTGGCGTAAGCAGCAGCACTTTACAAGCAAGAGACTGAGTCAAGGCACGCATAAATAAAGTTTTAATAATCTGATTACTTGCATGTTTTAACAAGTAAAGAGTATTTACTGTGGATTCGCTAAGCCTGCTCGTTCAAACAAATCAGTGTTTGGTCCACTGTTAGTTAAAGCCGACCACATTACGAGGGTTATGCAGTTACATCATAAGACCACATGAAATCACAACAAATTGTCAATGTATCCACAAACTTAATCAACTACAAGCTACATACAGTGTTTGAAGTTCAAAAAACAAAGAGTGAGAGAAGCAATATTTTGGAAGTAAATGTGACAGGGCCTCATCAACATTGAATTTAGTTTTCATGTATTCGCCAGTAAAAATACACCACAGAAAATGGTGCATTTCAAGTTTTAAAATATCGAATACACTGTCTAGTGAATCAAACTTATATTAAGTGTTCAATTTACAACACTTGATTGACAGTTAGCATCACCAAATTCAGCACTGCCCAAAATTCACTGACAAAGCAATTACCAGGTATATCACTACCTCTTTTCAGAAAATGATGTGCTGGAAATCTCTGGTTGCATTAAAATTGAGAAAGCTGGTTTCACAGATTGAATCTCTCCAAACTAAATCCGTACACCCCAAGAGTTGACACTTGATAGCACTGGATGAAGCTCAAACACACACTGTCTGCTTATTTCAGTACAGTTAGCTACCTCAACACCATTTTGCCATAAGCCAGAAAGTGCTTCAACACCGCATGCCTAGGACAGTAAAGGATAATGGCTGCATATGAAAACAGGCTGAACACTGCCCTGGTTTGCATGGAGCACCACAAAACAGATTGGATAAGGTACAACAATTTGTTGAAGCAAGTAATTTTCTTTGTAAAACAAATTCAAAAATGGAAAAATTGAAAACAAAACATTTAATATCGTTGTGCATATGAGAAAGTATGCTACAGCCACAAGTTTTAAACAGTTATCACATTTTCGTAAAGTACTCAACAGTTACTTAGGCATACAAGAAATGTAGACGTTCTGGCGGACAAAAGACAATGAATTGTATGTGTAGCCAAACATGCATGCGTTCTAGCAAACTAAATAACTCATGTGTGCTTTGTGGCACACACTCGCTAGCAAACTTCACGAGACACATGCAGACACGCGATTAAGCATCACTCGATCTTACAGGTCTTTTGCTTTTCTGATGAAAAATAATAATAGACACTCACAAAGCAACCAATCTTTTGTTCGAGATTAGTGCCTGGTTGCATGAAACAATCCCAATAGAGACTGAACTAAATTATGCATATATATGAAAACAGAGCCCTTATTTCAATGAAAATAAGTAAGGACTACAGCTCTTATTAGGAACGTTGCATGAAAAGTTCTGTTTATTTTCACTAATGTTAAAAATTCGATGTCGAAGAGTTTAGTTTCACTGTGCATTAAATCTAAAATCTAAAATAGCAATGTAGCAAAAACAGCAAAGAAATGACGATCAGTGTTTAGGTGTTGCAAACTTAGGGAACATAGTCGAGCTCCTTTTGCGACTGTTTCATGGAACCGAATACTGTAGCCTTTGAATCGGAGTCTTATGCAAATATAACGACCTTGTAAATCCAAGAAATGACTTGGAATTCATTTATGGTAGCCACAAGTGATACCCTAACGATTGTGGGTAATAAGTGTACGGCAGTTGTACCATCACATACAGGGCTGGTAAGTTAGCATTCCTAATTATGCATCATAACACTATGGAATGAATCAAGTTCACCGATTACTTCAACGAGAAGATTCATCACTGCTAAGTTGATTTATTAAAGTTTTAAGTTTGTGACTTTTGCTTGATTTAATCAGTACTGTATGGAATTTAAATAAATTAATGTAGCGAGGGTAGGTTGATTTTCCCCTAGAAACAATCCATTAACTCTATTCTGTCTGTGGTGTTGCCATGTGTCACTAAGAATGAAACAAAACAAAATGACGGTCTTCAACGATGCCACCGCATGTGGCTTTGAATAAGTGACTAAAATGCAGCAAACAATGAAGAGAATTTTCTTTCATATTAAATTGGAAAAAATATTTTATATTATAAAAACAACTGTACAACAATGCAAACCACTCTTACTTGTTTCCCGCTTTGTTGTGAGCGTATGACGTCAGATAGTCGACCATTTCCTTGTTAATCTCTTCAAGCTTATTGGTCAATTCATTGGCAGTTGTCAACGAATCCTCAACAGCTTTGCTTGCCTCTTCCACATTGAGCTCTGGTGACTGAGGTTTGGGATTAATGGTTTCATCATCAAACTTGTTGGTGGTGTCCATGAAGAACTGGAATTATTGAATGAATAAATTAAACTACCAAACAAGGAACTTTTTCATCAGGTAGCAGGACTTATGTAAAAACAAATTCTAAATTTTGTCACATGGCTTGATACCAACCCACAACAGTTAACTCACAAGAATTATTGGTGAGATGGAATGTACTCTTTGAATGTAAGAAAAGCAGCCACCAGGGGTCACTACTGGTAATTCACAAGTATGTCTAACAAATAGCACATATTAAAATTCCTCCAGCCAGTGTTGCTGCTATTTTGAGCACTTCACTTTGAACTCAAGCAGCAGTCACATGCTTTTAGAAGGCCCGAAATCTGCAAATTTAAACTACCGTGAAACAAGGTTGAGACACTAGTATGTCAAAAATACTCTCAATGAGCTTCACCACGCTCAAGATTTAACAGCAAAACTTTAAGACATCTTATTTCAGAACTGGTGACTAATTTATTCTGACAAAAGGCAATATCTTAAAAGACAAGACTTGCCACTGAGCGTCTCTCAACATGATAGGGACTCCCAAGATGGAGACATGCACAATCTCGCTTTAAACCAAATTTAAAATGTAAAGACTCGATCTAAAAAGTTGATTTTGTTATGAAATATATGGAAAATCATAATTCTTTACTGAACGTAATTGAGAATTCAAACCAAAAATTCAGTTGTCACTAGATGAGCAGTAATATCCATTGATTTACTTTGTACCAAGTAATTAAAAAACATTAATTATAATAAGCAGTTTTTACTCTTTTCATGGTTTCATAAATTCAAAATACTACTTTAGACAACATTAAACTTTACCTACTAGGGAAGCAAAAGTTAAATTCCAATACCTAAATGGTTTACATTCCCAACAACAGCATCCTGATCAACTGAGTATCAACTTCAAATCTACCCGAGAATTTTTCCAAGCAAGCACAGCCCCCGAGTGTAGGTTCAAGGGGTAGGTTCAAAACAAAAGGAACAGTGTCGGCAATTGGCAGTCAAAAATTAAGACTTTTCTCATATTTTCTGTCAGCTGTCATTAGTACATCAATGACTTTGAGGTTCGTGTTCATATTCATGCTCAGAAATTATACATTAATTGCAACCCAACAAACACTATCATGACTTATCTTATGATGCAATATAAAGGCCCCAAGTTTCCAAATGTACCCTAAGGCTTACTTCTTGGTGTACCAGAAATGTAAAATGAGTTGATTTTCTAATATACACCCTGGGAATTACAACCATAAATTCCCAGTATTAGAACGTAGCTGTGTCTAAGAGAATTTAGACACGCTATGGCTGCAGTGCTTACATCATTCACTTGTTGTAATAGCTTCAGTTTCTGTCCACACACATTCTCATAACCAACAATGAAGATAGTGATCTGGTGTTGATACTGTAACAAACAAACAGATGGCGTTGTATACCAAGACATTAAATGCACATGGATGCTTCAATCTGCAAGCTTCACTATGATAACACTTGATAAAGATAGGCAAGGGAGCAAGTGTATAAAATATGGAAGCCACATGAAAACACACAAAAATTTCTATTACTGCAGAACGATACATTATTGTAACTTAAGCTAAAATTAAAAACAACGTTCAACTGAAGATGTAGACTGCTGTAGAAATGGAACTTGTGGAACAAATATATGCATTGTGACAAACATGAAAATTCCAGTATTTACGCAGTTCCTACTTCTGTCAATAGATGGCCTCAGAGATATGTACACGGCCTTCATCAGTGTAAAATGTTTCCTTAACTAACTAATGTATTCAAGTAAAACCTAGTGAGATGGTATGTTCCACATGGCAGCACACAGCGCTGTACTATAGAAGCTTGAAAACGTCACTGTACTTCCAAACAGAAAGCCTTACACATTTCATTTTGTAGAAGGTATCTCAAAACAAATGACAAAAAGATACTACGATAGCTCTTTACTAAGTTGCACGAAAACTGCAGCAATTGTAATTTTAATTTCTACTTTGTAAAGGCTGATTACATTGCTGGAAAAAATGGAAATTAATATCCAAATGTGGTTTAATGAAACTACACGTAACAAGCTATAGCGGACTAGAATTTTTCAATCATCATTTTTGTTGAGAAGTTTGACAAAACACAATTCCACTTGTCTTCCATACTGTATCCTAAATACATGAAGATTCCCCAGTTTTAATGCCTTTCTACCGTAAACGTTCGGGTTAACGCCCATGCTCAGTTAACCGCCCACCCCCTACTTTAGGTGGATTTTCGATTTAACCGCCCACTGCTAGGTTAAGCGCCCCCCTGCGATTTTTGAAGATTTCCAGTTAAGCGCCCACCTCTCGGTTAAGCGCCCATCCCCGACTTTTAAACAATGAAGATTTAGCGCCCAGTGCTAAGGAAATGCGCGATTCCCCGACATTTAGAAAAAGGTCGATGATCACAATGAGTGCAACGATGCCGGGCCTCCGAGACGGTGGTTTAGCAATGTGAATTGCAATTATACAAGTAACGAGTTATTGTCTTGGGTCATGGACTCACTTCAAAATATAATACTTGAACGTTTTTGTCACTTTATTTTCTTCCCATGTTTGCAAAGTTTAAGAACGCCGCCGGCGTCAAAACCTCCGCTTTCAGCGACTTTGTCTGCCGCGCTGAGTTTTC
>NMRA01000138.1:674456-688614 GCA_002633005.1 Phoronis australis | reverse complement strand
AATTTGATGTCTGCTGTGACCTCTGCAACAAGTGAAGCTTGCACGCGCGCACTTTAGCAAGATGAAATAGTTGCAATCCAAGTAGAGGCTGCGTGGTCACTGGTCGTCTGCGCTCTACAGGGCTAAATAACAAGACTGCAGGACGGCACGGGGCTATTACTCAGCAATTCTGTAAATTTAATAGTGAATAACTAATCTGAGGGCATGATAACCTTTGTTAGGATCATCCGCTGTTATGACATTTTTCCCGTCATGTGGCGACGTGACGATAACGCTCGTTGATAAGTGCTACGCGTTCCGAGTAGGCCTACGTGTGTGGTGTGGGTACTTCGATCACGAGGTAAGATTAACCGCCCAGGGCGCTTGCCTGTCGTAATAAGCGCCCATGTTCGGTTAACCGCCCACCCTGGATTTTTTGAAGTTTCACGTTTAAGCGCCCATGTCTGGTTAACCGCCCACCCCCGATTTTTTGGGTTTGCCAATTTAACCGCCCAGGGCGTTAACCCGAACGTTTACGGTAGTCCCCAGTAGAATTTTCATCAGGAAAAACATGGGTAGGCCTACCATATTTCCAAAAGAGTGATCCATAAATACAGTATATAAAATGAAAGCGCTCCGAGGAGCGACACTTGGCGAAATTAACTGAAGAAAAGACGACGTCGGAGATGATGACGAAGATGACGAATATGATGATGGTGGAGGCGATGATCAACAACATAACATTCATATGCCGAACTTAGATGTCATAAATCAATAAGAAATAGACTACAGTCTAGTTCAATAGAACCTAAACCAACATCAATGCAGCAAGAGCACTTAACAAAGGAACAACGCTATCAGAAAATCTCAAATAACTCGAAAAGTATATGCCCTAGCGAAAAATGGAAAAAATTTTCTGAAAGTCCGTTTGAAACTCTATCTAAATTGATAGTATCACACAATTCCGTAAATTTGTCAAAAAAAAATGAAATTTGGCCTGTTTTTAAGAAATTCAAAGTCAAATAACTCAAAAACAGTAAGTCTGAGAAAAAAATTGTTACAGGTCATTTGAAAGGTTATACTTCAAAGAATCCACATGCAGCAATTCACGTCATTCTCTCTTCCCGTTTAAAATGGCACTCCAGCACGACTGAAAATGGGTCAACATGCGCCAGATCCACCATCTTGAAAGAAACTAATACCTGAAAAATGTCGAAGCAATTGGTCCAATAATGTGCCCTCTACAGGAGAAAATGTTCTTTCCCGAAATTGAGGTGCGCATGGGTCATTGCCGATATTTCCGCCATTTTTAACTGGAAGTAAATGATTTCTAGAAAATTCGGAGGAACTGGACTGTTTCATATTTGTGCCGAGTTTGAGCCCGATACGTCAAAAATTGCGGGTTTTATGAGCAGCTGAATCAGAAATCGGAAACAAAATGGCCACCATGTCCGCCATCTTGGATCCCATCATGACCAAAAACAATAGGCTTCCAGCACTTCTGGAGCTACACGTTGTGTGTGTAAATTTCGTGTGGATAGGACAAAAATTGCAACCTGTAGAATGCGAACAAGAAAAAAGAACAAAAAAAATAAAAAAACTTGACGACAGAGCAACATACTTGGCGAAATTTATTTCGCCAAGTAATAAGACAGAACCAAAAAGACAAAGCCACAGTCAGTGTTAGTATAAATTTGCAGAGAAGTGGACCAATTGGCTAACATGACTCTAAACGGTGGTAAAAATAGAATACATTCAATATAAGACACTTAATGTATTTGCTTACCTTTTTCTTTTTTATTGAATCTCGCAGTAATTCCTCTAATTCCGACTGAAAAGTAAACAAATCTCATTCATTTCACTGATGACATAAAACTATTTCGATTTTGTGTAGACGTAAATTGCATTCAGCTGTACCATAGCTTATTTGCTTAGACTCGCAATTGTGTTTTTCTCAAATTATCATTGACGTTTGTGCAAAGTTTTAAAAGAGCTATGATCCTGAACAGACAATGCAAACACTGTGTCCATCAACATCTAGAAATACAAACTCTTGCATGTTTGAGACTTCTCACAAATTCCAATTGGATTTTACTCATGAACGGTTTACTGCATTCATCAGAACTTACGGTTAATGTTCACTAATTGCAAACAAAAATAATTGTTAAAATTGTTAGTTTCCTATTTTTCAAACCCTGACTACCTCACTACAAATAATACAAACTTTGCATTGCATTGTTTTGAGACATCTACGAATACAAATAAAGCAAGTTATAGACTAAAAAATTTCTTGATCTTTATTTTTGACCAAATAAATTTTTCTTCCATAACGAGAGCTAAACAGGTGAACTATTAGTCGTCTGCTATTTTTTTCACGAGGAACAGCAGTCATGGAGCAAGTTTTCACGGTGCAACTTGCTCCACTTTAGCCACTTTTACACATCAGATCACAAACTGGATCAGCATGAGTCATTTACATGAAGACTGTCCAAACCACATGGAATGCTAGCAAATCACCCATACATACGCTATTACGGAAGCGTAACAGAGATGATAGCTTCTGCAAAGTCCCATTTTGTGTTTAGCAGTGTATAACTGGATCAACTGATTCAGTGCAACTTGCTCTACTTCTCAAACCATTGTCAAATATGGCCAATGCAATGTCAACTTGCTCCATGTCAGTCGTAGTTACACACACACACCTGTGCCCGATGAGCTGTTCCATCTAAGTTTGTCATCTCCCTTGTAATTGTGGTTTAAGAATTAGATAACCTGACACAATAGGGTTTCAGGCAGATTTTGCAAAGAAATCAAACAAATTTTGCATATGAATGTTCACTCAGGCGTGAGAATTTAACCAGCAGGTGCCGAAAAATTGATACACTGGCAAACGTCTGACATTCAATGCAAGTTTCAGAGCATTTGTTGTCAAATTGCACAAGTTGTCATGTTTTGTTAATTTCTACAATTTGGCAAAAGTAATCCCTCAGTTTTAGGAAAAACATATTGTGAATATTCAAGATGACAATTCTTGCAATATACAGCAGAATGAACAACTTGGAACTCTATAATGTTGGGATTTAAACATTAATCAAATAACAATAGATTAACTTACCAGATCATCAAAGTATTCCATTCTACCAACATTTCCTTGCTGGAACATCTGCTCTGTCATTTCAAAGTTACCATAAATCTGAAAATCACAGACGTTAAATCATTAAATTATACAACACTCACCAAGACTGTTCAGCAAAATAGATATTCATGAAAGCGACAAGGCCCTGTTTAGGCGTTAACCGTGGCACCTGACACAGACGCCACAAGACAATTGGTATAATGCAGCCATTTACATACACAACTCAGAAACGATGACTTAAGCAGAAGTTGCAGGCAGGAATGTGGAGTGCACAAGGTCAAGGCCACAAATGGCGGGAGTTGCAATTCAAATTGAGAAAGAGAATATAACGCATGTTTTGCAAACTTAAGGCAGGAAAGCTTGTAAATTGGCAAAGGTCTAACAAAACAGGTAAAGGGCAAAGGAAGTCAGGTGTAGATATGGCGTGACAATGGTCACCTGTATGTATGCTATTGCACAAGTGCAGGTAACATGATCACATTCGCCTTGCCCAAATTTGCGCTTACATGTATACCGGTATAGTTGACCTAGAACGACATGATCAGGCACAGGTTGATCTACCTTTAAGATCAAAGATGCCCACAAAATTGACACTGCTGTAGCAACTCATTCCCTGTTAATTTTTTTCAACTCCCTCCATGTGACCTGATTCACTAGTGCAAATAGTGCTAAAGTTAAACAGAAAATCCAAAACCATTGAACGAATTATAATGTCTATAAACACTACATATCCATAAAAATTTTCCCAATCACTTGTTTATTTGTGACAACTGTAACCACTGTCTGACAATTTGTTAATTGGCTGCTGGTCAGCTGTAACCATACCACTTTGTGACACTGCTGGTCAGCTGTGACCATATCACTTTGTGACATGCAGAAAGTGTTTGACTGTATTCTCAATGTTTTTAAACTTAAAAGTATAGTATTGTGTCAAAGTGGTTGTTGTGTTTCACCGGATGAAAACATCTGACTCTACTTACATTATCGACCCTTGTTAAGACTTCATCCAGCTGCTCTCGTGTCTCATTTGTGACTCTGGTTGCCAAAGCTCGGGCATTTTTGTCCAGTATCGCCTGCGCTGGACCATCGCCGCGATCCAGCACGGATATACTGCCAACGTAATCCATCTTGTAGTGACTAGATAAGATTGTATGTCATGGTTGCTCAGATAACTGGAAATCTGTAAATTAAAAACAAAATGTTTTTAACAAAAATGAAATAACATAACAACATAGTGAAAAAAAAATAAACAATTCAAAACTTTTCATGCAATTAAAAAACAAACTTGATGAGTATATTAGCTTTACTAGCCATAACAATGTTAGTCCTACACTTCCACATACTGGGGACCTAACCTACGTTATATTTTCTTGGAATCCAAGAAAACAATGCAGAAATCACTATGCAAGCACGGGATGATGCAAAATATATTCTGGAACATTGAGGTAGATCTGGCATTAATTTTGTCAACAGAAAAAATGGGCATAACCAAGAAGTGAAACTGATGGTTTTTATATAAAATTTTTATTTCTTACAACTGATCACTAGCTAAATGTGTTGCTAATACAAATAAACACACAAGGCATACTTCTTTTGTTTTTAAAAGTGTACATTTGTGAATAACGATGTTACAGACTGAACAAGAACCAATCATAAGCGTAAAACTCGCTTAACTACAATAACATCATTTCCAATTGGCAAGACAGAAAAAAGTTCTACCACATAATGTGTGTGCTGAATGGAGTACAAGACAATACCAGTTGTTAAGAGAAAGCAAGTGAGAATCTCACTGGATTCCAGTTAGATTCCAGTTAGATTCTCACTAAATCACCAATTATAGTTAGAAATGCCAGTGAGATCCCAGTGGGAATTGAACAACAGGGGCAGTCAGTGAGAATGAGAGAAAATGTTATGTAACAGTGAGAATCCAGTGAGAATTTTGGTCTCAGAAAATTCTGAGTGAGAATCAGTGAGAATTTCAGACTCAGAAAAAATATGAGTGAGAATTGAGTGAGAATTTGGACTTGCCAAAATTGAAGTGAGAATTCAGTGAGAATTTAAGATAAACAAACACCCTGATTGGCTGTAACTGTGGAAATTTCAGTTGAACCAGATTTCTGAATTTAAACTACCGATAAAATGGTGCCAGAAATGAGCAGTTGGAGAAATAGCTTGAACATTGTTGATGTTTTTCTCACAAATATTGTGAAATTACTGAACAGTATGTCTGCAAGTCAACCAGTGGGGACCCTGGACTGATTTTGTGTGTTAATAAGCTTAAGGTTAGTACATTTCATACATCTAGTAGAGTGCATGAAGCATGAGTATTAGACTGGTGTCTTCATTCTGTGTTGACGGCTGAGTTTTCAGCATGTTGCTGATTCACCAAAGGCATTATAGTTGTTAGTTTATGTCTGCTATATTTCACAAGCTGGAATTAAATTGTATCCTTTCAAGATAAACTCACAAAAATAAGCATTGTTTTGGTTATCAAAAAAGCTTTGATCTCTCATCTATTCAGTCAGTGGCTGTACAAAAGGCACACACAAAATTTTCTAAGTTCTCACCTAGTGAGATTTTAACTCAGTGAGAATTTCAGTAACACACATTTTCACTGAGTGGGAATGCTATGCAAATTAGTTAGATCCTCAGTGAATTCTAACTGGATATCATTGTATTCTCACTAGAGTGAGATTTTTTTCTCACCAATTTAAATGGCATCTTAATTAGTTAGATTCTCACTGGAATCTAACAGGAATCCAGTGAGATTCTCACTGGCTTTCGGGATTAGAATTCCTGAAGCTTTTTCATAAGGGATCATATAATGTGTGTGGTGGATGGAGTACAAGACAATGCCAGTTGTTAAGAGTTCTACCATATAATGTATGTGGTGGCTGGGGTACGAGACAATACCAGTTGTTAAGAGTTCTATCATATAATGTATGTGGTGGGTGGGGTACAAGACAATACCAGTTGTTAAGAGTTCTATCATATAATGTATGTGCTGGATGGAGTACAAGACAATGCCAGTTGTTAAGAGTTCTATCATATAATGTATGTGCTGGATGGAGTACAAGACAATACCAGTAATAACAAAAGTCACAATTTAATAGGACAGCCATTAAGCCAGGATAACAGGGTATTTCTAAACAAGAAATACAATGAATATTGATCCAAACACTGCAGAATTCAATAATCTGATTAGTGGGATAATAAAATCCAGGTAAACCAGAAAAAGTAATCAATAACAGGTACTAAAGAGAGTTTGAGTTTAGGGTATTTATGTAGAACCTTAGTGCTTTAGCTACCAGTCCTAAAACAATAGCAAACTGGTCACAATACAAATTATATGTACATAACCAATCAGTAATTGGATGAGATGTTTGATAATTAACAGTCTTGATAAAGAGAATTACGCTTCATATTAAATGGGTATTGTATTCATACTTTGCACACTTATGAGACCAGCTTGAACTGAAATGGATTCCACCAACAAAACAACTGGGATATACAACAGCATAAGAATAAAACCATACACAAACTGCCGTGACACAACCACTAAAGTTCTGCTAAAAAATCAAAAAAATCAGCTTTTCACAGAAATGTGGAAAAGATTTTGATGTGACTGAAAACAAACTGATTTTTCAAATTCTTGTAAGATTATGATACCCAGTTGGGCATCAGATAGCGATGCCACTGACTGTGATGTAAATAAGCCAACCTTGGTTATGTGTTCCATTTTTGGCAAGTCTTTGAATTAAGTATTTCCTTTTTCACTAGACTGTACACTATTCATAAGTTACAGGGATTGGTTTTATTGTTCTGTTTCAAGTATTTCGTTAACAGAAAACAGAATTTCGGCAATCTACCGACAAATTGTACAGGTGGTATGTCTCATGAGCGTGCTGTCGATGACAGCTTTTCTTTGTTACAAAACCCACAGACTGATGCACAACAAAATAATGTTCATGAGATTGTTTTCATCTTAGTAGAACTTAATGGACAAGTTGGTGTATTTAGCAACATATATACACGTGTGTATATTTTGTGACACAAAGAATTCTATTTTTGACTTTTTATCAATCTGCCACTAGTTGTGTCATGTGATCATGTCTTTCAAGTAAAATTTAGCAAAAAAGAAACTTTAGGTACATCAACAGCAAAACAACATTATCAATAGCATTAATTAACTTTTATTTCATGTAGATCTCAAAACGTTACTACACTTCCCTAAAGTATCATTTCAGTTTGTTTTATACGTCAACTTTATAGGGTTTTAATGAGAATCATAAAAGTCACAGTTTTTAATAGCCAATGAATGCAAAAAGTGGAATATCGTAGAAATATTTCCAAACAGTGTTTTGTAGAACAATGCATGGAAGATTCACATGAATCCTATCAACCATTTCTGATCTCAGCTAAAATTGGACACTTTTCTAGGCTCCAACATAACCTTATGGTTGTAACGCGCAAGACAAGTGCTGGTGGACTTCCAGATATTGTATACACCCCGTCGAGTCAGCACCTGTAGGAGCTCCACCGTCCTACGTGCCAGTAGGATGGTGGTCACTGTCTATAAGTCTCCCACTTTTCGGGGGTGCGTACGTAAACAGTTGGGGGGTGCGTAAACAGTGCCACCATCTCTACCATAGGGCCTTCATACACCAGAAGCTTTTTGGCGATTTATGACTCACACTGATAAAACAATCTAGCCAAAATCCAAGGTCGCATTTTCAAAATCCAGCTCGCATTGATAAATGCTAGGTCGCAAAATTTTCCCGCCATTTTTACGCACCAAAATTGTTTTTAGATCACCAAGAAAATGTTTAGATGATGCTCTTAGCTGCAGCGTTAAATACTCACAAATAGTATATAGCAAAATTGAGTTCGTTCATGCAGGTACGGCGTTACTCTTCTTCACGACCGCCATTGAAAGGCCTTAGAGCGCAAGGCAAGTTGCCGACGTCAAAGTTGAATCAGTGCTCTCTAACTGAAATGTGCATTCGAGTAGCTAAATTTGCGATGTGAAAAGGGAGAAAATGCCCGTTAACAAAGTATCTGCGATTTTGCAAGGTCTAACCTGTTACTGGCTGTCATCAAAGTCGTTAAAGAATCGAACTCGGAGTGCAAATTCCCTCCACTTTTTGTTCGCAGCCCAAATTTTGCTACTTAACTCGATCTTTGAAAAATATCTGTCGAAAAAATTCCGTGAAACAATGACCTAACTGAATGACGTATTTGGATGCGCAGGAACAATTCAGTGCAAATTTTACAACAAAAATTTGGAACTTATGCTGTTTGCGTACTCAACAACTAGTTTTCCATGAAATGAACAGCCTCGAAATAATTCCCGACTCCATGCGGGTTTCCATCTGGTAATTCGAGTTTGCTCCTCAATACCTTCCAAGTACGGGAAACATAGGTCAGTTACAAAACAAATGTCACTAGTGTTAACTTTCTTTCGGAGGTATGAAACAAAGTTGGGATTTGGTTTTTTTGAATTTGTTTTGTAAAATGAGAGTGACACACTATATAGGCTGCGTGTCAATTTTAAATCACACGCGGTCGTTTGTAGTGCGCTATGATGGGCGCTAGCCTGAACTGCGGGCGCTTATTGTAAATTCTCAAAAGTTGAGGGGGGGATGCTTAGTAGATCAGTGAGTGCTTATTATGAAACACTTCAAAGGTATGGAGTAGGCTTGTGCGTGAGCATAGTCGTTAACCTGAGTGTTTGCGGTAATAAGATATTAAAAGACTGCAATGGTAAGAAATGTTACAATAATACGATACGAGGTAAACTCCATCTAGTAGGGGTGACTTTCTGGATATCGTTTCCACCTACACTGTACTCATTTTAGCCACCCGGAATAATTTTGTTTTATTTCCCGCTTCAACCGGAACAAGATTGTTTCTATTGGAGACTGAACATTTTACGGCGACGGTGGTCCGGGGAGCGATAATTTGCCGGGAGGGGTGTATGAATAGAAGAACAAAAAGTTCGCTTACCACAATTCTGCATCTAGAACCCGTTTAGTTGCAATAGCTGGATACGGGCATAGAATTATAGGGTTTAGGGAACATCGACCTCGGGAAACATCGTCACAGGAAAATATCAGTTCTGGGTTATATCGGTCCCGGGCAGTGCTGTAGTGGGGCGTTGGCGCACGTAGGCGCAGCCAATCGCCTTTTGGCATTTGAATGTAGCGCCTATATGCACCGTAAGTTACGTTCAGTGCTCAAGGTGATATGGTGGGCTCTGGGCGCCTACTTACCTCTAATTTTACCACTACATCACTGGTCCCGAGTAATATCGTTAAGCATCATGTCTTTTATAACTGCCGGGACTCTATGAGTTCATTTTCAAATAAACCACCGGCACATACCCGGGTGCTTAACAGAGCCAAGCCGGTAGGCCTATACTCTTTCATTTAGGACTGTCCCTGTTCTCTTTTGATGTGCAGCTTTGAAGTGGTGCGCACGCGTGAGTTCGCGCACTTGAATCGCTGGAGTAGGCCTACACTTTACGTTGGCAACAACATGTAAAAGACAAATCATATTTCACGCACGTAGCCCCAGAAACAAGTAAAAGGGTTTGAAAATTTCTTGGCAACTGAAACTAAAGACTTGGGCGTCATATGGCGATTAATAAGGTTGTCATTTTCACTTTGGCTGTCTTATTCGATAAAAAACAAGACGCACATCTCTAAGTCACAGTGGTCTTCAGGGACCGCTTGCGCGCTAGGACTGACCAGTGCCGCAGTACGATATCAGGGATATTGTCGTGGATATTTGCTACATGTAATAAGGACATCTTACGCGAAAAATAAACATATTTGTCCACCTCAAGGTTTGGTAAGTTGAGCGCTTAAGAATTAGAAGAAACATCGCTGTTTTGTGATGTTTTATCACGTGTTATGCAGCTAGTGGCCCGAAACTTTCTTCAGCAAATCCCGCGGAAATTTACAAAAGTAGACGAAAATGTTAGCCAATGAAACGAGTCAAAGATTGATTTTGCATATCTCATGTTCGCGCGACTTGCTTACAACTCATCGGGAGGGCTGTTCTCGGTTAGTGTTCTTTTGAAATTTTGAATTTGGATTTGGCAACAGCCATATAACAGTCGGATTAACAAGAGTTGTTTTATATTTGCCAGTTATCTGCCGAGAAGTGTAAAAACTCAGCTCTCATACGTTGGAAATTCCAGGTCGCATTTTGCGATTTGATACGTGCTGACAAAAATCTCAGCTAGCATTTCCAAATCTCACGTCGCATTTTGCGATTTGATACATGCTGACAAAAATCTCAGCTCGCATTTCCAAATCTCATGTCGCAAATGCGACCTGCAGGTCGTTATGTCAAGCCCTGAAAGTCACATTGCTATAGTACCTCCACTATTCCATTAACTTTATTCATTTTACACTAGTGACTAGGTCTACACCGTCTACGGTACTAGTGCTGTGCATTTGTACCATCAGAAGTCCTAAAGTCGTGAATGATCTTATTTCCTCTTCTGCGTGGTCCCGCGACATCTGGCGTTGAAGTTTTCAGCGTTCGTCTGCTTACGAATGTCAAACGAATACCCGGACGTGATGGTATTCACAAGATGGTAACAAACAGTGAGTGAGTGGCTTCTTTTTTCAAATGTATCTTAAAAATAGCATATTTCACTAATCCACTTTTTTGTGCATTTTTGGGATATATTTTCAAAAATATTCATTGTTCAGATTTACTCAAACACGCGGTCCAGGTGTACCTTGAACAATGTATCAAAATGTACCAGGGTCGATAAAGTTTTGTAAGGCCAAAGCAATAAAATACAGAGAGATAAGTGATGCTGGGTCCTTAGCGTTTTATGTGAGCAACCTCATTGAAAACGTCTGTGCACATCAATGGCATAGTTGGGTGCAAAAGACATAACAATTTATTTCAAATGAAACTGAATTAATAGTACAATGCAATGCGTTTTTATGTCGTCTAGAGTAACTGTAAGCACTGTAGTTGATTTGTGTGGTCTTACTTTGTGCATTTCCGTCTAAACGAAACGGTCACAACTTTAGGGCCTCATTCAAAATGGCCGGCGATATCAGCGACCGTTTCAAAACTCTAATTGAGGAGACAAACAAGGATTAATATTGTCAAAACACGTATATTTGTGAAGGCTGATATATGTCCATGACATCACATGAGCAGTTGCTAAAGGATATTGGGCAGTATGACAATCAGCTTAATGCGAAGTTATATTCACGACTTTAGGTAGGCAATGACCATCGCCTCTGTTGGCCCGAACCAGAGGCGATGTAGAGGCTATAGGCGCTCTGTACGCCGGAAGCTTTTCGGCGAATTATGCCTCGCACCGACTAAACCATCAAAGTCACGTTGTTATAACTACCTTTTGCGCATAGATGAACACCTTAGGAGGTTGTCGATGTGTTTAAGTTCTTCCAACTCGAACAAATACTCCCGTTATGAAACTTTTTCTTCGAGCAGTCCCTATTTCAGTTCCCAAAATCGTGAAATCAAAATTTTTGTACTGCGCACGCTCCAACTTTTACCGCGCTCGCAATAATTTTTAAATAGGCCAAAGGTGAGCCATTGCGGTCTTGTCAGTCAAATGTTCGTTTCCAAAATGCCACCACTTATACTTGTCTTTAATTGGCGTTACTTGAAACTGTTTGTATTTCAATGAATTATTGTTTGTATTTGATAAAAATAAATGCTGTTGATATGACATTTAAAAGTCTTTGTGCACATATTTGACATTTTAATGTTTAACAACACGGCAAATGCACGGCTGGTTCCCGGCAGCACGTACGCAAAGGGCGGGAACTTCAGCTTTCAAAGTTCGCCGGTAGGATCGCAACTTCTGACCTTCGGCCTGGTTAAAAAAAATGAAAATTTTGATTTCACGATTTTGGAAACTGAAATAGGGACTGCTCGAAGAAAAAGTTTCATAACGCCTAACGGGAGTATTTGTTCGAGTTGGAAGAACTTAAACACATCGACAACCTCCTAAGGTGTTCGTCTATGCGCAAAAGGTAGTTATAACAACGTGGCTTTGATAGCTTAGTCGGTGCGAGGCATAATTCGCCGAAAAGCTTCCGGCGTACAGAGCGCCTATAGCTTCTACATCGCCTCTGGTTCGGGCCAACAGAGGCGATGGTCATTGCCTAGACTTTAGGTCACCGGTGTCTACATATAAAATTGTTCATTTCCTCATAATGCACAAGTCAGCAAAAATATATTTGATGCAAAATGAGTTCCGTGATATCATTCACAATTAACGTACTTACGTTTTAACTAAAAGCTCTGTAATCTCCCGTGAGAAGAAGTTTACTTTCAACAATCGAGTCTGTGTTTTCATCCCAGAACGCCGCCATTTTTAATCAACTTTGTCACGTGACTGTTGCCCCAAACGACATAAAGAAACGCCCTCTATCGCACGTTGAGATCTTATCGAGCCCCTTCTCTTCGCAAAATGTGTCGGTGGCGGACTAAAAAAAAAAACGGAAACACGATTCCGCCGCTATCTGGGGTCTGAGCCCCCCTCCCTTCCCATCCACTACCGGTCCTAGTTACTGAACTCAATATTTCCTCGCGTTTCACGCTGTTGCTGTTCCCTGCCACCCATGGGCGTTTATTTCATTGGCATAATTTTCCGAATAAACGCCCCTGGGCGTTTCATTGGGTGGGCTTATACGGAAAACTCCGGTATGAGTGTCGGTTTGCTATAAAATTTCATAAATTACGGTGAAATGTTCAAATAATTTAGTGAAAAAAAACACGCCAAGTTCGGCAGTCAACGAGGTTAGTATGTGAAGGGGTAGGGGATTATGTGCGGGCCGGGCAATTTTGGTAAGTCCACGGGAAAAACAAATATATCCGCCATAGAATTCTCTGTTCTCTATAGGAAAGAACTAGAATTTGGTGTGCGAGCAGAAGCAACCCGCACACATACAAGGAAGTAGGCTATTGGTGCCTTAGGGGATGTCAATAATACATGCCGACTGTCCCCAATCTATGCGATGATCGCGGTTACACGAGTATTGACCATCATACTCGAAATTCACTGCAAAAATTATCAATACTACATTATGAAATATCGATAAATTTCAACAAATGCATTTTGATGAACTCACAGTATGTAGTGAAAGAAATAAATCTTTTTATTTGACTTTTACGACACTTTTTCAAATATTTAATATATTCAACAGCAACAGACCGTGAGAGGTTAACACGGAAATAGCTCTAGTACTGAGCTCGAGTCAACGTGCTTCAACGACCGGGAAAGTATCATCGCGGCAGAGAATAATGCGTGGGAGAAGTTGGGGTTGATCAGTGCAAAGAAATTTGTCCGGGGAGAGACGAAAAGTGGAACGGGAGGGCGGAACATTCCTCGCGAGAAGGAAATAACGTGTACATGTAGATCATTTTCATGGGGGGAAACGATCACAGAAAGTTCAAATATTATAGATTTGTCCTTACTTTGGAACTTGACATTGACAGCTAGTTATAGGAAGTTTCGGATCAGCAGCGCTCAATGTGGGTCGTGTTGTCCAAAAGGAAGGTTATGTTTTAACCACCATGTGCGTGTGTGCTAACAGTTCACATAGTGCACACAGTTCAGTTTAAAGTGATAAATAGTGATTAAAAAAATCTTTTTATTCAAAAACGGCCAGAATAGAACTCTCAAGAACAGGTTTTTACACTTCATTAGGCAAAGTAGTGGGCCTATTCCGTGTTTCTGAAAAAAAACACTCCACTGAGCTGACCCTGACATTCGGTTTACGCAAAAATACGGGATTCAGCGATCGACAAAGACGCTGTAACATTTTAGAATAGCGTAATGACAGAGATTAAGGGTGAATTCAAAGATACTCTTAGAAGCATCTCTAACTAATAACTTTTAATGAACTCGTAGCATAAGCTTGGTACAATGGTAGGTGTGAGCTTGCCGAATTTGCCGACCTCAGATTGTCGGTGGCAACTTCAGCCCTCTCCTTCTCTCCCTCTCTCCCTCTCTCCCTCTCTCCCTCTCTCCCTCTC
>NMRA01000138.1:661843-674281 GCA_002633005.1 Phoronis australis | reverse complement strand
CTCTCTCTCTCTCTCCCTCTCTCTCTCGCGCTCTCTCTCTCGCTCGATCTCCTTCCAAATGAACGTTATCAATTTTGTCATGAAATGAATGATGCAGCGCGAGGGAGGGCCGACTACAGGAGGCGGGCTTCGGCCCAGCTGCCGTAGACATCGCGGGCGAGGGCCGACGGCAGGAATCAGGGGCGTTTGGAGTCTTTTCTCAACTCTGGAACCGGAACAATGAATCAGCCAGTTAAACTGCGGTCTTAGCCCTTGACGAAACGGATTTGCATATCATTAAATATGCAGCAAATAATGGATGACGTCATCATGTCGGGTGAATGCTTGTTACGGTCATGATATCGAGAATTTTTCTGGCGATCTTTTGTGCCCTTCGGTCAACGGATTGCATTAAAATCGGTCGATCGGACTGTTCAGATGGCTCTGTACCTGTCCCCGTGAATGGCTACGTGGAACCTAAGTCATATCGTGTTTATGAGGATGGAACGGCCACAGCAGCTTTGGGTTGTAACTGGGCTTATACATTCAAAGGCGCCATCCGCGACAAATACATGTGGCGTTCTATCCCATACGTAGAACCGAATTTCCGGGAAAAATATCCCCTACTAATCATTAAATGTCGGGGAGGACTGTGGAATTCAACGTCACCCCAGTGTGAATATCGCTTGTTCAACAGAAATTGCAGAATTAGCTCAGGTAATGTTAATGGTCGAATTCTCCCAATTGAAGTTGGCCAGCGCTTAACTGTTACTTTGCAGCACCAACAGATGCGCTCTCTCGATGGAACGGCAACCATTGGCCCTAAACACCCTAGCAAGGCAAAGAGAATTCACTGGAACGCCCACTCGGAACTTTCACATTTTAAAAAGAAAGAATTGTCTACCATATACGACATAGGTATAGTCCAAAACTATGACGACTGGGACGGATTGTGGTTCTTTGGTCGCGGAGGAACAAAGGCTGATGTTTGCGGAGACTACATTTACGTAGACATTTTTAGGGATGGGGCATGGGGTGCGTGGATGGCTTGGAGCAACCCGGACTGTAAAGCATGCATCGGGGCTGACTCATCAAGGCAGCGTCTTTGCAATAACCCGACGCCGTTGGGAAAAACTGGCAAGAAATGTCCTGGAGACAGCAAAGAGATCAAGGGTTGTGAAGAGCTGCAACTATGTCCAGATAAACCCTCATGGACGACATGGACAACCTGTCAGTGCAACGACCGGCGTGGTAGACGGAAACGGAAGTTACATTGTCCTTCTTCTCAAGTCCACCCAGATAAGTACTCTTGTCAGTTACCATCAGTCGCAGAAGAAATCGAAAAGTGCGAACTTGAATATAAATGTGTCATAGTCCCGAGCTGGTCGGATTGGTCGGAATGCAAATGCGAGAATAACATGCCGATGAAGAAGCGGGTTGAGAAATGCGACATTACCCAAGAAGGCGTCATCTGTCTTACGCCTCTTTCGTCTCTGCGAAACGAAGAAATTGAATGCAACTCAACCATTTGCCACATGAAATCCAGTTGGTCACCATGGTCAGACTGTTTTTGCCAAACTCGACAGGATGAGGCTTCTGCTCAAAGACGGAAGGAGTGTAGTGATCTTAAGTACCCAAAACTGCAGAAATGCGATGTACCCGAGCCACTCACGGAGGATCGAGCGTGTGACCTTGACTGCACCAAGTTTGACGGATGGAAACCTTGGTCGTTTTGGTCTCCATGCACAAAATCGTGCGGTGTTGGCACACGCATGCGCGATAGAAAATGTCTCATTAAAGAGCTTTGTTTAAACGAGCGAGACGAGAGGAACTTTCAGCAGATTGAAGACTGTTCGATTTTTCCGTGTCCAGGTCTTCCCGGCCACGACATATATCATGTGATTAAAGACCGCCTGGAGTTTTTGGAGTTCTGGAACTCGGGAGTGCGACCAACGCTAACTACGATTTGTTGGGGTTTTATTATTTTTATGTTTATCACTTTATTGGGGTGATTGTCTTTTGGGTTATTGGTTTTTTATTCATGTACATTGAAAATTTGCCTTTTATGCTTACAGATCTAACTTATTTGAAAGTAAATTATTCAGTTTAAAGTATATGATTAGGATAGTACGTAATCATGTTTTAATTCTAGCAAAAGTCAAATGAGATAGACCTACCCGAGTAAGTAAACAATATTATCGATTACCTAAAGTTTGGGAAATTCGTAATTCAGTTTTGAATTGAATCTTAGAACTGGAAACTGGTACTCGTATTGTTCAAGTTCCAGTTCATTCAAACTCTTAATTTGCGATACCGTTACAGTAAACCTGTAACTTGGTGAAAACTATGATGTTCAAAACATAATTCCAGGTTCTAATGGAATGAAATAACAATATACCGACCGATAACAATATACAGACCACTATCCAATATTAATGTTGCTACTAAACAATTTTGCAACCAATTACAACGCTGCAATTATAAAAAATAAATAAATTTGATTAGTTGAATGGTTTTAGACATTGGCGCCCATGGCTGAAGGAAGTTTGATCACCCTACGGAACGTCTGTTTGTTCTGGGCCGGCGTTAACCTAGGCAGACGTATTAACGTACCGATTTGTAGCTCCCTGCGATTATCGTGGACAGCACCGTCAATAATTGTTAGACGTATTTTAATAAGCTGTTTAACAAACGATCGCAGCAGTGTTGGGAACTTTTACTAAATGTTCCTAGTTTCAATTTAGATTGGAAAATGAAACATTTGAACACTGGTCACTATTTCAATTTTCTTAATTTAATTTTAATTGCACCCTGAAATATCAATTACTAATATTTCATTTATCAATTCAACATCGAATTTAACTTCATATTCCTGGTTTCCTTGGATCTCAAATGCCTAAGTGTGGGAAACTCGCTTTCTTATACGACTAAACTACGGTGGCCCGACGATGACATCGCGCATTTCTGTTTTAATTAACTCAGGAACTCGATATCCGACTTAATGATATCGGGATCTCGAGATCCTGAGATAATTAAAAAAGAAACGCGCGATGTCATCATTGGGCCAAAGTACTAAACCCGCTCTGTAACCCGATAATTATAAATGATGCTCACGCGGCTGTTTTTAGGGGTTAACTACTACCAAAAATACTGCCTTCATTAGACACAATACCTGAAATCTATAATTGTATACCGGAAAAAATTAGCTAGCAAACCAGGATTGTGACCCGATAGAAAATGATCACCGTCTCTAGCTAGTTCCAATAGACACGGTGAACTTGGGCGGCTGCGTCATACGCCGGAAGATTTCCGGCGAATTATACCTCACCCGATTAAAACGTCAAGTCACGCTGTTATAAGTACCTTTTGCTCATAGAGGGATACCTTAGGAGGCCGCCATTGTCTTTAACTCCTTCCAACTCGAACAAATGCTCCCGTAAGAGTGTCATGTTGATAGTAATAAGAGTTTAAATTTCAGGTATAGATGGCGCTAGGAGCGTTCCAGATAGCCTTCATAAGTCGCGTTGCGTTCATCTCAAGTCAATTATAGTTACCATCAATTTATTATTCCATTATTGTTTTACATACACTTCACCGAGGGTCACATAATTCATTAGCCGAGAATGTTGAGGGCAAGTGGCATGGCAAAAGGGAAAACATTCACTTGATGTTAATTTTATGAACAACTGATCTAGCTACATCTTATTCTGTTATAAATTTTGAACATTTTAGTGAATGATGCTTCAACTTCTTCGACTACATCACTTTAAAAGAAGTAAAATGTATTCTTGGACTACTTTTAAGTGGAATAGATTTTATTTGCTTGAAAGCGATATAATTGTTACCAAGATTAAACATGACAGCAACATTGTAGCTATACTATATATCCCCTTTTATACCTGTAATCTATACACATAATATGTATTTCATACTCATGAAAATTCAATGGAAAGTGCAAACCAAACATATGAAATTATACTGATCATGCAGATATATTAAAGATGCGTGTTCCTTTAAATTCACTTAGAACACAGGATAAGTTTCGTCAGTCGAAAGATGTCACTAAAATATAAACATTTCCTAATTTTCACCCCTGTTTATGTTTGCCTTATTTTTTATTATCATTTTTTTTTTTCAAATGTGAGCGCGTTTTCAATGAAAACTCATTACATATTGCGGCAGCTGAGTGGTCACCTATTGTCACTCACTAAAGCGACCATTTCAGGTGGTGGAGCATTACCAAAAATAAAAATTTAATTACAGAATTCATATTACTTCAGTAAAGTTTGAAAATATTTAAATATTTGGAGTTGTGTAGAATGAGCCCTATCCGGGCTATAGGCTTCAACTGAACGAACTTGCGTTAAAATTCATTTAATAACGTTTTTGATTCAACTTGAATCAGAAAGATCTTTAAAAGCTATTAAACCTCCACTATGAACCCGTCTTGTGTCAAAAAGCTAACGTTTGATTTTGACCTATTACCGTTGTAAATTGTTTTCAAATTAAGATCAGAAGGGATTTTGAGACTTAAAGAGACTTAGAATTTCCTTGACCGTCAGTCGTTTAAAGTTTGACTGAAGGTGCAATCATACTAGCTTTTCAATGATTTCGCCCCTACTCACGCCCCAAGTTTGAAAATAATCATCTGTAAAATTGGTTCCCAAACGGGTTTCCAAAGGTTCCGTGCTAGACTCGTAATTAGTTTATACCGTCAAAACTAAATAGACATCACCAGCGAATGATATCCCCGGCAAAAATGATGGCTTTATCATATTCTTCAGTTCAGTTTTCAGTTGACGGTTTTGAGAGAAAAATGCGAAAAGAAAGACCCAGCGACTGGAAGAGAGAAAATTTAAGTAACATTTTCCATAATGGAGTATTTGGGTAGCACGTATTTTAGTAAGGGACACCCTCGCAGACGGGGTCCTCTCTTGTATGGGGGGCTGGGGTATCTTATAAATCCAATACAGTCAACTATTTTCTCGGAGACGTGGAATTTTTTCAAATTCGTCTTGCAAACCATATAACTATTCATGCGAGCCACAGCAGCATCAATGACTCAAGCAACCAAAAACGTGAGTCTTCCGAAAAACAAAAATTAACATTGAGTGGAGTCGAAAGATAGAACAACTTGTAAAATTATTCATGAGTTACACAAAGACAATACTCTAGAGCGTTTCATAACGATAGAAGTACTGGCACTTTTTCCCAAAAGTCTTCAACAATAGTATTTCATTTGAGGTCTTTGCATTATCAGTGGAGAGTCGTTCGTATGAAAATCATTGTCCGGTGATCAGACTGTCTGGAGTAAGATTTCTTGATGAACGTGTACAGTGCACATTACATGTTAAAGTGTTCAAAGTGTATGTACTGGCAATCGCAAACGAGCACTTCTGTAAGTTTTGTAGTGCAATTTTAAGTTACTCATAAACCAGGACCAGCTACCACTATGATGAACTAGAAGTTAAGTTAACACAAACAAATTCCAAAATTTTGTTGGGGGAAGGCCCTCAACCCCTCCATGGGATACTTCATCTCTCGTGGTCTCCTGTGCACCCATCCGATTACATGTATCGCTTTGGGAATTTCCTGAAAATTTTATGATGTGAATTATGGATTTGAAAAAGTATTAACAACCGGCAGTCTTATGAGAATTTGTGTGCCTTTAGTTTTTGATATCATGGTCCAGCATGTCAAGGTTATTTTCAGCAAAGAGTTCCGATTTGCATGTTCATGTAAAGAGCGACTGATTTATTGTCGATATTTTACTCTTAAGCTTATCTTGTAAGAAATAGAGAACCCTACACTCGTCTCAGGTTTATGACATGGGCAAAACCTCTTGGAAATTTCGTCAAAATTCCGAGGCTTGGATTCAGAGAATTGGATTGGAGAGTCGTTGTAGTATCTGTTATCAGGCCAAAACCTGGTTTGGTTTCCTTTTTAACTCATGACTTTTTAACTAAAATGAGGCGGAGAGCCTAGTATCTTTAAAATGCGTCGATTAAAAGGGGCAAGAAGAATTTTAGTTATACAGCCGCTTAGGTTATGTAGGATCCTAGAAAATGTCCAATTTTGGCCAACTTTGGAACATCACATCTCAGAAATGGGTGATCAGATTCACATGTAACTTTTTGATGCTACGTTGCATAGTCGGTTCTAAAAACGCTGTTAGGAATAAAGTATTTCACGTCGGCATGAGGGGCTATCAACAGAACTTTTTTGTAACATCATATGAAAGTTGGTCGTATACTTTTGCAGACTAAAATTCTATAGTTTTGTAGGACTTTAAGCGAAATGTACAAACTTGCCGATAATGTCCTACTTAACATTGAGATAGATTTTGTTTAGCACGTGATTTCAACCCAATACAATATATAACTTCAGTCATTTGGATCACTCGATTTATTTGCCTAGAGCATGACGTTTTGTCTTTCTTCCGCCAGGTAGCGCTTTCTCACGGAAACAAGTCTCGTCTTCACTTGTAGTTTGAAAAATGGCCGCCATCCTTGAACTTGTTCTCAATGAATCTGTACTGGTGCATGAAGTTATTGCCTGGTTGAGGATAGAAAAAGATGAGGTAATAGGGCTCTTTAATATGATGGAAGGCGAACCCTTTTGCGGACAAAAGCGCATAAACAAAATTATGAAAAATTGTCTGGCAAAGGTACCCCACTCTGTTGATTTCCCTAACCCTGGCCTTGGGCCTTGGCTTGTCCTGGGGGTTCGTGGCCTCACAAAGAATTGGATTTCCTCCTTTCTTAACAACAGAACTCAGTGTGTTGTGGTAGAGGTTGAGTCATCCGACACCTCCCCTGTACTCTCTGGGGTTCCTCAGCGGTCTGTCCTTGCCCTTGGACCAATCCTCTTTCTCCACTCCTCGTTATCGATGACCTGCCTCAAAACATTTCTTCCAACATCCGCCTCTTTGCAGATGACTGTATACGTTGCTGCTCCATCAGGAACCAAGCATACTGCATCTCACTCCAACAGGATATCAACCAACTTGGGAATCAGTGTATCGAAGTGCAATGTTCTCCATGTTCATCGAAAAAAGAAATCTATCCTCCGAGAGTACTTCCTTCATAGGCATAGCTTACTTCGTTCACCACTTCAGAATCCTCAACTTCGAGTGTGAAGTGCTTAAAGAGAGATAGAGATAGACTCATTCACAGCCACGCTCGGTTCGAACTCGTTTCCACAGCACTGCTGACTGCTGCATGTGAGCTTGGAATCTTTCTTAATCTCAAGATGGCATATGCGTGAACTTGACAAGTTCACTCAAATAATCATGTTGACGTTGATAAAAGTTTGCACTGCACTAAATCAAAATATGTGTTAATAAAATAGTTAAAATTTTAAAAATCATTTTTCAACTATTTGCAATATCAAATTTATGCACCAAAGAAATGATATAACCTTTCACATTTCCCCCCAATTCTTTTCGACACAAGATACAATAAAATTCTTTATACTGTACAAAAAATTTCACCTGATTTCCCAAATTGAATATTCAATTCCAAGTTCACGCACACTGGATCTTGAGATTAAACAGGATTCCAAATTCTCGCACAGCAGCACTGCCCCTGTACCAACTACTGGTCACAAACTAGTGCTACTCTCTTGCACAGTCGTCCTTAGCTTCTGGTCGTCCCCAATACGCTATATATAATGCTAAAAGGTTTGACACTTGGAATAGGAAGTCCACGGGTGCTTCACTTTAACCGTCCATATCAAGCACGAATCTCAATAAGTTTACACAAAGGTTCACAAAACACGGATTCAAGAAACTGTGAGCAAGTGTTCTTTCTCGTGATAGTATTAACAGCGTCCTGCTCTAGTGAGTTCGCAATAAATTCGCGATCAAAACACAAAAAATTTTCTCAAAAGCCGGATGCATCGCAACTCCTGTAGATGCATCTGTGGGGCACATGAGTCCGTTCATGGTCAAGTACAGAATTATTGGATGAGTAACCTTCCGTGATGAACCAGTAATTGCCTATGAGATAGGTTAAGATGGTGATGCTGTCTAGCTTCAAACTAGACAGTTTGACTGGCTCCAGTAGAGACTGTGGCCATCCCGTAGCCCCTCCATACGCTAGATGCATTTCAACGAGTTATGCCTCACTCTGAGTAAACCATCAACGTCATTTTCCTGTAGCAACTGTGTACCCATTTTCGCCACCTTTTTAGCGTATTTTACACTTTCATTTATACGCTGGGATATTTTTGGAAAAGCTTACTCATAGACAATGTAATAAAACGTATTTTCCTGGGCTTTCAAATGGCGTCAACGTAGAGACAATTAGGTCAATAGAAGGCTACTCACTTGGCTCACAAAAGTGTGTTCCCCGATCGACACCCCACAACTTGACGTTTCCAAAAGTACATTTTTAGAAGTCCTAATGATTTCCTGACAAGAAGCAATTAAACTAAATTTAGGACTTTTTAGTTCTATTTAATCTACATCGCTGCTTCAAATGAGCATTTTTCAACTTGCCATTCGTCTGCTTCCTCTGCTATTTCAACTTGTTATTTCCCGCGTTCAAAAGGATTTGGTACATGTTTAATTCAATAAACAAGATGGCACACATGCGGTGCAAGCTGTTTGCATCTGAAACTTGAACGAAATTCAATTTGACGGTTAAGACGGTTAAATACTTGTTTCGAAAAAAAACCCCGCTGAGGTACATTCCACATCCATTCAAATATTACGAGTGAGGTCTATTTTGTACTCGTATTTTACTTTTTTTATTTGTATTACGAGTGTGTGCTCGGCTTTTGTCGAGCCCTGATTTGCCGACGGAGGGCCTGTGGGAGGCAATAGTTTATAACACGGTGCCCATAGCGGCAATTTAATTTAGGAACTGCTTTTTAGCTAGATTTCCTGGTTTTGACCTGGAACTTTTGGAAGTTGACCTTGGAATTTTCACTGTCAAAGGCTGTTTTCAAAGATGGTGCCGCATAGGACTTACTGTAAATGGTGAACTTTTTGTTATGAATTTACTAATGGAACCCTATGCCATTCTTAACGAGATTGCCAGAATTGTGGTTGCAAATAGAGAAGTCATCCATTTTAAAAATTTAACTGTTTATTAATCTACTATGTTTTGTTCAGTCTTTAAATAGCATTACTGACATTGAAATGGATGATTATGATAGACCTTTAATGATCTTTTCAGGCCAACATTTCTGAAGAGCTGAACGGTTTGGGGAAAGTGAGATATGATTTTGTGCCATCATTTCTCAACTACTTGCGTGATGAGACTCTCCATTTAGTTCACTGTAGCAAGTCAAGTCTGATATCGCCCTCCAAAACACCTACCGGTATTAAACTCTCACGTCAGAACTCATTGTCTAAGAAAAATGAACAGGTCAAGAAGGAAAGAAAAACTCCATCAAATACGTCAAAGCGAGTTCAGTTATTTCGGTCTCCTGTCAACTCGTCCACAAATGATTTGGAAGTGAGTCCATTAGCAGGAAAGTGTATGCCATCTGATTCACCATCTAGTGGAACGTTCAACAAGTCTAGTCCACCTCACAATGTCTCTGAGAAGAGCAGTCAACGCTTCATGCACTCTAGCACACCTGAACACAGCAGATTACAGTACAAGCATTCGCTGTCTGACTACTTTGTCACACCGGATAATATGCAATACAAAAAGAAGAGTCCATTTTCCACAAACTCCAGAAGAGATCACTTTGGAGACAACTCTCCTTCACCACAGATGGGGCGTAGATCTGGTGGGAAGGGTAAGAATGCTCACAACAAGCTGAAGTCGCGCACAGAGTCGCCACCTGTCCTGAACCTGAACAACATTGAAGACTTCCCTCCTGTTGGCCCGTCTTCAGGAAAGAAGTGAGGGATTCTTTTAGATTATGTATCTTTTTAGTGTCAACAAAACCTATGTTGAAGAAATGTTACTTTTCATCGTCAGTGCTTCAATTTTGGGGTCAAATGTCATCCTCATTCCCTCTCAAAATATTTCAACTTCGAAAAATTCCCCTCACGAGACCCTAAAATTCTCCTCGAGATTACTTTCAGTTTGAACTCAGACTAACACTCGACATCAGAAGGTATTATTAACTGCAGAATTCAACATTCTCAGCCATTTGTTACAGCCACGGTGTGGAGAACAGGATTTGGGTTTGTTTATTGCAAGTGCCAGGGTGATTAACATAGTATAGAGCAAGAAAGGCAGTTATGGGAATCCTTGGTTCTTTACTTAAGGATCCTACTACTTATACATGTACGTGCCCATGTAAAACTACAAGGTGTACTCAGGGTAGGTACAAAGAGGTTATGTTTGATATCATTAGGCACTTGCCAATGATCAGTGGGGTGTGGAATTGGTGGTGACCGCAGGAAAATTTTACCCTTTTGCCCTATCAGAAGGCATTTCCCGTTATTTGAGCGAAGGCCCTTATCACCTGGTTGTTCAGTAATCTCAGATTAGCACGTTATTATGTCAGTTTGAGCTTGCACTTTAGTTGCCAATAGGTGGCAGTAATCATAGTACTTTATCATTACTGGCAACCAGAATGGTCACCCCTTTCAGCTTGTTAGTGTCCAACTGTTCATTTTTCGCTGACTGCATATATTTTCAGAAAAATAAATTGATGGAGAGTCTGTCAGTGCTCACCTCTTGCGAACCAATGTTTCATTCACATATGTCGGGCCAGGCTAATATTGAGTTTGTGCAAAAAACTGTTGTGAAGAACAAGTCTTGCTCCACTTAACCATGCTCTCTGTTCAAATATTAATTTGCTGGTCATTACATCCAGTGTTATTTACTTTCAGAAGAGAACCTTCACGAAGGATCACTCCCACGCCAGTGAACCACACCCGATCTAATGACTCATTCACTGCTGGAAACCTATCTGGAATCAGTGCACAGGATGACATCAAGCTGTTGAAGTAATGCAAATGTTTGATAAGCTACAACATTATTGGGAAGCCTTTTGTGAAGTTGCTGTGTCTATTGGACATTATGGTGGAAACATGGAAGATATGTTTGTCATGCCTTTCAAAAGAAATGGATGTTTAGAAAATTTGACTTCTTTGTTCTTATCGTTGGTACTTTGCATTTGTCTTTGAATATCACTTATTAGTTATGCAATTAGCCTTTGAAAAATCAGAAATGTCAAATTTTCCAATTATTTTTTAGCACAATAAGTGGAGACTATCATACCGCCCTTTGGTTGATAAGGCAACTGCTGCAACACTTGTGAAAAATGCATGAAAATTTACCTTTTCGAACTATAACCAATTCATCTCGCCAAGTTGAAAATGTTCCCTACTAATTAGAAGTACCTCCTAATAGTAAGAGTTATTTTGGTATTATGTAGTCACTTCATTGTTTGTAATTTTGGGTGCATTTTTCATGAAATTGGTTACCAAAACCACTTGGTACTGGTTCATTACACGCTTTTGCTCAGGTGTAACCAAGTTCTCACAGCTAGGCCTGAATAAAAACTAATATTTATATGAAGGGGAATGCTTGTGGATATTTTTAGTGTTTTCATATCTCACAGAGTTCTCCCTGTCTTTGTGTTCATGGTTCCCTCTCAGGGTAGCCATTAAAAGTATTCAGACAAAACCACATTTCTTGGATGTCATTTTTGGTGTTGGGTATTTTTGTCACTCTATGACTACTGTGGTGAACTCACTGATGCAATGTGGGGTAGGTGGTGCAGGTCGATTTTTGATTATGTAATGTGGATGGTCAGTTGTTTTCTAATGTTTCATGACTAGATGTTTTAGTGCTCTACAATATTGCCCAAGGCTTTGGGAGCCCTTGGACATTTTGAGAATTTTCTAAGTATTGTCTGTCAAGATATGCTCCCTGTTCTTCCATTGCACTCGTACTCAAACAAGGAGAAATGATGCAGACCTCCTGGTAGTGTTGTCAGTTTACCTTTGACCTTGTCAGTTTACCTTTGACCTTTGCTGCATAATCTTAACACTCAGCCATCTCTGGAAGTCTTATGGCCGTCCTGAGTCTTGTTGTGTTGTGCATGGCAATCAATTAAAACACGAGTTAAAATAGATTCAGTTACAAGACCAAAATATTTTTAAGTTACTGGAGAAATTTGAGTTTGAATTGCAGTCTTTGTTGATGTAAGAGTTAGATTGCTCTGTTCTGTTGTACATTAGCCTCTTGTTGTCATAGGGAAGAACTTGCCAAGTCTAAAGCAGAGTCCAGTCTCTGCTTTACTGTACCTCCTCCCACGACCCCTACCAAATTGAAGCTGGAACGTCTACAGAGTCTGTCGGAGATCACTCATGCCGAGAGGTCAAAGGTCACACATGAAAGAGAGCTGAACTTGTTGGCCAGTTTGTATTCAGCTCTGATTGAAGGTAATGAGTGCCTGGAGAGGTGTGTGTGCTCTCAAAATATTGTTTTTAGAACTAATAGTAGTATATTGCTGCGAAAAAAGAAGGAGAAGGATGGAGGG
>NMRA01000138.1:650683-661768 GCA_002633005.1 Phoronis australis | reverse complement strand
AATGTCACCATTGAGTTGTACTTTATGATCCAATTACTGACCAGCCGTGGTGTTTCACCAGAGTTTGAACTGGACACCAACTCCAGGGACTCCGATGAGATTAACTACCTGTCAACTCTACACAATGTGGTCTATTTCACTGTGACAGTTTTACAAAAGCAGCTGAGGCAAGTGTCCAGCAAATGCTGTAGTAGCAATTTAATTACAAAATCGTCTCCTTCATTAATATAACATAAGCCATAAGTCCTTCTTATTAAGTCAAAATATTTTGATTCCTGAGGTGCATACAGTGCAAGACAAAATGCTGTTTTCGCCTCATGACGGCTAACTCTTATTAACAGCAAAATGTTTGTTAATAACTATCAGGACAGCAAAATTATGATTTAATAGTGAATGACTCTGTTGCCTCACTGTCCTCGGTCATGAGGGAAAACTACTTGGAAGATGGATTTTGCTTCCGCCCAGCTGTCATGCCAGGGAATTCTTGATCATTTTGTCTGAATACTCTTGGCGTGTACTGTAGCAAGTAACTATGAAATTGAAAGGCAAAGAATACATTCAAAGGTTGACAGTTTGGGCATTCTTATTGGTTAACAATTTCATTACAGGGATTCATGTAATTCCCTTATCGTGACAGTCAATTGTATTATTTCTTGGTCGTCATTCAAGGTCCTATAATTCTGGGCTTTTGATTTATTAGGCAACTTAACTCATTTCAGGATTGTGGCATTACTTGATAAAGGGACATTACGATTGCTGTCAGACAGTCTTCGAGTTGTGGACTTCTCCGACACGTTGAAGAAGAAGCTGACTGAATTGCATGAAAGTGCCTGCTTGAAGGTGAGTCTCTTGTTACTGCCTTAAATCCTCCTTTCTGTTATTCTTGAATGTGGTCTGGGGTGTGTTTCATGAAAAGTGACTTCAGACTGAAATTTAGGTCTACTCTCTCTCTCTCCCTCACCCTCCCCCTGCTCTCCCCCTCACTCTCTCTCTCTCTCTCTCCCTCTCTCTCTCTCGTTGCTGTTGCTGATTAAAGATTTAATCAAATGATTATGACCACATCACAGTCTAGAAACAAGTTATAGAAATTATCTCAGTAACATGCACTTATGTGTGTATTCTCAGAGGTTGCTCTTCTGCTGAAGTGAGATTTAATTTTTTTTCATAAATTGTGTGTAGCTAAAGGCCAAATTTTTACTTAAGTCTTGAGTCACTTCTTATGAAACAGAGCCCAGGAGTACTTTCAAGGCCAACATTTTGCAAATTTGTACAGATGACACATGGTAACTCCATAGTGTAATGCAATGTAATGTCTGTGGTTTATGTGTGCAGTGAATATTATTGGAGGCTTAATCTGAATGGTGAATTTATGTAGGAAGCAGTACTCAAACACCTAGATTGTTGCCTAAAGTGTAAGCCAGAAGTGTTCTTCCTGCAAGTATCTTGTGATTCGCTGTCTTTGTTGAATGTGCCTCGGCGTTTTGAAGGAATTGTATACGCATTAATGTGCATTGTGCTGTTTACATCCAGTAGAAGGAAATGGAGAATGATCTATTGTAACCTTTGATGTTACTGTCCTCTGGTGGGCAAGTGTGCACCTTACTTTTAAAAGCATATGGTATGGTTCTGTACGCATCGAAAGACACTTTCATCAGTTGGAATGTTCCCCTATATCTGCTGCAGTGAAGCCGGGGTTTCCTTGGGTAAAAAATCCAACCATGGCTGAAATTGCGGCATGACTTGTTTTCACCTTCTAGTCTTCATGTTTGCTAATTCCCTGAAACAATCATAGTTTGGCATTATTTTCACTTGCTGAGCATGTCACTATCAATTTTTATAAATGGTTAGTACTATTCTACAGATTCAAGTATGTCGCATGTATATTTGTGCCAGTGAAACTTTATATTTTGTTTTGTCTCTTCATAGCATGTGTCAGCTATCCCCAACACATCCTTTGGCAGTGTCTCCTTTCAAGCCGACACTGACAACAGAAATAATTTTCCAAATGACAGAAGTTTTCAAGTCTTCAAAAAGCAAAGGTATTATAAATAAGCTTGTATCTTGGTGATGGTAGGTATTTAAAAAGCTTAATTTAGGAGGATCTAACTTCCTTATTATAGATTTACTTGAAAAAAATGTAGTTTACATTTTAATAAACTATCTACATTATTGTTTCATTATTACTGTGTCATCATTTCTGAGTTTTTTTGTTATTTATATGCCCTATCAAGTTGATTGCTTGAAAAGGAGATTGTATGTTTAAACAATGTAATGATTCAACAACTTCCTTAGGGCTGTTCCAGCAAAATCTGTGTGGGAGGGGGGGAAGGCAACTGAAATAAAAATTTATGGGTGGTTGCGTTTGATTTAAATTCAAAATGGCTGGTGGTTGTACTTCAAAAAAATAAAAATTTACAGGTAGTTGTTGTTTCATTGGGCCATAAATGTTTGATGGTGGGTAATTTTAGTAAATTTTATAAACAATCCGCACAGAATCAAAAACTGAAACAAAAATGCAACTTGCAAAAAGCTCCGACTTTTTCACTCCCTCCGATCTCCTCATTGACATGCCCATAATACCATTTAACCACAGGTGCTCGAATTTCTCGACGGCTAATAACCATATATAAGAAACATATGTTTTCTTAGTAATGAATGACGTTAGTGGTGATGGAGGAACAGATAAACTCAAGCGCCTGTGCAGTCAACCACAAGAACAAAAAAAAATTACGAGTGGTTGCATTTCAAACTTATAAAAAATTACGGGTGGTAGGCTGAAGAAATAAATGAAAAGTATGGGTGGTGGGTGCGAAAAATAGGTGCCTTCCCCCCCTCCCATACGGATTTTACTGGAACAGCCCTTACTTGACCAATAAGTTAGTAAAAGTTTAGACACTGGTCACTAATTGCATTGTGTTGTAGAGATTTGTTTTATGAGATCCTACGGGAATGGAAAGAAAAACACCAGTCTGCGGGTTGGAGCATGATTGAGGCGATGGGCGAGAGAATACAGAGCTTAGTGTCTCACCGAGCTGAACTAGCCAACTACTTGCATTTAGCGAGACTGTTCCAAGCACAGCTCATCTCGGTATGTGTTTCCCTTGTTTTCAAAAGAATCTTAAGTACTAATATAGTCTTTTATAATTGAACATCTGCAAGTGACAAAATAGTTGCTAAGCTAAAACCCTTCTTGGAAATGAAAATAGTCTTGGAAAACTTTTGGAAAATTTTAATAAGTAACAAGTAAAAATAATTCAAGACCCTCATTTTACGAGTCATTTTGCAGGTTAAGGCATTTAATTGTGCGAGACAAGTGATGCACAAATAACTTTTTCTACCTTTTTATGGACAAAAATCATGGAAAGTACTCTTGGAACCACATGCATTGTTTCAATGGGAGTCTGGCTTTGTCGAGATCTGCTGGTCACATGGAATTGGTGACCCGTGCTACCATCTTACTGCATTGGGCTGTACTTCTAATTAGCAGTAGCTACAAAGAATGCACTAGGGGTGAAATAGTTTACGACTTTTTGGTTTGGTTTTGGCTCATGGTTTTGTTTTTGTTTTTTCTTAGAAAAGTAAGACAAACACACCAGTTCTGTCCAGAAACATTACATAAATATTACCTGTCACAAACACACCAATTGTGTCCAGAAACATTACATGAATGTTACCTGTCATAAAACTAGAAATCAAGCCATAACATTACATAGGAGCGAAGTTGGGGTAGAAATGACTTTTCTGTATGTGTTATCACGCTGTGGAACTGTGTACTCCGTTTTGGGGATTCTTTTCAAAAATGCAATATTTTCATACTTTGTGACATTGGATATCTTTATTTTTCAGTGGAAACTATATCATTTGTTATCACTGGTTCCTCTGTTTTTGAACTTTAGATGTGCAAAGATGGCTGTCAACAGAATGGGGACAGCGAGGAAGAGAAGATCACATTACTGAGTCAATTGAAAAAAAGTAATCCTGACAAGTTTAAGAAGTGAGTAGCTTTAACTGTCACTGACAATGATGCCTTTTGCCAACTAACAGGTTGCCAAAAATTCCAGTTGGTGTGCTCCTTGATCTAGTTAATCCTAGATTTGGTTGGAGATTACTACGGCTTAATGACGACATCAAGGCCTAGGCAGTGTTCTCCACGACCACTTTTAACGTGTCGCAGCGTCCTGTTTGGCCGAGCGCGCGTCCTGTTTAAATGTCCCGCACCCTGTTTAAAAATCCAGCGTCCTGTTTAAAAATCCCGCGACCAGTTTAAAAATATAGGGACTACTTTGTAAAAAAGGCGTCGTCGTCGTTAATAAGTTCTTCACTGGTTCAAATTACGCTTGACAGCAACTGGCCATAGCCCACTGAAACTGAATAAAGGCTAAGCCTAAGGAAGTCAGTGGTCCCGTTGTGGACAGCCTAATCACCGGACTCACTCAAGCGGCAGACCGGACCGCAAGTCTATTTATGATGTAACGCGGCGTGTAAATAATCTCTCGATTATCTTTTCAATTCATCCCGAACAACTAGTCAATTTAAAAAAAGGCCCCGTGCTACCTAAACGCCTAATCCACTACCTGCTCACTGGAGGTGCAGTCCGGCACGAAAGTCGCTGATCGTTGCGTTAGGCCTTTTCGCTTTTGCAGTCACCTTTTCGTGTTCGGCGGAGAACTAATCATATTACCCATTGAAAATAAAATAATTAAGGTCGGTGGTTAGTTCTGCGAAGTATACGTTGTCAGCAAAGACACCGTTGCGCAGCAGTTTATGCAACGGCCGTCTTCTGGGAAGCCAGAATTTTGGTTTTCGTAGCAGATTTTTCAATATTCCGTTGGCCCTACGACAGACTTTACCGATACCAGTCTCAAAAACATTTGCATGAAACTGCCTTTGATGGTTCTCATTGGTTGTTGTTTGTGTATTTCTCACTTAGATGAATATTATTGGTTACTTTTTGTGCCACCGGCCCATTGAGATTGACCGAGTTCATCTCGTTGCCTTATAAGGAGTTTCGTTGGCAGCATGAACATTATGATTGTGGCGCATACTCCCTCAAAAAATCTGCCGAGCCGTTCGCAAACTCAACTTCGATAGTGGCTCTGACGTTTGCGGTTTCGGGGGAGTATTCCGAGATTTGGGACAGCGGGTGACGTCACTGAGTAAAGTTCAAAGTATATGCGTTTCGCGCTGAGAAATTGCAGCTACAATCACGTGCTCTCATTGAAATCAAGCGGTAATGTCTCGCGTAATCTCGCAGAGTTTTGTTTACCTCGCGTGGTCCTTACGTTAGTGAATTCTATCCTGGCTTCCGTTACCAATTGACATGCGCATTCTACATACTTAGAAATGTCGTCTGCCTCGCGAAATGGAAGCACCGCTAAACCTAAGGGTTTTTTTAAAAACCGAGTGATGTTTCAGATACTGACGTTGACTCAGATGCAGATACGACAGATAATCGAGGCCCAGATGGTGGTGATATTGGTTGTCATCAACAGGCCTGACACTCCCGTCCAAGATATTACACGTACAGACTGAGAGAAAACGTAAACTGCCATCAAGACATAAAAATGTGACTGACTTACAAAGACACTTCACTTGGAATGTCTACGTCATTGGAAAAGTTTACTTCTGTGTTAGACTTTTCGTAATTAGGTGACATTGACATCATTATTGAGTAGCCTAAAACATTTCCCCATACTGTATCAAACACTATGTAGACTTCCATTTCAAAGTCATTGACTAAGCAAATGGGTTATGACATATGTGATATGTTTGTAAATAAGTCCAACTTTTAAAAATAAAAAGTTGAATACACACAGCTGTTTGTTTGCACTATTGTGCATTACTATTACAATGAGTGGGTAAAAAATAAGGTGCACAAAAAACAGCACACTAGCTTATGGAGAACGTTGACCGCCGCGCGGTTCCGGCACGTTGCAGTTTTTACGCGTGCGACCTGTTTAGATTTTCAGATGTGGAGAACACTGCTAGGGTCTAATTTCCAAACTCGAAAAGTCAATCTCAAAGTTATTCTTCAAATTTTCCATTCTATTTTTTCTTTTCAAAATTAGTGTCATACTTATTTTGTACTCAAAACACATTAGGTTAATAGGGATCTGTGTTTGTAATGTCAGATGAAGTAGGTACCGTAGTATGTATTTCGAACAAAGCCCTTCATTGACTATTGTCATTTGTTTCTTTGAAATCTTCAATACTCTTCCTTGGAAATACCTGCATTAATATAGGACACCATGTTTTAAAATACAAGCAATGTATTTGCATATTAGCATGAAGGTTTCATTGCTGCTAATCCACTGGGTTTTTAGCAATTGCACCCTACTTTCTAAGTTTCCTCAGAATATCACTGTCGCTGATAAATTTGGCCGTGAAAGAGTTAAAATATTACTGTATCATTAGAAATTGCAATAATGAAAATCTGTGTCGTTAATAGTTTTTATTATATGCCCACATATTTATAGCTCAGAGCAGACGCTACCTTCCCAATTCAGAGAGGTTTGACATATTCTTCGCTATCAAATGGCCATTTTTATGATTATACTAAAAACATTGGTATAAGCACACGGTGCTATCATGGGCGCATTTCAACACTCTGTGTTGCTCTTGTTTTATTTAAGTTTGCTGGCTGAGTGGTACTCATCTCTGATCTTTGCCTATAATTGTAGATATACCACAGGGCTTGCTCAAGTCTTGTGGTATGTCTACAATTACTGGCAAAGATCAGAAATCAAGTCCTGTAATATGAGGCTGTGATGTTTGTGACTTTTTTCGTCAATAGCTATCCACATGTGGTCTTAGCTTATGGGAAGGTCATGTCTAACATAAACCAATTTCGATGCATCGCATTTCTGAACTCTTATCATAGTTCACCTGTGTTCAAATGGTTATCTGGCATGTGGTTTGTCCTGGTAAAGTCAAAATAAACGTGAAATTTACGCTCATACATTTACTGTAAAAGCTCTCAATTTAGGACACAATATGGCGGCCTGGTTATTTCATTTTTTATTTTTTAGAAAGTGTGTATAATATCAAATAGATGCTTTGACGATTCAAAGTTCTATACAATGTTTTTAGAATATGTAGATGTTCAAAGTTAGAAGCATCTGAAAAATGATCGCAAAATGAAAAAGGTCTATTTTGGCAATTATTTTTGTCTGACATTCCTGAGATTTTGCAGTAAGAAACATCAAACCAATTCACATCTTGATAGAGTTGTCGAGCAATTGTCTAGAGTCAGAAATCTGTCTCCAAAAGACTTTGTTTCTCAAAAGCATGTTTCTTTTCTTCATTGTAAATGTTATAGAATGTTTTTAGTCACAGTACAGTATTTTGATTATGCCAGCGATGTTTCTACCATTCCAGACTTGAGGACCGGTTCAGTGCACCGTCTTCCTCAAAGGGTCCGTGTCCGCCTGTCTCATTCCCAGGTTGTCAGGAGTTCTTCCGTGACTTCATCCTAGCTGCTGCCAACCCGATACTGAATCAGCATCTAATGGACAGCTTCTCTGTAAAAATTATGGAGGTATTTTATTTTATTTCATTTGCTGAAATAAACACAGCTCATGTGAACTATCTAAAGAATTGGGAATGTGGTAAAAAATTGTTCGTGGATTGCAAAGCAATCTACAGTACACGCCAAAAACATGCAGGCAAAATGAGCTGTCATTCCGAGTAACGTCAGCTTTGTGCTTGCGGAATTTTTATCATGATGATTTAGTGGTATTAAAGTTCACCCTTGTAATAAGTGTCGGTCATGACGGTGGAGAACGCAGGTAATTCTGCAGTTGGGATATAATCACGCATATACGATTAAGGTGCAGTTTATTGCGACCAAAGAGATAGGATACCCCCCATCACTAAATCGAATCACCCATCACCCACACCGCTGCTAAATGTGAGTGGCACCTTTCCATTACAATTACATTAAGGCAACGTAAATGAGTTGTAAGACTAAAGTGTGGTCATGCCAGTAAAATTCTCAATGCATTGAAACGGACAAACAAGGGTTTTATGCATGTTTTCATATTGAGCTTTTTGGTACAGCCTGGAGGGGGGTATTGAATGTCTTGTCAGGGAGAAACATGATTTGTCTGATTTCTTGAAGTGTGTACTATTGCGTTACATTTCTGGTCTTTTTAAGTCCAACAATAACTTCTAATTTTAGTAAGGTTTAAGTTTATGTCTAATTCAGTTTAAATGTGAACAGTGGTTAAATTCAGATTTTTTACATCAATCTTTTGAGTTTATTCGGCTCAGTCTTTGATATTTGACTAAGGAACTGTTTTTAGGTTGATGACCTCAATCAATTTGCTGTTCAGTTTAGCAAGATCAGTCAATACGACCTGTTTCTACATTTTACAACATATGCAGATGTATTAAGTTTTGTTAATTAATGATGTTTTTGGAAACAAGAAATTTGGCTGTTTAAGTATATTATGTATATACTTGCAGCAATTTGTTGTAATTTGATATTGAAAAATCGCATTGTTTCAGTTAAACGACACCCAGTTTGTGCCACCTGAGTCCCAGTCAGATGTTAACGACCAGCGAGAGTGTTACGCTTCGTGTGTCCTTACTCTGCGTCTGCTGGCAAAGTTCCTGGGTTTTCTAGTGTTCCTGCCCTATCAGACAGCAGAGAGGCCCCCTGACATGATGGAGGCGACCTGTTTACTGATCAGAGACAAGGTATGTATGATTTGGACAAGCATGTAGGCCAATAACTTTGGCTACAACTGTACCTTGAGATAAGGAGATTTTTGTGAGTAAAGAGCCATCAGAGAAGTGTGTGCTGTGAGTATACCTTATTACATTGAGCAATTTTAAACATTGACAATGGTTTGTAGTAACTGGTTACATTTTATTGCAAGAAGTAACAGATGAAACCACCCTCTCATCAGTGGGCTTTTCTGAGCACCTAGGATGTGAATCAATTTGTGGCATTTCTTGTAGAGTGTGCCTCCTCTAGATGTGTGTGAGTGCCTCAGACTAAGCTGCCTTGACCACCGTACGTGTCTGACTGTGCCATGGCTTGTGGAGTTCATCTCCATGATGGACTTAGTAGCCTCTGGTTTACGCTACTACAAATCAGTCCTGGTACTGCTTGTTCAGATCTACAGGTAAGATGAACTGTTCAGAAAGCACTGTTTGATTGTCGTAATGGTATAACAGTTTATGAAAATATTTTTAAAGTTTATACATTATTATCGCTGGACAATTATAACTGCTGCCCTTGATGTTATAGATTGCTTTATTTTGATGTTATAGATTGCTTTATTTTGTTCCATGCCAAGAGTTCTAATAAAATAAACATGTTCCGATTCCTCCAGTCATAATATGCACAACGTTTTTCCTTTAATTGGTTTCAGAGTAGGGAAACAGGTCACTGGTTAGGCTTATATACTGTAGCTTGCCAGCAGTGAGTCATAGCATGTCTCAGCATAATATCTGATCTGCCATGATTATGTTTTTTGAGTCGGACCATTAGTTTGATTAGATATCAAATCTTCTTTATCCATTCTGGGCTTTGCTTTATTTCAGACGTCGAGGGTCATTACTGTTTCACCAAGACCAAGACTATGCCAGCCTGCTTCTTGTTTTAATGTTGGGCTGGCTTTTTCAGGTAAAACAATTCTCAGTTACATCATCCTGGTACTCTTTTAATTATTTTGCAAGACACATGTTGTGTTTGGGCATAAACTATTTGGTCATTAAGAATTGGCCTTGAAGTTGGGTTCTAGTGTTTTGTAATTTTGTACTTACAAGTCAATGGACGGACACTCTGGTGTTAAAAAATTTATTTTGTGGTTTGAATAATTATGAAGATAAGACAATTAATATGTTATTTTGTTTTGCAGACTCCAGCATTTCCAGAAGAGCTGTTTTTCACCGAGAATGCCTCGACCCTAATGGTACCGCCACCTTCTGGCAGTTTGGTATGTTTTGTTAGCAAGTCGAGATGTTTTTAAGTGGTGCCTTTCTTTTTGTTGACATTCTGTGATATTCTCTTGTACCTGCATTGAAAAATTTGGTTAATTTAATAATTTTGCTTATTATTGATAGTGAGTTTGACAGCACCTTTAAATATATTTGATTGTAAACCTGTCTGCTCAGTAATTTGAAAAAGGTTTCAACTTGCTAATACTCATTATTTATAACAAGGTCATGAACTTTGATCCAGTTATCTATATTCAGGTCAATGCTGATCTCTCTCCTCCACATGTTTAGGACTCACTTCATCTGGTGGACCAACAGCTTGTTTACACCTGTTGTCCATACCTGAGTGAGGTGAGAACATTGCTGGTGGAGTTTGCTGTTGGCATGAGTAGTCGCGTATCTGGCGTGCGCAAGATTAAACCCATCTCGGCGGATGGAGTGGAAGCGCAGTCTATGGCAGACTGTCAGATTCAGGTAGGGCTGGATGCAGCTAGAGAGGCATATTCATTAAAAGCTAGCCTTTGGCAAGTAACTATTGGTGCCAAATACCTGTATGTGCTGCAACTGTGAAATAGGTAGATATAGTCTACAAAAACATTTTTAAATGTTTTTGTAGACTATATCTACTTTTTGGAGAATGCACAGAGTATTAAAATACTCTGTGCATTCTCCAAAAAGTCACCAACGGGAGAATAGTAATTGGCTAATTGTTCTATTAATTCATACATTCTAGTTGGTGGGCCAGATCTCATAGCGTTCATCCTTGTGAGTACTTTGGGGGGGCAACCTAGTTTTTTCTATGTGGCTAGATAATATACCTATAAATCAAATTCCAAAAAGTTCCCACGTCTACACTTGCACATTTTTTTAAAAAAAGGTGTTTTTGTTGCACAAAATATGATGCACATTCCTGCCACTTGATGGCGCTTTTCTATTGAATTGACCAATCAGAGAGCCAGATTGTATTGTTGTGCTTAGTTACTTCAATATGGCTGCTCCCATGGAGTGTGATGCCTGTATAATTCAAGGTTTATCAAACAGCACAAAATTGTGATGTCAGAGCCTAAAGAAGCTTAGGAAAGCTTCCTGACGAAAGCTGATTGACTGTGGAACTCTGTAGATCAGTAGATCAAAAAG
>NMRA01000138.1:592273-649602 GCA_002633005.1 Phoronis australis | reverse complement strand
TTTTTAAATTTCACTGTTTACAATTAATTTACAATAGTAAAACATGTAATGTGAGTGTAATATTGTTCAATACAATGGCACTGATGGGACCATATTACTTGTTTTACAAAAAAGTCACCAAAACTGTTGTTTTTACAAATATAAGTTTACTAAGCTCTTTGGTGATTATTAGGTAACTTCAAACTCAAATTTCTCAAAAATGTGCAACTTTATATGTGGGAACTTTTTAGATTTTGAAAACACTCTAATAAATGAATTGAAAAACACCAAAATAAAATTGCCCCCCTAAAGTACTCACAAAAACCATTTTCTAGAGGCCCTACAAAATCTGGCCCACCGACTATTCTTAGGAAATTTGAATTTGATTTATTGCTTTGGTGATCATATTTCCTCTTTCACTGACTGTGCATGTTCAATGAAACTGAAAGAACAATAATTGTTGGTCACATGATTTGTAACGATATTTCACGATTTGTTTCAACATTTGCTTCTTTCCATGTCAGTTGCGTTTGGAGGAAAATTTTTTCCACAATCATCCATCTTCCCTGCGGCGCAACGTCGACTTCGTAGCCGAGCAAGTTGCCTCAAACTTCATCAGGAGGCTTCGAGCCGAGGTCATTGGACCAGCGAAAAAGGACAGCTTGCAAAAAGTGATCTTTGTGGCTCAGAATCATGTTGCAGGATCACCTGTGAACAAGGTAGTGATAAGGGTCTACTGGGGGATATTGTGTTGGTGGTATACCTGTTGGTGGTATACCTTTTGGTTAGATTCTTCAATAGTGATAAGTGTTTACTGGGGGATATTATGTTGGTGGTATACCTGTTGGTTGGATTCTTCAAAATTAACAAACTGTTTCCAGTGAGTTTGGATATGAATGGCGAAAAGTGCGCAATTTTCCCAAACATTTGATTGTGATGACTGCCTGTTAGTTCTTTGCAGCAATTGTGCTCATGAACATTTAATACGCTCTTTGCCTCTTGAATTTTCCTGTCACAAACAGGGTCATTGGTTATATGATGCACGTGAGATACGCAGTGTGCTTACTGTGAAATTGTACCTGTCCATCCGGCGTCCACTGTGATATTTTCGAAACACCTGGGCCTGGTTTTTAATCATTTTACTCGAATTGGAACTCAAAATTATCTTTATTGGCATTTTCTATTCTACTTTTGTGCAAACTCAAGGTAAGTGTCTATTATTCTATGCTCGAGTACATAATGACTTACATGGATAATTTTTAGTCCTAGTTTGCAGTTGATAAACCCAACATTAAGGTTAAAAGTTCAAGTCGAGTTTTTACTCGAGTTTGTAGCATGAATATAACGGTTTTCAAGTGCAAACTTGAACTAGAAACTCACATGCATAAACTATAATGTATTTGAGCACACTCTAATAACTCTTTATCTTGAGTTTGCACAAAAGTAGCAGATTTCTGGAATCTAATCTTTGTACTAGAAACATGATGATTTTTGGACAGGTCCGACTGTTGTGGCAATTTTGTTTTACTCTGCATTTTCTTGGTATCTATTCAATTCTTTTGTAGATGTTTTGTAAATTTGACGAATAATCATTGTAGACAACAGCATAAGCCCTGAGATTTAATTAACAAAGCATCCCTAAGTGTCCCATTTATTGTTTTTGTTTAGTTTTTTACTGCCCTCCTCCCAACTCTACAAAGTTCTTAAAGAATTATGATGAAGCGTGGCAGACGTGTTCCTATTGAGAAGAGCATCTTTGCTGATTTGCTTTGTACCCTTTAGAGCCTATTTTAAGTTTACTAGCAGGGCTCCCTCTGATGGGAATGTTTAAAGTGATGGTCATCCCTTGTATCTTTGCTATATGCGATGCACACGGTAGGCTCATATCAAGCTCCACATTGCTCTTGTTCAACTCCCTATTGGTGCCTTTGTATTGGCTTGTTGCAGATTCCAAAAGGTGTCCCAAATTTTGGTCTCGCCACAGTAAACAGTTATTTGTCTCATTTAATGTCATCAATTGTTGTGATACTTCTCTTTTAGAGTAAGACTGCAAATGATCTTCATTTGATTGCTAGTGAGATTTGTAAGAAGACAAAGCAATACAGCCAGGAACATTGTGCAAGGTGAGCTGATACAAACTAACTTTCTAAAATTCAATGGTTCAAGTTCTTCAGTTGGCACCATCTTCAATGGAGAATTCATCCTCACATATACAAGTAACAAATAGTGTAACTGAACTTCACGTAGTGTACACGGCAAAAGTCATGGGATAAAATAAACCTTAATTCCCGCTGAGAGTACTCGGGCCAAGTAGAATGTCTTTCATGACAGCGGTGTGCAAAGGGGATATACTGTCAGAGTAGAATGTCTGCCATGGTGGCTGAGTGCAAACGGGATTTACCATCAGAGTAGCTGTTTTAGTGTCAAGTCATTCCACATCGTGATGGGATATAGAGAATCCTACATGAGTCTCAGGTTTATGATATGGGCAAAACCTATCTGGAGGCTTGCCGAGGGATTTTGACGAACTTTGCAAGAGGTGTTTTGCCCATGTCATAAATCTGAGGTGAGTGTAGGATTTGTTTTCTCACATGAACTTTTTTGCTGAAAAACTCGACATGTCTAAAACTTTCAACCACATGACGCAATTTTTGTAAAAACACGCCTGCGCAATATAAAGTAATTCAGTTATTTTAAGCTCAACAATATTATTGTAAATTGTAGTCAGCTTTCGTAGCAAATATTCAAGTTAGAATCTAATAAATAGTCTTTGAAGTTGTAATATTAAAACTTAAAAAATGTTCATAAATAACAGTCAGCAAGGCATCCCCGCGCGTGAGCACTGAATTGACCTTGAGACAGCACAGCTAGACAGTCTCGACGCGTTTCTTGAGTTGGGCTCGTCTCCGTTTGAATGAACGTGGATGTGGAATTCGCCACCAAAGATAGACCCGTTAAAGAAGTTGTTTGCATGTCCTTCTGCCTGGGAGTACATACAGTTGCGACACCGTATTTGTTAATCATAACCTTGTCACCTTCTCAGAATTCCGACATTGTTTGGTTGGCGTGCGTTTGGTTGTTTTAGTGTTTTGCAGACGATAAAATGTAAGGCGCATGGATTTCTACTTTGCACTACATTGTGATTCGCCCGTGTAATACGTACTCGGTGTTATTAACCAGTCGTGTCGTAACACATTCCAGGTCATGTGAGAAAACCAAATTTTCATTTACAGTTATTTAACATGTACTGTAATGAAGAGTGCTTTCTAACTGACTATAAGAGAGGTCACCACACAAATATTGCCTATGAAAATAGGTTGTGTGAGTTATGTAATTCGGGATGTGTAGAGGACGAATACCAGCTTGTGTTAGTTTGCAGTTCCTACCTAGACCTTCTGGTTAAGTACTTATTAAGTGATCGTTTTTGTCATTCTCCCACGACACCTAAATTTGTATCTCTCATTAGAACTCTGGATATCCTACTTCTAAAATTCGTTCATCATGCTCTCAAGTGTCAGTTTGTAACACACCTGACAATGTTCTGTCTTGTACATGTTATACTTTGGGCCTATGGCTTTATGTACATATTTCAATAATCCACTAAATAAAGTATTGCAAAATGGAAGGATTCAAGGATTCTTTAAATGTTTCAGCTACTGCAGTACCAAAGTTATTGACATCTTATCACTGATTCTTCCTGAAGATATGACCAGCAATGTCGTCAGTACCGCTTCTATGATATCTGGTCGGATTGCTCTGGACAAAGTTCAAGCATGGATTTCCAGTCATGCTAGTTCTGGTAACTATTTGGTCATCTAGTCAGTGAAAGTTTTTTCCTGCCTGTTTGATGACATTTTAATCATTTTGCCAAGCAGTTTTGTCACATTTCTGCTTATTTTGATAAACAAAATGGTTTTATGCAATATTTTTCAACTTAACAGGTAATAAGGTTTTATGCCTAAGATATTTTGATTTGCTAGGTTGGATTTCGGCCGTGTTTGTTGACGACCTTTCTTTAATGACATTTCCACAGCTTTCATGATTCTCTTATACATCACAAATCGTTTCTCAGTTTTTTAAATTTTTATCGTTTTCCTTGAATAGTGCCTGTGTGTTTGTTTGTTTGTTTGTTTTTTGTTCTTAGTTGTCTCTCATGTTCTTTGAAGCATCATTCATCAAAGATCTTCAAAGTGAGTTTGATAAACAACTCAAGCAGATGACAAGTACATCCCACAATGCATCACTTCCTGCTGGTAACATCAACATGGGCTCCCCCAGTTTGACACTTCCTACCAATCTCAGTACTGTGAGCCTGGACTCCATTACAGAGCAGCCCAGTCTCAACCAGTCTTCCAGTGTTGTTGATGTCAAGAACAGAGAACAGGTTGGGTCATATGATAGTGCTGATGTTTCTTTAATCAAGCCTAAAGACCGTAAACTGAGTGATGAGTCATTGGGATCACTGACTAGTTGTGGAAAAGCAAGTACTGCTACCAAACCTTCGCGAAGAGTTAATTTGATTACATTGTCAAGTGATGTCAGCAGTCTAGAGGCACCCATTTTGTATGACAATGCGGAAACTTGTGACAAGGGTAGCTCTAGTGTCAAATCACCCCGGAGGGTTCATCTGATTACACTGTCAGGTGAAGTCTGCAGCCAGAGGGCAAATGATCATGGAACTCGTCAGTTTGAAAGTGGTGGATTTGACGTGAGAAATGTAAGAGCGGAAAGCAACAATAATTCTGTCTGTGATATAAACAATTTTGAATTGTGCAATAACAAGAATGATGATATTGTGATGTCTGTTGCCATGGCAACCAATGATGATTATACCAATGATAATATGAGTTTGGTTGATAAGAAAGTAGACTCTTGTGATAAGAGCAGTAACATGCTTCCTTTGAGAGGCGGTGAATGGGGTTCAGACTCTTATGCATTGGACACTGGTGGTGTTGGGTGTCAAGTAAACTGTGGCGCTAGTGGCACTGTAGCTGAGGATGGAGATAGACAACAAGAATGTATTATCAGTGATCATGTTCCTTCTAAGGTGCTTTCTAATTTGAAGGTAAGTTATGTAATCGCAGTTATGCAAAATTTACTTCAGATTGTTCAGAATCTGTGCAATACTGTTAATTTAATAAACTAACTACCTAGGCTGTATCCCTATGGGTCAGTGTGACCAAATCTATAATTTCTTCTTTTATTGCTCTTTGTTCATTGGACCCTGTCTCATCAAAGGTAGTTAGAACAGAGGAGGCGTAATATCTGAATCAAAACCCTATGTATGCTGCGATAGTCGAAATATGTTTTTGGTCAAAATTGCCGAAAATTTGCCGAAAAATCCCAAGGTCTCTAAACACACATAAAACATTTTATTAACAGCTAATATTTTACTGTTACAGGATCTTGTCAATGCAATAGTTACTGATTCAGACACCAGGTGTACTGAGGTGATACGGTCAGTTCTTAAAGAAGTATCTCTTGTATTAAAGTATGACAAGGTGAGCTTACAGTTTAAGGAGCTATCTTTATTGACTAAAAGTTGAGTGATGTTATCTTTTAAGTCTTTTTGATTAAGATCGTTTCATTGTGATTATTGATGTCTAATTATTATGCCTCCATCCAATTAGTTAATGAAACTGTAATTTGTTTACATGCTTTAAATGTCCCTGTAGCTTTTACAGTATTCTCTCAACTGTGCAGCTTTTTCATCAGTTTTAAAGCCTGTTGAATTGCCGTCTTTGAAAACCGTTATTTTGTTTCATGATTTGGGTTGGAACCCTTTGTTTTGATGTTTTAATATGGCGAGTTTGTGTTCCTAGTAATTACACTGGACTGTTTGGAGTTCATTGATTGTTTCAAAGGAAAGATTCACAATAGCTGGTTTGCTTTATTTTTAGTTTCAAGTTTTTGTTTGACCTAGTTAATGCTTCGTTGTATTTGAAGTGCTAGAATGGTAGCATTTTGTTCTGTGTACAGCCTGCATAGTACACGTTCTATCAAGTAGTCTGATTTTTTATAGGACTTGCTTTCCCCAATGAAGAAAAACCTTGCTCAGTTGACAATTGACTTAGTCTGCTCATTGGGTAAGTGTGCTTGTAAACGAGATCACATGTGTTGAAATGCACAAAAGTCGTTCAATCAAAAAAGGTTTGAATGATCATAATGTCAAACATTTTGCTTAACTTCACCTTTTCAGTTGTGAGAAACATGTTATATTTACATTGAAATTTTAACTCGCTGCTAACTTCACTTAAAGATTACATTAAATGGATGAGTCACTCATGTGTGGATTCTTATGCTGTTAAGATGCGTTTCCGTTAACTTTTTATTTTGCCTTACAACTAATACCTACGTTTACTATGTCTCTGCGAGTTAGAGTTAATATTCAGCATGGTAGTGATTGCTAAACATTTTGTCATGTTCTGTCTATTAATGCTGTCACCAAGAACTGATATTGTGCGAAGCGTATCAATTGTCGTGAGACAGCTCACACCAACTTGATGCTATACATATAGTCACAAGAAATAATGAAGGATTGTAGGACCGTCTTTGGTGCTGTTGTTTCTTTAAAAGATGAAATGAAGTTAGTCAACTATGTTACATTGTAATACATCATTCAGTCAATCCAACTATTGACTATTTCACTCACAATACATCATTCAGTCAATCCAACTATTGACTATTTCACTCACAATACATCATTCAGTCAATCCAACTTCTTTAGACTATTTCACTCACAATACTTCATTCAGTCAATCCAACTTCTTTAGACTATTTCACTCACAATACATCATTCAGTCAATCCAACTATTGACTATTTCACTCACAATACATCATTCAGTCAATCCAACTATTGACTATTTCACTCACAATACATCATTCAGTCAATCCAACTATTGACTATTTCACTCACAATACTTCATTCAGTCAATCCAACTATTGACTATTTCACTCACAATACATCATTCAGTCAATCCAACTTCTTTAGACTATTTCACTCACATTACACTGTTCTATCTTTTCAGTGCTTCACCATGATGACTGTACTCTGATTTTTCATGATGCATTTTCCATCTGGACACCAGAGACAACTTTAGACGATTTACTGTGCCCAAGGCAAATATGGAATTTACAAAGACTGGCTCATAATGAGGTAGGTCTATTTCTGTTATTTTGATTCCACTTGGACTTCCAAATTAGTGGCCAGGATTTGTCTGAGAGTGTGCCTTGTGTGCTGCTCATCTGTTACAGTAGTTAAAATTAGCCTCTAGTGTAATGGTTTTGATGATCAGATTCATATATTTGTATCTGTAATGCATACTTAAGTCTAACGCTTTGCTTCAAACTGAAGCATCATATGTAATTACTGATGGTTTCAAGCAAAACACCTCCCATTCAATCTTACAATTTCAATGTTGAACTTAACGCCAAAAACATATGTACATATTAGGGAATGCCAAATTCCGTAAAGAACTGGAGGTAATATGCATAAGTACTATAGTTCTTTTATTAATATACAAAATTACCCAGAATACTCCATCATGAAGTCAAAATCACCGTCAGAGTAATCTCCCCTGATGACCGAGAATAAAGGGGAATTAACAGGACAATTAGTGAGGTGGCCAAGGTGTACTATAATTAGAATATTACCACCGTGATAGTCGTTACCAGCGCTGTGAAGAGAATGAGACGTCATGACGGGGGAAACAATAGTTTATTTGAATATATTTATTATGCATTGTAAACTACAGAGGTTTCTTGCATACTTGTGTCAACAAGTGTCGTGCCGATGTGACAAGGATTATTAACTTTGCAGGTCGCATGGAATAACTTTCGTGAGTTGTTAAAAGGCATTCTTCATCAACAGATAATGGACGTGGCATCTGCTCGCCATTTGCTTGATGCTGCTAAACAGCAGTCTTGGTGTGCCCAAGTAAGATATTCATCTAGGTGTGCCTCGAATTCGCTTTAACAGTTAACCAAATACATTAAAGGGATATTATTGTTTATGTGGACAAAAAGTACATTTTCTTGGTTATTGTTAGACGGAATAGACTTTTTGAAGTTATTAACTTTGACCAGAGCTAAAAAATATGTTGGTTTGGTGATTTTATTACAAATCTCCAATTATTAACATTGTTTGGCAGACAATAGCTGAAACTGAAGGCGGTGACTTGGCCACTTAAATACACTTAAATTACTCTGCCATTTATCGAGTGAGGTTTAGCTCATCCAGCAGAGCATCTGACTGTTGCCGGTACAAATCCTCTCTAGGGATGTTCTCATCAATTCACTTTTTACACCAATAGTGTCACTTTAAAGTACTTCTCAGCCAATTACATTTGGTGTTATGGTAGAACCAGTTACAATGTTTACATGAACGAAATTACATTTTCCTCTTGTCCAGTTGTCTGAAAAATTATTAGTGAAAACTACACTAGGCCATTTACCAAAAAAACCTGTCGTGAAACGGTGTGTACAATTAAGTGCTTATTTGTATTGGATTAAAGAACATCATGTGTATTTACAAGACACAACATCCTTTAGAAAACCATGGATATGTTAACTAGTCCAAAATTTGACACCTTCAGTTCAGTTCGGGGGATTTCATCAACGACGCAGCAAATGCATTGTGAGACTGTTGTCTGGTCTTAAAAATCTGATGAGATAACCTACATCTGATGACATAACCTATATCTGATGATATAGCCTATATCTGATCACATAACCTACCGTATTCGCCGTAATAACCGCTCATGCCCCTATAAGCGCCCCCCACGTATTTTCAGACTTTGCTAAAATAAGCGCCCAGTCCATGAACGTGTATGTGCGAAAAATGCCTTACCTACAGTCCTAAAATTGTACAGTAACGTCTTCAATTTATCAATAGTATCCTACAGTCCTGAAAAGAATCATTGTGTGCAGAATTTGTAGACCACGAGCCTCGCCGTTATGTCGGTGTTTAGCCGTGACTATACACTTCAAACTTCCGCCATGCCTCAGAACGAACACAAAAGTTCTGCTGATATTGCGAGTGTTAAAAGCACGTAGCCAGGAAGCGCGCGCTACATACATGAACCTGTCATCAAAGGCATTAGTCGGGAACTATCCATTCATGAAACGGGTAGCATAGCATCGGCAAGAAATGAATATTGGCACTAATTTCCGACAGTTTCTCATACTATAAAAAATGTTTGCATTATTTTTAAAATGAATTGTTTGATTAACCATAACTGGTGTTTTTAAGCCAAATATCCAATAAAATAACCACTGACAGTGAATGCTTACACACCCTTACACCGGAAAATAACTGTCAGATAGTCACGTATGCATCCAGCCACACGGCGACTAATATGGCCTTACCGAGACTAATGTCGAACGTTTTTAGCACATGAGACCGGCAAGTGTTGAGTGAATTTAGACGCTCTGGTTTAGGCCTACTGCTTGACTTGTGCAAATTTCTTTAGATACAATGCACATCTAGATCGTTAGATTTCGTGGCTCTGGCCAAAAGACGGTCTCTGCTCTGGCAAATGCACTCTGGTGACACGCACGCGCTCGCTTACTCACAAATGCAGGCAACTTCTAAACAAACGTCACATGACAACAACATAGCCATTGTGTGTTTGTCCAGACATTTTTCTCATGTTGCCGATCATACATGTAGATGGCACGATATCAGCACACATTTGTACTTAAACCTGCTGTGATCCCGACTCCACGGGAACTTAAAAATCTTAGGCACGCCAAACTTGGAAATCTTAAGGAGGATTTCAGGTAATTTGCTTGAGTTGAAACCGTATTTTTATTCAAGCATTCAAGTCGCCATATCAACGATTGCGAGGCAGGCAGTCGCCGAGTTTTCGCCCTGGGATTTCAGCATAATTTTCTGTAAAATGATCGTAATTTAGCAGCAAAGTTTGTTAGCAATGCACCATGGTTTTGTAGAAAGTCTTTTATTGGTTACAGATACGTCACAGAGCGTAAATATAATGAATCTTAGCTTCCGGTTTCACCCGTTTCGGAGACCGGGTTTCAACGGCCTTGGGTTATAATAAGCGCCCCCCTGAAACGAACTTTTCTAAGCACCCTGGGCGGTTATTACGGCAAATACGGTATATCTGATGACATAACCTTTACCTGGTGACAACCTATACCTGGTGACATGACCTATATCTGGTGACATGACCTATATCTGGTGACATGACCTATATCTGGTGACATGACCTATATCTGGTGACATGACCTATATCTGGTGACATGACCTATATCTGATGATATGACATATGACATGACCTATATCTGATGACATGACCTATATCTGATGACATGACCTATGTCTGGTGGCATGACCTATATCTGGTGACATGACCTATATCTGATGACACGACCGATATCTGATGACATGACTGATACCTGATGACTTGACCTATACCTGATGACACGACCGATACCTGATGACATGACCGATACCTGATGACATAATCGATATCTGATGACATAACCGATACCTGATGACATAACCGATACTTGATGACATAACCTATATCTGATGAAATAACCGATATCTGATGACATAACCGATATCTGATGACATAACCAATATCGTGTTGGCGTGTAAACAACTTATGGAAAACAGCACGTGTCACTTGAGCTCACCAAAAATTGAAACCACAGGTCCACTACAACATCCCTTTTGATGCAAGGTTTATAAAGCAACAGTCATAAAAAGTAAATGATTGAAATGAACCTCAGTTTAAATAAATTTGCAGCACATGCCATCTGTTCACGCAGAAGTGAAATCTCACTCCCTAAAACATCACTTATGAATGAACTTACATGTCCACAAGTTATATGTGGTGTTACCCTATGCATACAAGCTGACAATGAGAAATGCTGTAGAAGAGATCCCGCAAATTCTCTCTGGATACCGATGCAATCTTTGGTGTAATTTAATAGTCTTGGCTTGCTTATTTCTTAGTTTCTTGTTTATCCAGTCAGTGGAAAGGAGTGTAATTTTAAAATCATTTGCAGTGACACCTGAAAAACATTGTTTTGGTTTATGTTATGGGATGGAACCTATCAGTTTTTTTTACGTGATGAGTAGGCTTTTCTATTCATTTAATAAAATTGTGGGCGTAATAAAGTTCATTGGTTGTTTCCACAGGAAGATTTGTTCTCACTAATTTGATTTTATTTCAGTTTGAAGTGTGGTAGTTCAGCTTAATTAGTGTTGCATGAGTCTCTCTATTATAAAGACTGTCCTAAATGTTGGACTTTTCACTGTGCATACAAGATTTCGTCACTTTTTTAAACCACAAAGTGTATACAGTCATCTATCTTGTGTTTTCTTTCAGGTTACAGTAGAGAAGTTGAATGATTTGATGGAGGTTGTGTCAAACTGGGCTACCAAAAGCACATGATGATTACATTGACAGCAGTAGAAATGTTCTAAGTCTTGCCGGAATTTGGGAAAGTTGGGTATATTCTGCATCAGTGTTAAACACTATTGAACTGCATGACTTGGAGAAATTAGCTCAGCCTGATTCAAAGTCAGTTGGAGACAGCCTAATACACAACTGTTCGTTTAGCACTTAGCCAAGAGTTGCTGATAATACCATCAGCAACGAGGTGGTGGTTGTTTCAATGCATTTTGTCCTGCTATATTTTGAAGTGTTGTAATTATTCATCAGTTCTATGAGTCGTAGATCAATAAGCCATTGCTGGCGGTGGCTGCTCTGTAAGCATTTAAGGGACTAAAGCCTGGATTTCACATTTTTAACCGTGACTTTCCAGTTGCCCATGAAATCAAAAATATTTGTGCAGTAAGATGAGTCGCTGGTGAGACGAAAAAGCTGGTAAATCACAATGGTAAAATCACAGCATGGAAATCTAGTGAAAACATATGATGTAGTGTTTCTGGTCTTGCCCATGAATACCACTAACCCTGCTGATCTTACAGAGCTAGGAAAAGAAGTTTTTTATCACTACAAAAAAACCTCGTAAAGTAAGGCTTAAGTGGAAATAATGTCACTGAAATTAATCTTCACACCTGTCTTCAAAATCTAGTGGACCACATATACTTGATGGATTGTTGTTTTCTTTCTGTTTCTGTTTGCTTATTTCTTCATGTTAATCGCAATAAATATTACAAAAGATTAGTGCACAATTCCTGTGCAATATGTAATACTGATAATGAGCCTATAGGTAGACAACCATTTGTCATAAAGTGATCAAATTGTCCCCCATCACCTCAGGATACTCCCATGAGAAAAGTTTGCTTAAAAAATTAACTTGTTTGTAATGCAGCTTTAATATTTTTCGTTATGACTTTGTGGTCAAGTCTCAAGGTCACCAAAATCAACTGGCACCTGCACCAGTCTGGTTTCAATGGGCTCAGCCATATGTCTTGTCAGGACAATGTGACTACACAATTACAGATTTTTCAATAACATTTTATTAGTTGTTTACTGGACAAGTCTTGGTAGTTCACGAAACTTGCAAGATATTAGAAATAAATGATACTACTTAATATATGTGTGCACTTGTCTCATTAATTTCTAAATGCAAACTTATCAGCACATTGCTACAAAGTACAGAGGTCTGTTCTTGAGACATGCTTTAAACATTTTCCCCTCAAATGGTGCCTGGAGTTACCCCACCTACTCGTTGGTACAAAATATACACAAAATCTAAAGCTGTTTTTGAGATGTGCCATTAACAATAATTTTCCCAAGTCAAAACTTAATTTTCTTGCAGTGACCTTGAAATTGAAGAAAAAATGGCAAGAGAATGCAGGATATGCCAAAATTATAATTTTCGCATCAGGTCTCTTTAATAGAAGGTACGTAGAAATCTGTACTAACAAAGTTGTTCTTTATTCATTTTGCAATTATTTTGTCCAAATTATGGCTGATTTCAGCCCCCAAAGTGACTTGGTTCAAGATATCTTTCAGAGGGCCAAATACGGTGGCAAAATGAAACCCTAAAAAATAACGTTTCAAAAACAGAACATTTTGCATTATTACGAAAATATATTTAGTCTCGTCAATCTCAGCACCAGTGAAATAAATACCAATTATTTGTTTCAAATGACAGGCCAAAATTAAATTCACAGACTGAAAGTAAGTAATTTCAGAAGCCAGTCTGAGAATTAATTAATTTTTTAGAGTGTACTTACTATATACAACAGGCACATGTGCATTGCAAACAATTTATCTCTGACGCAAGAAAATAATATGAAATTGACAACAATAGTGAATTAATGGTATAAATAAAAAACTAAAGCGTTAATCTGACAGAAAATTAAGTACTGCGCCTGTGGAATAAGTTGAGTGAAGGATCAAGACTACTACCCATACAGACATGAAACTAGTAAATTTTCATGGTTCGGTAGAGACTAATGTGTAGTAAATTGCCTCAAGCCAGATCGGATGCCTGTTCAGTGAGGGCATCCTTGAGCGCTCGCTTCTTGAAAATCTTTTTGCATCAGTGAGCATAGGCAAGTGTTTGTAATCACTCTAGATTAGTACTTGTTGAAATCCAAGATGGTGTTTGACTTGACTACAAGTTCTAAGATTACCTTGATCAACGGCAATGATTTTAAGTGGAAATACACCACAGTTACTGTACAATATTGTAACAGGTAACTGTGGTAAGTCTGGTACAGATTTATTTATTAATGTAATACAGGGCTTGGAATGACCAATGACAAAAAACGCGGAAACTTTTACGGCCCATAACATGAGCGCTACCCAGCCTTGAGTTTACAATCACATGAGAAGCCATTGAAAATCCCACCACGCAATCCCAGATGCCCCGGCAATGTTGACAATTTACTTTCCTCCGAAACATAAAGAACAACTTCCGCTTTTCGAGGTGAACATCGTCGGCAACGCCGCGGTAAGAAAGGAATTTGCCGCGGATATTTTATATCAAATCCGATTTTTTTTACGCGGAAATATAATAAAATGCGCAAACAGAACATTTGGAAAAAGCGGAAATCCGCGTTTCCGCGGAAAATTCCAAGCCTTGGTAATATTTACAATGAGGATAGCCCCATCAGTTCACACTGCTTTCCATCGGGGGCCCTCAGAAATAAATAACTTAACTCAATAGCTTAATCTTGCTTTAGATTCATTATAGGCACCTTTCTGTATCCCAAAATCACACTAATTTATTAACAATAGGTGGACACCATTTTGGAAATGAAGTGAGTGCTTACTGTCGAGATTTCAATTTAGGCGAGTGCTTGTTCTCATTTTAGGTAGGCAAGTGCTCTACAGAATAGTTTTCAGGCTCCAATATTATTGAGAAACATACTTTGTGTGCCCTTTTCAAGATATAGCAACATTTTTCAAGATAACAATTTATCTCAGTACACCAGTAGGTACTTGTCACTTTGTTTGCATAAATGCTTAAATGAACCACTTATTCCTTAAATCACATTCCATTAAACACCACAGACTGCTATTTTTTACAAAAATACCTTCCGTATTGCTACTTGAAAATTCCTAACAGTGATTTTTAGGTAACTGGTGAAGTTTTAATTTAAAAAATAATGTTTTATAAAAATTGACAATTAAGGCGTTATTTTGCTACTGAAGGTAGGTTGTAAAGGCGCACAGTAACACGTTCAATAAAACATAATTTATTTTGTTTCAATATATAATTAATAAATAATTATTTAATGTACAAATAAGATCAGAAACATATCACAACAGTACACTTTATACTAACCTCCAGCATTCTTAAGTTGATACATCCAATGGAATGAACTTTCTTACAAGTATTAGTATTTCAAGAAACTTGAATGAATGGAAACTCCCAGGAATATGCGTCTACTTGTCTAAACATTGACAAAAATGTACTAGAAGAGTTAAATTACCTGTTCAGCACTCAATTACAGCCAGTCAGATTATGTAACACATGTATAAGTTATCCATTTCAATACTAACAGCAAGCATTATCACTTACATGTCACTTGCAGATGGACAAGAGCCTTGTAACATGCTCTTCATGTTCCTTTTGGACAGAAACATGTTGAGACTTCAAATCTAAAGGACACAAGATAAGACCAACAGGTGGTGCTTAAGTGACAAACAATGCTTATAATTTCGTGTATACGTTCAACTACTTGAAACCCAGCCACTTGCTCACCATATTTTAAATACACAATATTAATTCTCATATTCTACATATTCTTAGAGTAGCATGGCTGCAACTCCTCCACAACGAATTCCGCAAGGCTTCACTGAGACAAAACTCTTACAATGTGTTGACCGGCAACTCATCTGTCTCCTCCTGGCAAGCTGTACGCACTGTTTGGTTGATATCTTGTGCCTAGTTTCTTCTTCCTCCCCTCCTCAATCTGCTCCTGCTGTATTTCCTCTTCTTTAGTCTTTATTTTTATGTCTCGCACTTTTTCATGCTCTTCTTTTTCCATTTGAACTTCCAGATCTTTCCTCCACTGCAGGTACACAATACATTGTCAGAATTAATACCAATGGCACACATGCACAATATGACACCAACGACATGTCACCAGGTGGCGTACAATGAACCAAGCATGAAGGTATTGTACTTCACAGAGGCTGTCACAAACAAAGTGCGATTGTTGAATACAATTTCACAAAGTATAGAACCTGTTTGTATGAAATTTGTCAAACCAAAGTTGGAATAAATTAGGACATGCTCTGTCTCACAGAAATGACAGATAGTGCATGACTTTTGAATTCTAAAAATTGTATTGATGTGCATGTCTACACATTTTGATTACTCATACATGACAGTTAGACAAACATGATTAGCTGCAAATACTTCCTGAAAAATCTCGCATTAACTTTTAATATTGAGTATAACTCTTCAACATACACACTGTCTGTCAGATGTCAGTCAACCCATAGAAGAAATGACAACTAACAATAGCACTGTTTTACTGGCAGTAGTCACTTACAGGGGCACCTGGATTTAAAGAATCGGTTTAATGCCCCTTATTCTGGTTATCAAAATCTGCGACCCGTGTAAATGACCATAACAGTTTTACTTTTTAACAAAGTAATGAAATGCATATATTAAGAGTTTAGTAAGTTGGATTTCATCTTAAGTTTTTAGTTAGTAGTACATAAAAACAATATGGTCAATCATATGTACATGACGAATATTCATAAAATACAACTAGTATCACAATATCGAATACAAGTCTCCCCCTTTTTTAGAGATAGAAAAACACATGATTGACCTACATTTCAAAAGAAATGGTGGCTAACACACGCCAGAGTAGCGTCGGACAAGGGAACAACGATTCATTGCACCTTATTCAGCTTGACAATATTTTTTATATCTGCATTTTGTGACTCATTACGCAACAGTGAAACTTTATTGGCATCAGAGTAATGAATACCAAACTAATACTAAGTGTACAGCAGCAACACAAAGCATTGAAATGCAGTGTTGCACCCACGACTAAACCGCTAACGGTACGATTCTAAGGGATTCATCAAGTATCACGTAACATACATTACATACATAAATACTCATATGCCAAAATTAGGAAATCCATTGTTACTGCCACATTCCACAGACCACAGAGGTCAGCGGAAGTCTAGTCTGTCTGATAATCAACTGGTGCCAGTGCATCCCAGCCATAAACCTGTGTCAAGTCTCATCAAAACCTGTCGAGCAGTTTTGATAATAATCAACGACAAAAACTAAAATGGCCTATGGTGGGTGCTACAGTACTCAAATCCGTTCAAAAACCAATTGATGCCCATGCATACCAATCACACATTTTTGTGTCCAGTTCCATCAAAATGTGGTAAGCCATTTAAACAATAATTGACGCAAAGCAGTCTTGCCAAAAACTAAAATGACCAATGAAGTCAAATCAGTGTGAAATTTGACTGGTCCAGCCAATCCCCATCTTATATCTCTGTTTGAAATTTTGTCAATATCTGTCAACAGGCCCTTTTGTCTATAATTGGCAGGCGAACAACATCTTGCTGAAAACAACAATGGCCAACACAGGGTGTCACGATAGTCGAACTTGTTAGAAAATCAACTTGTGCTAGCGCATTACAGTCATAAACCCTCGCATCAACTTAAATCAAAATCTGTCGCACCTTCAGGACAATAATCAATAGACAAGGAAAATCTTGTCCAAAACTAAAATTGCCAACAGTGTATGTTACAGTAGTTAATTCCACCCAAAAATCCACTGGTGACAGTAGATTCCCATTACACACTTCTGTATTAAATTTCACCACAATTTGTCAAGTCAATTTGTCAAAAAATGACAGACAAGGAATTTCTTCAACCTACACATTTGTCCAAAAGCGACTGTCAGCATATCATCACCACATAATTCTGTGCTTGATTTCATCATGACCATCAAGCTTTTATTGAAAAAAACCTACAGACATGCAAAGGCAATGACACTACAGATGCACAGCATTGTGGGTAATAACTGCAGAATGAGAGGGGGCACTGTGGTATACAAAGAAGTGGCTATTAATCATGTACACATTAAAAAATATATTGTAAAATACTATTGAGTAACCATCAGCACTAAAGGACCACTGATAGAATACTACAGAATATTAACACGATTAATCTTATGTGCATGATGAATATTCATAAGCTAACCTTGTACGTTTCAGAAACAAGACTGTGCCACATAATTCCAGTAAGATATGAGACATATAATGGATTATCTTTGCAAAATACACATTTAATAAAAAGCAATGGAAGGAAGGAAACTTTTACCTGATCCTCTACAATTCTCTTCAGATCAAAACTTGTCCTGGCATTGAAGTCTGGTTGTGGCTCTTGCANCCCCCCCCCCCCTACCACACGGATTTTACTGGAACAGCCCTAACACGATTAATCTTATGTGCATGATGAATATTCATAAGCTAACCTTGTACGTTTCAGAAACAAGACTGTGCCACATAATTCCAGTAAGATATGAGACATATAATGGATTATCTTTGCAAAATACACAAAGTCATTTAATAAAAAGCAATGGAAGGAATGAAACTTTTACCTGATCCTCTACAATTCTCTTCAGATCAAAACTTGTCCTGGCATTGAAGTCTGGTTGTGGCTCTTGCAAACTAGTTGCTAGCATTATTTCTTGCCTGCAAATGTGTTGTATAACTAAGAACTATGCAACAAAGAGAAGTTGTTTTATTCATCAGCTAACATCTCCTATTTACCTTTTTGTACATGCACCTATATTTTGCGATTACCCATATAAAATTTCCTTCGAAAACAATGCACATGTCAAATTAGTATTTTAAAATAAACAACAGCATGACCGTTTTTGTAAACTGGCATCACTCAGCCTCTAAAACCACTTTAACATTTTCTTTTTACAGATCGTTTTAAGACATTTCAGAGACCGAGAATGGTCAACTTAAAGTTGATAAGTTGATAAAGGTAAATCATAACAGCCCGGTGTTAAAAACATGAAAAAAAACTTGCTGCCTTATAAGGCTCCATGTACAGATGTTGAGGCTTGCATTGTGATGTGACGGCGAATTACCTCAAGAAAAATTCATAAAACTTTTGTCAGGTTTGCAGAGACCATGGCAACCTTGGCAATAACTGGTCATAAACATTAATGATTCCTACATAAGGCTCTAACTACAGCGGTGTCTCTTCTCTACATTTATAAAATCATCAATGAGACAATAAAAATGGTTGCTCATCTCTGTAAAGATGGAGTTAAGCCCTGATGATGTCTAGGCTAATACTCTTCTACCAACAATATATTTTTCACATTGAAATACTCAGACATGAATGTAAGAACAAACAATAACGATGTATCGTCATACTTGAGTGAAGTCCTTTGAGGGCTTTTGTTGACTGGGTGGTTAATTAAAATCTTGGCTCTTGGCGATGGCGAAGGCTTCCTGCTGGTGACAACAGGTGGCAGTGGCGGTAGGTAAGCGGTGACGAGGCCAGAGGCGACCTTTGCTCCTAGGGAGCTGGAGGTGATGGGAAGAGGTACAGAGCAGTATTTAGACATCATCTCTTGGATACTGGCATCCACCTAATAATGAGATCAATGTTGAGAGTGTTATGTTCTGTTAACAGTAGATGTTAGTAGTTATCCTACTACGTCACTGAGAGAGGCTTGTGACTTGGTGTGCTTTGTGATGACAGACTTTTGTAATCACCTGGTGTTTTATAACACCAAAATATTAACACATTTATTTGTCAATAAATAGAAAATTGTAATTGATAGAAAATGTGTAGTGTGATAGGTAAAATGTTGACAGAGCAACAGTCATTTGTGAATTAAGAAAGACTTACACAGTTGTTATGTTACAAGAATTCATAAAATATAGTACATAACAACCAGAAATGAGTATGGCATTTTAGGTGAAATGCATCATGCACCAGCATGCAGTAATTAAGACATGACCCTCTACCTCGGAGCAAACTCTAAATCATTACATAATCATGATTCAGATTTACCTGGCCAACTTTAAATCCTTCAAGGACGCGGCAGTCAGCTTCAGTGGAGTGCACCTTTAAGAGAGTATTCCATGCTACTGATCGGAGACCTTCCCTGTTCTTGTCTGAAGACAGACACTGACAGATCTTGACCAGATTGTGTATCGCAGCATAGCGTATGCGCCAGCTCCAGTCATTAGGACCTATGGTAGATCAACACACAGATGTAACAGACACACTGATGTCAGCATTAGGACCTATGGTAGATCAACACACAGATGTAACAGACACACTGATGTCAGCATTAGGACCTATGGTAGATCAACACACAGATGTAACAGACACACTGATGTCAGCATTAGGACCTATGGTAGATCAACACACAGATGTAACAGAAACACTGATGTCAGCATTAGGACCTATGGTAGATCAACACACAGATGTAACAGACACACTGATGTCAGCATTAGGACCTGTGGTCGATCAACATACAGATGTCACAGACACATTGACGTCTGCATTACGACCTGTGGTAGATCAACACACAGATGTAACAGACACACTGACATTTGCATTTATAGGACCTGTTTTGGATCAACACACAGATGTAACAGACACATTGACGTCTGCATTACAACATGTCGGACCTTTTTACCAGAATGATGTATGCAAGAGATACTGGAGTAAAGCTTTTTTTTTCAATTAGGATTCAGAATGCAATTAGTGCCAATTGATGCTCAAAAATTCCTCATTAAGTGCTGTTTGGTGATAGCTACACCAAACAAAACATGGCTGACAGACCAATCTTTACTTAAAAGTTATTCTTTGCTAAGAAATTCAGCAAGAAAAAATTCTTCTTGTCCGTCATATTGTGTCCTAAACTAAATAATGTTTAACCGTGAAGCGCAATACTTAACGTTGAACGACTGAAATCGTCCGCTTGAAAAACACTCAACAGCAGAGAGACAGAAAACAACTTATAATTCATGACAATTATAATTGCTCATTGTGTTACCAGGTCATTAAAATAATTTGCCCAATGTGACCACTGGTTCTGCATTTTGGTTCGCTCATGGTATGAGGTGAAAAGAATTCATGCTATGTGAGGGACTTTCACTTTACCTCATTTGGGTCTAGCACTCAAATATCAGGGAAACAAGACTTACTGCATCTAAATTACGTGAACTTTTTGTTTCTGAATTACGAGCAGATGAAGTTAGCTCAGTTTTGTGGAACAGAGCAAATTTGAGATATCTAGAAGGACTTCATGAAAATGAGTTCATGCAACAAGAAGTAAAATGCAGTTAATATGCTATGCTCCAAAACATAAAAACAAACCATCAACATATACCAGTAAGCTTAAACAGCAAAGTTACAGATCTGTAATTGACCAAAATTATGCTGAAAACAAAATCAACATTAAAGAAATTTAGCACAGAAAAAGTTGGTGGCCTGCTAAGAGAAAGATGCATATCATATGATAATTGACAAATTTAAAATCAAACAGAAAATTTAAAAGAATGTTGCCAATTCGTTGTGAAATAACTCTAAGCCAAAGCGTTATAACAACTATGACTGCTGAGTCACTCTACCTCCGTCATCTTTCTCTTTTGAAGCATGGAAATAGACAAGGTCAAGTAGTCCAGCACTTTCAACAGAGGTCCTTCCAGGAGCATGTTTGTACAACATGTCGGTACTCTTGTTCTTGCCAACCAAAGCTATTTTTTGAATAACAGATGTGCTGCCCTTCAAGCAGATTTCTGTAAGCGCCTCCACGTAGAAGAAAGCCACTTCCCATCTCCAGCTGTTCAAACCTTTACACTCAGAAGACTGCAAAATTAAAACAAAAACAAAGCTAAAAATTTGGAATTTCACTGATAACTATGTCAATGCAATTAAACCAGAACTACGACACTCAAAACTGATGCAGCGAAGAGTGTCGTAATTTGATGTCAGTACATTCAGATATTTGGTGTAAAACAAAGAAATGCCTGACATCCCAGTTAGGAGTTGATCCAGTAAATTTAAGACACACAACTGATCATGTGAAGTAATTGAGTCGGTGAATATCAGTGCCAATAGATTCAGAGTATGTTGATAACGTTCAAAGGATTGGCTAGTGTCCAAGTGCGTGATATATTGTGAAATTGAAACAAACAAAGATACAGCACTAACAGCCCTTACCGGCTCATTTCCGTATGTCATGATGCTAGCCTGTGAAGTGAGGCCACGTGTATCGTCACCATCAACTCTCCATCCCGTGTTGACTGTTTCCATCTCAGAACTCAGTTTACTTCTCTGAGACTCTCGCGTCACCTTCCGTCTGGAATCAGGCTTACTTCGACTTCTCCTTGGGGAAGGAATCGGTTGCTCACCCTCAGGAGAATCAGCTCTATCAACATCCCTTTTCAATTCGTCTTCCTTCTCTGCCTCATCAATGTTGTCCTCACTACTTATTTGTATCGCTGACAAATCCTCCTGAGCTCTGGAAAGGTTTTTATCATACATCACTGCCTTCCCACTGCTGCCAGCCTCGTCCTCATTTTTCTCAGCAATGTCACTCAGAGATAGTTTTCCATCTACCACTGGTTCAGATAGTGAATTCCCCGTCGAGATGGCATCCATGGTGAGTAGAGGAGGACCAATGTTGGGAGTGGTGATAAGGGATGTCTCTTGAGGCACCAGTCCCCTAGCCAAGTTCTGCATCACTCTCAGTGCAGCCAAGTTGGATTTGGCTGCTTCCGTAAGCACAACCATGGCAGTACAGGCATCAATCCTGAAACAACATAATTATGTCAAGGTACATATTGGCAGAAATCACATCACAATGCCAATTGGTCAAATGTTGCTGACGGATCAAGGTTATGGCAATGGACCCAAATTCCAAAGGGCAAATGTAAGGAGTATCCCTCAAAACGCCATGTTGGCACTGTTGTTTTTTTTTCTTCGAACCCCTTTAATCCTCATATGAACTGTCACCCAACAGCTAACGATGAAACTTTGCTACTGTGCAGAATGTAAAAGCACATTCCCTTGTGGCAGGATTTTACTATTTTTGGCCATAGACTAACACTTTTTGATAAGACAAACTTATAAGCAGTATGCGTGTCAGCAAACAACTCACCAATTCTCAGAGGCCAGTCCTACAGCACAATGGGCCAGTCCCTTGAGCGCCTCTTCAATGCCCCCTCCTAAACCATTAGTACACCTCCATACATCAAGAGCATGCCACAGAGTGGGACTTAAATCATGCACACTGGTACTGACTGCTGCTGAGGCAGCCACAGGGGTCCTACGAGCTGACTTCTGAAACAAGTACCTGAAGTAACACTATTGATAACATTGTTGTGTATTTGAGGTCAGTCCCAAGACAGCTTCGGTTGTAGCCCAATGCTTTGCTAGCAGAGTTAACAGACAATATGGCAAGCAGCTGAGTATTCTAATTGATAAAGGTAACAAGCATCGAATTCAGTTAATTCTACTGAATGATGGAAGCCAATGTCAGGAATCAGTGACTGCAAAAACACAACAGATTTTCCTGAAATAGCTACTAACTTGTGCGAGATTGGCACACTTACACAAGATCACGCTAGGGAAAGGTGCGCAAGAAAACTTCTGATCCAACTGACATTAGACCTCGTCCAACAAAACGATGACCATTAAAGTGATTGAGGGGAGAGTTCATGATTTTCAATCATGGGATATATAACACATTATATCAGAATATTCTGTTTCTTAAGCAAGATTTCTAGTTGCAAATATCCTGCAAATGAACAACGTCACAGTATACTCCCCTTGCATCATAGTCTTGAGAATAATATGAAAGAATTGGGAGTTCAGTGGCGGATCTACGGGGGGGTTCAGGGGTTTAAACCCCCCCTCGGGCCAGGACCCAAAAATTAAAAAAAAAACAAAAAAAAACAAAAGCGTCTCCAGCAAAACAAAAACGGCACTGCCAGCGTGTGTAAACCCCAAGTAAACCAACTTGGAAAAAATTGAGGGGGGGTTCACTCAGAAAATATAGTTTTTTGCATTGTGAATTGCTGAGTCTTTGTGGCTCATCAGCAAAACGCGCGGGGATTTATTGTGCGCGCGCTTCCGTCGACACTTCTGAAGTAGCCAAGCATTTTATATGGATTCACCGCTGAAATAGTTGATTTCTTTAGGTAACTAGCTTCTTTACTCTAAGATATATTTTGATTTGATTAGGGGAAATACTGCGGTGCCGCAACCCTGATATTCAGGCGAATTGACGTGCAACGTTTTTACCTCATCTGTCATGCCGTGTCATTCTATTACACTCAACACATTTGTAACTGGTGTATAGTAAAGTTGTCTTGCGCAATATCATACAGTGTACATGTACATGTAATATTGTGTACATGTACATATAATATTTTTGAAAAAATTTCTTTTTCCGAAGAATTGCTATTGTGGCGGGCGCCGTGGTCTGGTCGCGAGTCCGTTTGAAGACACACTCTATAACAAGTTATGTCTATACAAGGAATGACCAAGGGGGCACTCACATTGAAAAAGTGACCCGGCGCATTCGCGAAAAGTGTACAGTACCAGAAATTGCGGGGAGGCTGTTCTTTCACAACAAAGTCTTGCGGGACTCGTGCGATGTTCAATAGGCCTCCTAAGGAGCCCTAGTTCCGACCTCAACACCTACCGTCTGTCTACCTGCAATAAGCACACTGCCGTCTTCTATACTGGGAATTTCCGCAGAAAGGCTCAACCAATGAAACGCTCATGCCCATGGGCATTTATTTGATATTAGTACTTCGGGTTTCAAGCGTTCAGACATTGGGACGTTTATTTCGAAAATTGCAAGAGTTTCAAATAGGTCCTGGGATGCTTCGTCAAGGTTTGAAGTAGTCCATGATGAACGGATCAAATTTAGTTGCGCATGTAACTCTTAGTGTCAACTGAGCTGCGAAACGAGATGCTGACATTGTAAAGGCTAACAAGCTCATTGACACAGCAGTTGACGAAGTGCAAGCGTTGGGAACAAACATCGAAGATATCTGGGTAGAATGATTCCAAGACGAGCAAATCATTGGATCCGATATACAAATTCCTCGGCAGTCTAGACAACAGAAGGATAGGACTAACGTATGAGTAACCACTGGGGATTAAAATTTTAGAGAGAAGTTTTCAATTCAAAATTTTTTGCATAGTACACTTTAGATCTCGCGACGGACCAGGCCAGCTTGATTTGTGTAAATGTTGAGTTTCAGTGTACTTCTGGTCCCTCGGCGAACTAGTCTTGTGATTTTTTTTACCAAAGTGTTCTTTGTAAAACTACTTATCTCAGCCAGTACTGTTTGGTCCAGCGACAGATCGACTATTTTTATAGGGATAATAAACACAGGTGTACTGTTGGTCTCCTGACGGACCAGGTCAGCTTTTTGTGTACTCTCAGTGTACATCTGGTCCCTCTGCAAACTAGTCCAGAGTATCACTTCACCACTGTGCACAGGATGTTTTGGTTTCGTGAAACTGTTTTCAGATGATTTGTTTCCAGATAGATTTGACGTTTTTCAATTGTTGTCAACGTGATTCAACTTAATAAAGTGATACCTAATTATTTATTGTCGCTTTTAATAATAGACTATGAGTTGAGAGCACCATCGTTCGCCAGTTTTTCTCGTAACGAGACAGAACACATGTTTATTTCCGAACTAACAGAACAGGTCTTCGTTCTTAACTTGAGGCTGCTGTTACGCGATCATCTGATATTCAAGTTTTTACGCCCCGTCGGTGCTCCTTAATTATGCTCTTGAATATTTGGAAATTGTCTAAACCCCTGTATACACACCACACTTTTTCGTATACGACTTTTCGTATGCTAAAAAAGGTGTGTGTAAGCAGATGTTCCAACAAAATTTTTTGCTGGTGGCGTGACTCATACCCAGATGTGCACAATATGGTTTCACGAAACTTATGTGCCAAGTTCATGTGACGAAATCGAGAACGGTTTTTAATTATCTTAAGAAAAACTCCAGAGACATGTTAAGTGACAGAAACTTACCAGGATGCATGGAAATTTCACTATTTGGCTACAAAAACAAAAAAATTTCTTACACGGGAGGGGAAACACCCCTCCCGACCTCCCCCCGCTCGGCGCTACGCGTCTAGGATTCTACCTTGGCGGGAATCCTAAACCCCCCCTTGCTGAAAACGTAGATCCGCCACTGGAGTTCACAGTGATGATAATGCAGTAAGTGCATGTGAAGCAATTTAAAGTTGGTATCCAAGTAATATACATCAAGATCATGCCCTGTAGGAGAAAATTGCTGTAGGTGACGACTGTCATGTATCAAGTAACCACACATGTGTTGAATAGTTACATGATATTAGTGGTACTGTCATGCGAAGATACATAATTCATGATAATAATGGGGTGGGAATGAATGATTGATAATTTTAATGTCCTGTAATATGACAATAAATCATGACAATATGCGAGTTATTTTACATGCGTTCAATCATGGGTAATGATATCCGGGACATTCTATTATCCGCTGTGATATGAACTGGGATCCACTTTATTACAAATTGCACTCTTGTAATGTATTCAATCTCTGGAAAAGTGAGTCCATTGTACCCACCACTCAGTCCTGTACCCGGATAACTTGTAACCCCCTTTAATTCTATCTACGGGTCACCTTTTGTTCACACTACAGTATATTCACCTTTCTGGCCTGCTTGATATCATAAAAGTCTTCCTCAAGTCCCAAGTCATCATTGGTGTCTAGTGTTGCATCAGCCACAATGATCTTTCCTACCTCATTGACAAACCTCAGATACAACAGCGCATTGGGATATGGGTTGTAAGCATCTTGGCAGTCAGCCAGTCCTGTTTCAAAAATATGAAATTCAAAATAAGACATTCTGGTAATTTTTTGCTAAATGAGGACACAGTGTGTTCCTAACAGCTGTTCAATACATTTTACATACTTCATCAACCATAAAAAAGAAAATAGGTGGGTTAACCAAACTGATACAATTGTTCTTAGTTTGCAATAAGCAAAATCAAAAACAATGAAAGACTTTTCCAAATCAATGACAAATGGTCACATGGAACCAATGACTCCTGCTGCCACCTGCATTTCAGGATTCTAATTTTACTTCCCAGTGTGTGGTTTAAGAAGTATGTTGACTTCATGAAAAGCCCCTTTGAGGCTGTGTTGAACAAGCTGAGAATGAAGATTTTTGCTAGAGGACAAAGGCAACAACATTTATTGGTCTTACTTGAAAACAAACCATTGCCTCGTCTCCCTTTCACCATGTACGTTAACTGACTACACCATCTAAATAATGAAATGTTCGGCTTTTGAAGTGCATGTCCATTTATGTTACCATGTGCCTTAACTGACCTCAAAATGCACTTACCATCTAAATACTGAAATAGCCTGTTCTTGAAGTGGTTATGTCCAGTCATGTTACCTGACATGTGATGATAGAACAAGCGCATGAAGACCAGGAATGACACCTGTAGGGAATAAAACACATGTGAAGTAACTTTATACTTTTACATTTAAACACACTAAAACCAATCAGACAAATGACCAGCAATCCAGTCCCTCTGCCTGTGCGCAAGTGGTATTCATCATAATTATGGCAGCCATGTGTCAAAGTTATGCTATGTATAATCAAGACTTTTCAACAATGATGAGTCATTTGTTTGCCATTTTCCCTAAAAACAGAGTTAATAAAGAAATTGCATGTACGTTTTACTTAAACAATCAATAAGATAAATTTTCCTGCATGATAAGATACATGCACCTGTCCAACAACTCCTGCAAAGCCATACGAGTCATACCTTTAGCAGTTTAATCTCAGTCGTTCTAAGATATGGCTGACCCATCATGTCAGTTCTTAGCCAGTACAGTGATGTCTCAGCAAGGAAAAACAGAGCAATGATGTTGTCCACTTTCAAAGGTGCTTGTTCCAATGATGATATTAACACATTGAAGCATTCTGAAAGAAAACAACATTCCTGTCATCAATTCTGGCCCTTAAAATACACAACTGTAAATTGGAAATTTACGTCAAAACATGAGACACGACAACCGAATCATTCTGTACTTGAGATTAAATGCTGTTGAAAAATAAACACAGTACACACCAAAGTAATTAAAAAAGATCCTGGATTCCTCAGCAAGTAGTAAATTTTATGTCATGATGGTTGAGTGTAAGGAGACATCATGGTCTCAGTAATTAGAGTGACGGACATTTTTTGTCATGATAGGGAAACAGAATTCTTTAAGAGTACTTACGGCATGTATTGTACAACACTTATGATGAATTTCAAATTATTAGCAATAAATTATTCATGGATGTAGTTGGTGCACTTCCGTGACAAGTTGAGATAAAGACTTCTCAAAATGCATGAATCTTATACCATGAAATAACCTTGAGAACACTGAAGAGAGTTGGCAGGAAGAGGGTGCGAGCCAGCAAGACAGGAGGGGGGCCAGAGAGCTGGGAGGAAGAGGGTGCGAGCCAGCATGACAGGAGGGGAGGGAGACAGCTAGGAGGAAGAGAATGGGAGCCAGCGTGACAGGAAGGGGGGGAGAGAGCGAGAGAGAGAAAAAAGAAGACCGGTGGATGGTGAAGTGAAAGGGAAAGATGAACGGATGGAGATAGAGAAGAGGCGACCACTGACCTTCTTGAACTTTGCCCCTACATTGACTCAGCTGTGCCACCTCCGTCCAGGCAACAGGTAGATCAACATAGTCTGCATTTCCACCTTCTTTTAAGCCAGCCCTTCTCTGTAAGACAATGGTAACAATGTGAAAAAAGGTAAATCCCACATTGCAGAAATGCTGGCTCCTTCTGGCTCCTTCTCCTGGAGATTCATGACTGACTGGTTCAACCAAAAACTTTCATCGCCCTCAAGGACAACAACTGCAATGTCCTGAATTATTCAAAGACGAGTTTTTGTTTTTACCTAAACAACCTCTCTGACACTCGCTCAAACCAAAACTTCTTCTGTCCCATGTGACCAAGGTGATAGAATACCATGGAGTTTAAATTTTAGCATTACCCCTGCAGTGGTGTGGCATGCACTTTCTGAGCAGTTGTTCTATCTCACCAAGGTACGACATCAATCTTCGCATTTGTCATTGTCGCACAAAAAGCTGAAGTTTGTCCTTGGGGTGCACTAAACTACTTATGAGCATGTCAACAGGCTTGTCCACCTTTCACGAGGAAACTGGTCAGTACTTCCCGAATATCTTTTCCTATTAGAACCCCTGAGGGTTGCAAATTATTACCCATCACATGTAGTGCTATCAATTACATTACAAATGGACGTGTTATAGCTAAAATCTGTGTGTCTTTGAAACAAAATGTTCAAGGTTCACCTTGATTCGTTCTAACATTTTGAAAGCCTGCTCTTCCAACTTTGCAGTGTCTTCTGGTGTTTTGGAGCTGTTGAACACATTTGGGAAACTCTCCGTGATCTCTAGAGGATTCCTAAAATAGAGAAAGCCACATTAAACAGTATCATTGCATTGCCACTTTGTAGCCTAAGGCTAGCACAGTTACCCAACCGCTGCACTGTCACATTGTAAGGCTAGCACAGTTACCCAACCGCTGCATTGTCACATTGTAAGGCTAGCACAGTTACCCCACTGCTGCATTGCCACTTTGTAAGGCTAGCACAGTTACCCAACCGCTGCATTGCCCCTTTGTAAGGCTAGCACAGCTACCCAACCGCTGCACTAATGTTGCAGCTGAAACTGCATTAGGTGCATGTGAGTCCACGAGATCAATATCTACCAATAAAGAAAATACCCACCCATATCAATACCATAGCTCTAGAAAAATAAACTCATTTCAATACCTGACTGATAATTTGACCTATTTAAATACCTGACACAAAAAGTGTCCTATTTCAGCGGCGGATTTATGTCATTGGGGGGGACAAAAATAGTTTTCAAAAGAAAACTCTCAGTGTCATAAACCTAACCATGGTGCATGAAAGTTTCAATAGCCAATAATTGTAGTCGGAATAGCTAGTAATTTCTTTCTGCTTGATAAGAACAAGAAATGCTCACAACCTAGCAGTGGATATCTTAAAATGTATTGTAAGGCAATGATTACAGAAGTTACAGTGATCCAGTGTAAAGGATAATTCAACCTTCACTCGTAATACTATGCTAGTTGCTGGTTCACATACAAGTGTTGCATAATGCATGCACACTGATATGGTACAAGTTTGACTTACCGTTTTGGTTGAGAATGAGGAGATTTGGTCTCCAAACTCTTAAGGTAAGTTTGCTTTAGAAGTCTCTCTTGGAGCTCAATTCTCTGAGAGTGGGAGATGATCCCAAACTTGTGCACAACTGGGTATCTGGTGATCGGCATAATTCTGCAATAAAATTTGACATGTACTCTATAATATATTTATTGCAAAAGGAAAGATTGCCAGCAAGTTATCAGTGTTTGTCTGTGGCTGCGCTTTTGTGCCACTTGCACAATGAAGCTAACGACGACGTATATCAGTGCATCACCTAGAGCTCACTTTTGATGAGTTGCTGTAATGAATTAAAGAAATAACAACCACCATTTCTTGACCATCAGCCTATATCTTCCATCAGTTACCTCAATTTCCATTACACACTCATTGAGTGCAAGGATAAGTCACGGATAAGATGCTTGCCCATTCAAGTTTCACAGCAATCTTTGGAGGTATAAATTAAGATCACTTTGATAAGTGGCGATGTACATAGAAATCAAGTCGCACCAGTTGTTTACAATAAAGACAAATTCATCCATTGGTAACACAAAAAATTGACAGAGACAACGTTTAAGTAAAGTCAGACAAGGTTGATTTGTAACAAGACCCAATCAAACCCAGAGAGGAAATCCACGCTCGAAAGAAAAATGTGCAGAGTTGAGATAAGCGTGAGATTAAAGAAACCAGGGAGGCTATGCGCACTGGGTGGGTATTCAAATTTACATTATATTCACTTAATGTTGTAGTTTACTGACGTTTGATGTTCATGCAATGAAAAAATTCCATTTTCAATGACAAATTTAGTTTTTATAGTCCGAAGGATTTAAAATGTGTGGAAAAGAATGTTGTCCCAAACAGGCAGCGGTTATCACTGACACACATCTCTAACAAACTCCCAAAACAAAAGAAGTCTATAATAAAAGTCTAGGTACTGTTGTAAATGCCTATTGTAATCCCAAACCCTAAGAAGCATTCATAGTTGCTGCTTTGGAAGATTCAATGTAAGGCCTAATGGGACCTCAGGATTCATTGCAAAATTTCAAGGCAAGATACAACCACATTATTATCCATGGTATATTGCACGCTCAGCATCAGAAAGCCATAAATTATTGATAAGCCGCGCTCAACTTATATGGACAAGGTAATTGGTTTTTACTGAGATGATATATATTAAATAATTCAGGTAGTCAGTGACAGCTCTCACCACTGGTTGAACTTCAACCGCTATTGAAGGAGTAGGAAGTAGTGACAGTATTGTCAGTGGACACCATTCTGTGGAGCGAGTTGTTACTCAGGCACAGGGTACATCTCATGTTATGAACTTGTTCTCATCTAAGACAAGTTTTTACACCACATTATCACCCTGACATGGCCATTTCACTCACGTCTGTTAAATAACCCATTTAGTTATTCAACGCGTGTTAAACAACACTTTGGCAGGAAACTGAGGCTGGTTTTGAACCCGCTCCCCAAGAGCTTCAGGCCATCAACTTAACCACTACGCCACTCAGCAGCTGACATCATTGAATGAGAAAACAAAATACTTAAATGAGGACACGCAATAATCACATGTTCAACTAACAGCATTGTACTGGCATTTATACGCTATGAAAAATAAGATGCGCAATTTCAAAAAAACGACATCTTTAGTCTAGTAAAATATACCTGTCATTTTCTCTCACTTGTAAATCATCGATCTCCAGTTTGAATGTGGGCAACGTGTTGTCGGAATCCTTTGACTTGACGTTAAACTAGTTACCAGTGGTAACCTACTTTAGCAGACGTCTTTTTTCACCGTGGAAATTTAGCAGGATAAGATGTGTAGTAAGATACCCTAATTGCTTAAAAGTTATTTTATAGATTAAATTTATTTCTATTTTGTTTAAATTTTTAATTGGTCTTGAGTAAAAACAATAATTCTCAAAAGGTCACAACTTCCGACCCCGGGCTTCTGACATATATAGTTACAAAGACGAGGTGAGTTGAGAAAAGGTAGATCGATTCGTTGCAATGTTTCTCATTCAGGATGTGCTATAAATAGATTATTACATGTTCTCAGTCATTATCCCCTTATATAGAGCCCTTTTGGATTTTGTAGAATTAGAATTCTCCTAAATCCACTCGGGCTCTAGATTACGGGGGATAATGACTTCGCCAACTAATCAATATTTTTACATAGGAATTTTTAAACGTCAGAACACAATTTCAAAATGACTTCTGGAAATTGTGGAATTTAAGAAAACCTCAAAAGTAAATGTGTCAGATAAATTTGTCCGCAACAACGCAACTTTTCCATGTATATCATTATACCAAAAGAATCCAAAAATTACAAAAGTGACGAGTGTGAGGTATGGCTTTGTATGATTTTTCCTTAAATTAAAAAAAACATGCTGATTTCAAACCAAAAAGTTGTATCCTTTCTATTAAGAGAGAGCTAGATTAGTTTTACTACTGGTTACAAACAGCAGAATGCTCAATTAAGTACATGCGGATACCTGTTGTGTGCATCTCTTGCACCTTCACTTAGTAAAGCGAGGTGCTTTGCATCTGACCAGTACTGGTAGCAGAATGCGGTCCCCAAAAATGGTTGAATTAAGTGGGTCCGTTGTACTTGTGTTTGGGGTTGGAAGGGAAAAAATAAGGAACCATATGACAATTACGACATCAGATCAGATGGTCGTCTGAGTTAACACTAGCCTCAATGGGGGAGGGCTATTTGCATTTTTTTAAACCCACACAAATATTCAGTCACCCAGGAATACTAATGAAAATTGCTGGAGTGCTTGTAAGAGTTGGTAGTTAAAAGACATTAACAGCCTCCCTCCTCAAAGCCAAAGGTGTAGTAATAGCCGAGATTACCCGACCCGGGGATCGAATCCGCGACCCCCATAAAACCGGCAAGCGTGCTAACCATTCAGCTAATAGGCAATTGCCCGTTAGCGAGTAGCTAACAGTGGCTCATATAATTCACCGGAAGCACATCTACAACATTCCCCCCTTTCCTACGGAACGGGCACGCGACAGGAAGGTGAACACTAGGATGTCTCGCATACAGGTCATCAACGTCCCTTGGTACCTTTACCACCACAACACAGGTGAACACAAGGTCGTCTCTCATACAGGTCCTTGACTCCTGGAACCTTCCACGCGCGCTGTCCCGAGGTCCGTGGGTACTAGTTGGCAGTGCTTCATCGGTAGATCATCCGTTTGCCGACTACGCCATTTGTAGTAATAGCCGAGATCACCCGACCCAGGGATCGAACCCGCGACCCCCATAAAACCGGCAAGCGTGCTAACCATTCAGCTAATAGGCAATTGCCCGTTAGCGAGTAGCTAAACAGTGGCTCATATAATTCACCGGAAGCACATCTACATCCCCATGCGCCAAAGGTCTACTTATGGTAACATGACTTTGATTGTTTAATCAGTGGGATGCATAATTCACTGAAAAGCTTCAGGCATATAGAGGGCCTATGGGATGGCTACCGTCTCTACTGGGGCCAGTTGACGTTTGATAAAAAAGAGGCGAATCGAATACGGAAAATTTCTTCATAATTTTGCAACGCTGGTTTTGTTGCATGGATAACGTCAAGTATGACATCTTGTCTAGAAAGCATTGGTACTCAAGACATTAGCTATATTAACCGAGAAAGGTCAGGCATAGGGACCCACTTTTAAAGTGTCTGTACAGACACTGACAGTGTCGGAGTTCTGAACTCAAGACAAGAACAAGGCCAAAGGCAAGGGCCCGGAGAACAAAACAACTGGCTGTTGAGGCAGTAAACAGATTATGTGAAGTAAGACCTGGGTTTTAAAAGTACCACACGTATATCTTCACTTACTGAAATCCCAAAGTCCACTTCTCAAAAGCTTTAAAATCTTAGCATCGCTTCTGACTGAGCCTTGCTAAGGAAGCTTTGTCACTTTAAAATGATCATTACTGGGTAAGCTACTTATAAAATACTAACATTGTATTTTGTAAACAAAATGTTAAATTCATAATTTACACAATTATTTTATATAAAAAGTATACTTTTTCACTTTTTGAGAATTATTACGCAGTTTATGCATAAAAACTATTTTATTTATTTCATTTCGGTATCAGCTGCAATCCTAGTAACATGGCTTTCCTGCGCGCCTTAGATGTTCCTTTGTTGTATCGCTTAGCTCCCACCCGATGATACAGCGCTACCTATACTGAAAAGTAGCACTGTGACAGAGTGTTTGGCAGTCATAAACTTGCCGTCACCACTGACTCTGGCGTCCGGGGTGGGGGTCCTGCCGCCACTTGCCGCACAGAGGAATAACTTGCGACGTTCCCCCCACGAAAGGGCGACCTCTCAACAAAATGCTCTCGAAATGGTCACTTTTTTCGATTTACTTACCCCTCAAGCCGACTCGACCTCTGGGTGAGCTGTCATACGATCCCGTCCCATCAAATCTCAACCCGCTGTCTAACGACTTAATTTTCAGAATCACCCGTCACGGTATAGTCATACGATGTGAACAATATTGTCAATTTCATCAGTGATAAGCGGCCGGTCTAATTAATTCAGGCTGACTGTCATAGGCAACCGCTTTAAGAAACGGGGTACTGAGTTGAATCGTCACAGAAAGGCCGCATATCAGGCAAAATAGTGAGTGATTTCTGGGCTGGTCAAATAAATGACAATTGAGACCGAAACTACGACGTGTCAACTTTTCTAAGCTGAGGATATCTTGAACAACGACATTCAAATTGTCAGTTTTTTTGAAGCTACTTGCTGGCGCAACAATTTGCGGAAAAATTGTGGAATTCCATTCCGTAAACATTTCCAAGCAACCGGCGAGCGCCGGGGCGTACAACTCTTGCACAATTTCCATCTAGTCAAAACCACTATAGGCATATTGCTCTACTGTATCCGTAATGAATCCCCCGGATGAAACTCTTCTGCAGAGTTTTTTGAGACTATTCACTGAGTAATGGAGGAGCATTTGCTGAGGACTGTAATCGGCACATTCGGTATGCACCATGCACCCAGTTGCGAGTAGCTCGACCCCGGGTTGCCCTGAGCCTGACGTGATCTAATTGACCACACAAATGTGGCCATGGAAACTCCACAACAGGAAATAAGCGAAGGAACGAAAAAATGGTGTTGATAAAAAAACATTACATCCAGGTATATTCAAACGGTCTGTCACGACCGGTTCTGATCTAGACTAAAGACTTGCCGTGAATGTATATATATTTACACGGTCATGTGACTGGATCGGTTGACAATAGAAAAGTTGTTGGGAGCCCTTGAAGATGTTCATCTTAGCAGACTAAAACCAACCCTGGCCGGATGAACTAAATGCCGGCTAATAATAATATGCTACCAAGGCCAGGTTATGAGTTGCACGGATCTTGATCTGAAATTTAGGAGCAACGAAAATGAAGCTTTATTGTACTGTTCCACAAATATGGCTCAAACATCAGGCAAGCTTTTCCATCCACAGACACCAACACCCATCCATCCTTACGCACACCGAGTCCGGGATATGAATGTAATATCCCGTTTGGATTCAGCACTTGATAACATTTGAGTTGTTAAATTAAAGCCCTGTGTAGCAATGTATGAACTGAACTTTCTTGACTTCAGTCTATCTAAATTGCGAGATGTTCGTGGATGCCATATCCTCTCCTACTTTGACAAGCGCATTGGCCGCTTACTTACAGACGACCTTGAAATATCCGGAGGCCCTCTAGTTCGAATTTTTCTACAGCTGTAGCTGATGATAAAATGAAAATGCTCTTTTTGCCTGTTTTGTCGACTTTTAATTTAGCTTTGTATTAAGAAAAGTTCAAGGCTGCATTGACCGATGTCCCCCCACCTTCTTTTGGGGATTTGGGGGCACATTTAAATAGCTAAAGTGGGCTTAACTGCAACCTGAACACAATTGGCAGAAATAACTGCTGAAATACACAGCATACCTACTAAGTTAACTTTTACCTGAAAGTTACAGTTTTAAGTTTTAGAGAGGTCTCTTTTGTTCCACGACACTATGCTGTTGCAAGTTACCCAATCAAAACTACTAAACAACAGTAAAATGGTTTGAATAAATATTTTATTCTTTTGTTTCGAAACACAAACCCTCCAATTACAAAGCTCATAATGCTAAATAAAATAGTACATATTACATCAATGATATACTACAGCGAGCAATCTGAATTCCACCAAGATCCAGATGAGCAAAAATCAAATCCATGCCCCCCCCCCCACTCAATCATCTCCAACTGCAAAACTCAGCGAATTTAAGATGTATACCAGAAAAGCAAAATACAGAGATTTCTAAAACTAATGAGCAACTGGAGTATAGAGTGTTTAATGGCACAAAAACCTAATTCCTGACAGAATATACTGCAACTCCGTGAATAGCACAAGAGCCTTAACAACATATGATTAACTTTTAATAGTGTTTGGACCATAACTGGACGAAAGGAAGCGCACTATTTCAGCTAGTTTCTGCTACTTTGCAGTTGAAGAAATCACTTTGTGAAACGTACCAGTACCATTTGTATGCAAACCTCTGCCAGACCAGTCACCAGTGAGCTACAACACTGCCAACAACATTGCAATAGCAGATCTTGATGGAATTCAGACTGTTTCTCGTTTGAACAACATGTACAATTATTTATGACATAATTGGGGCCTCAATAGCACTTGGAAGTTAAAATGGGCGAAAACGATGAAGCAATCTTATTCGCACTTCAGTAGACTATTCCATAAAAACGTCGGCCCAATTTTACAAAATTCACAATACTTCGTCACACATGACCAATGTACTCAATCCAAAAAGCTACATGACGCTGTAGAAAACCGACAATATAATTAAATACGGACATTTGTAACAATACTAAATAGAAAAAGAAGCTCAATGGCATTTAGTAGCATTTCTCAGCAATTCAGCCCCATGTAAACACAAGCAGCTGTCCTCTGTCAGCACAATACATGCTGCTACTGCCCAAGTGAGAACGTACAAAATACAATGTGAAACTGCGCCAAGTACAAAATAAGACACAAATTTCCTTTCTGTATTTTGCAGGTCACCTGTTCCTAAGGTTATTTAAACAGCATGGACAATACAACGCCAGCTACCGCCCAATGGAAGGCAACTTGCAAACACACAGCTGAATCCACAGTCAGGTAAAACATAAATAAAATAAGCAACATATTCACAGTTCCCTAAAATGGCAGGCCTCCTTTTTAAAAAGGACAGTGACACCAAGATACTAGGTGTTCAGAATGACTGCTCTTGTGCCCTCAACAGGCAGACTAGTCTAAACAATTCAGACGGCATTGCACATTAACACACCAATACATTTCTTTGTGACAACTAACTGACTACATCATGTCCTACAAAACTGTGCCACTCACAAAGGGAAGGGCTAACTACACGGCAAATTTTCAACAAGACTATATCAGCCTCAGGCCACGGCAGAGTGCCGACAAGAGAGCATAGGAAACTTAAATATACAATACCATACAATAGTGAATGTACATCTTATCAATTAAAAAACAACTAATTGAGAGACTGCATACAAGAGCAGACTCCAGGTAGACATTCACAGGGCTGATTCAACTTATATTACATGCATTTATTGTACATTTCATAGTTCCCAAAAGTTGGTACTAACACAATAACAAGAACACCACCATGTACACAGACTAACACGCGCTTCAACTCTCCCGGCGTCGTCATCGTTCATTCTCCACAAATCAAGAGCAGCAGCAGCCAAGCCCGTCTTGCTCCAAACTCTCCGCTTGTCACAACGTAGGAGGCAAAAGTCAGCAAATGAAACGTCCCATTGACAAAAAATGACGGCCAAAGTTATCACAGATAGGCTTCCTATTTGTCGCTCTTGGGTCAACGCGGAACAGTTGGGACGTGCCGTCCTCGGACACGACCCCCGCCAACAACACTACTGCCTGTCCATGGTTGCAAAGGCTCCTGCCTGATCATGTGTTCATTGTTTTAAGGCTCCTGAGCTATCGTCGGAGAGACGAAGCTCGACTGTTCAAATTCAACTTAACACAGGTGTTAATGTGGTCAGTTGTTAAACAAACACCAGCTCAGACAAGGTTGTACTCTTTCAGATTTAACTGAAGAATTGTGTCCTTGACAGCGGCAAACACAAACCGGATGTTTTCTGTGTCTGTAACGAGAAAACACTATGCAAATAACCATCATCTGGGTGGAGCTTGTTGCGAGTATGGCGTGAACACACAAGTCAAGTGTCTCACAAGCACACTCAACACCTAACTAGCATAGAATAGCAAAAAGGTAACCACTGAAGTGAGGCAGGAATGTTGAATTACGTTAGTAAACAGTAAGCAAACTATTTCCAAAAAACAACCACAACTATTGCAACGAGTGTGTTGTGTTGCATAAAATGTCCTGCTATTTACAGCAGGCACCTGACCAACCTAAACTGAACAAACATGTGTTGAATAAAAAAAACTTTAGAAAAAGCCACAAGTGACAGTATTGGGAGCATTTCCGCCTCACTAATCAGCTTAAAAGCAAATTATTAAACAGTGAGGTAACTCAACCACACAATGTTACTTCTCGTACCTCTCCATACCATGATAAAAACTGACTTCCATCCCAAGGAGACGACCATTCACAAGTAAAAAGTCACCAGTTTTGACAGGTTTGACCATACTTCTCCAAATAAGGCTGCTTTACATTAACCACAGGAAATCCCACAGCTCACTCAGAAGACAGAAATCAACAACTACCGTGGCATGAAATTCTGAGACCATTTTTTCAATTAGCACATTTCATTTTTTTCACATCTAGGCCATTAGTAGGAAGAATAATCAAGCTTAAACTTTCATTAATTTTATCAACAATATGACCACAATTTTTTAATGAAAATTTCACCATATATCATCATTACGAAGTCACAAATAGAGCATGTCAATGTATACAGTGCACATAGATGTATTCAGTACACGTTCATAATTGGTGCGCATAAGCATATACAATGCAAGTTCATATTCAGCGCACGCAAACATATACAGAGCACGCAAAAGTATATATTACATTACAGTGCATGCGAACGTATTGTACCTGTTGCACACGTGAAGTGAGAATAGATTATCTTGTCAGGATCTGGGTTCAAGTCCACAAACATTTTGAGAATGAATTCCCTAGCCGCTTGAGCCTCTTTCTGTGGACCTACAAACAAAACGAGAACAGATATATATCTCAGAATATATAACTACGCAGCGTTTCACTCAACCTTAAGGTAGGTTGGTTCACAACTTTACAAAGAAAATTATGCTTGAAAGAAACCCCTGGGAGTCTGCAAACTGCAAAACTAGTTTGCACAGGCCAGAGTATAAGCAAACCTTTCACCCTTCCTTCCAAGATTACACTTTCTGTGTTTTTTACTCAAATCATTTCAGGGAAATAGCATTTTCTAGATTACTAGATGACAGTGACATTACCTCCACAACCAGCCATACCCAGCCACAACCAGCCATACCCAGAGTACAATCAATGAATCACTTACATACTCTAACAAGACTAGACACATACACTAGAAGTTCTTTGATTTTCTTAAAGTATTAGCCAACTTAGTATTGGTTTTCCTTCACACATTGTTTTCAACAGATTTCTATAATTTACGCTAAGAATGTTGTGGCCGCTCTGATATTGGAACCATAGCTTCCAGTGTACTTATCAGAGGTAACCGAGAACAGGAGTGTTCTACAGACCTAGCTTATTGCAAGGAAAACAAGACCTCGCAATATCACATGAGTGAAAAGCCATTTTATTTGCAAGTATGCTTGGTAGCTGACGAGCCTGTTCTAGCAAAATGGCAGCCACAGAAGTGATTGGTCGGCAGGGTTGAGATGCTGAATTAATTATTTATGGGATTCACTATTTCAGTTCCATAAGTGATTTTTTTTCGTCCTCAAATTAGACGTAACATCAAATTCTACTTTATCGAAAGTAATAATGAACAGAAATGGACATACCATCAAATTCGGGGAAATAGTCGACAAGGTGCGAGTGCATAATTTTCTCTTCTAGAAGATCCTTCTTATTGAGGAACAAGATGACGGAGGAGTTTTGAAACCACGGATATGTGATAATTGTCCTGAACAACGCCTTAGACTCCTCCATGCGGTTCTGAAAACAAACACAACAGAGCGCGTGAAACATCCAACAAAGCCTACAAGGACATGTTGCAGTGCATGAGAAAATTACATTAGAAACTAGAACAGAACCACCCTAGTTAATTTTGTGATGTACAATCATTCAACAACTTGAAGAAAACGTCAACAAGAGCAACGCAGAGCGTTGAAATGCGCCCACAATTGCACCGCATACGGTATCCTTCTAGGGTTGTTTATTGGTACCATAAAGTGGCCAGTAGAGGGCATATATGTAGTATGTTGTACTTTGCAAAATGGAAAGGCATGGTCATTGTCTCCTCAATAGGCTAGGGGCAAAATGTGAGTAATCTTCATAATACAAGCACATCCTATACACCAGTTGCTTAAAGCACCACAGAAAGAATTAAAAACAAATTTACCAACATACGAGATTAGCACAGCATTAGAATGCCAGAAACAAATTTCTACTTGGAACTTTTCCTTCATAGTCACGAAGTAACACAAAGTATACACCTGAAGACCTATGAAAATACAGAGGTCAATGTAAAATACCAAAATTGCCACTAGAGGCAAATACTAAAATTGCCACTAGAGGCATACCGGTAGTCAGAATCATCCTAAAGTCGTCATCGTCCGTTGTCAACATCACATAAATACACTTGCTAAATTTAGTAAAGATCCTGCAAACGGTTTAGGAGATACAGCCATGGGCGCAAAAAAACAAAACTGCCACTAGGAGGCGCCACAGTAGTCCAAATCGTCTGAAAATCATTGTCAGCTGTCTTCCTTATAGTAAGCACATACACGCCAATTTTCACAATCATCCTTTGAGCGGTTTGGTTGATAGAGGGGTGGAAGCACAAAAACAGACTCGAAAACAGTAAAAATGGCCACTAGGTGGCGCAAACTATGTCGAATCCATCCGAAAACGGCAGGATAGCGTCATCTCACTAATAGGTGCCTACATACCAAATTTCATGAAAATCCGTTCAGGACTTTTGAAGATACAAAGGTAAGCGTAAAAAACTAAAATTGCCACTAGGGGGCACACCGGTAGTCGGATCCGTCCGAAAGTTCGCACATGCCGTCCCATTCATGAATGGAACATATGTGCCAAATTTCATGAACGTATGTCAAAGGGTTTTGGAGATAGAGCAGCGGACGCCGCCCGGACGGACGGACGGACAGAGATGACGGCATAATGCGTCCACATATAAATATGTGGGCGCATAATAAAATCAGTCTGTCGAACAGTGATTGAATAGCAACTTATTCATTCAAAATAGAGATAACAGTGTTTGACTGTTTCAGCGCAATAACAAAACAATCACTTGACTAACCAAAGGAATGCACAAATCTGAAATGCGTCAACAATAAAAGCAGTTAAAAGCCTAGGTTACAATGAAAACTATAGGTTTAGAGCTGTTGGCATGGCCATATTTCCTGGGGCACGATTGGAGCTGAATTATCACTGACATGTTTGAATCTCTACAAAGTATATTCATGATAAGTCTAGTACAATAGCGTTTTCAGCACCACTACCATGAAGTCAGACAAGGGAAGTAAATCATGATACTTTATTTTGCACATTTGTTTATCAGTAGTGTATAATGCTACACTGACAAGTCGGCTCTGTAATGTGCTCTTTGGATGTAAACTGTGCAGTCACACAAGTTGCACGAAATTAATGCTACTTCACTGTTCTCAATATCTGGCCAGGAGAAGCCAGGTCTATGCACTTAATTACAAAGGAACATACAAAATTTATTACCAGGAAAATGTCTTTCATACACTTGAACAAGCACGAGACTTCTGCCTCACATACTTACCTCATTGTCGGACTCCACAAGAACTTGATCGTATTCACTTAAGGCAACTAAAAACATGATGGACGTGACATTTTCAAAACAATGTATCCATTTCCTACGTTCAGATCTCTGGCCCCCTACATCAACCATTCTGAAAAGGAAGAAAGACATCCACAATGCATAAACGTACATAACAGTTGTTTTAAGCACTGCAGAAGTTAAACGCACAGACAATTTCAAGGAAATCAAGAATCTAAGTCACTCAAAATAAATTCAATAAACACAGAACGCATAACAGAAAGTAATGTCACTTTGCCATCCCCATTAAATACTTAAGAGATGAGCTCTACTTGAATCCAATGGGCAACTAGCTCTTCAGTGGGTAGTGTTAATGAAGAACCAACCCTCTTGTTATCACCGAGAAAGACTGGGTGTTCCTGCATATGTGTCATGTAGTTACATGAATGTGCGTCATAAAACTATATATTTTCTGAAAGTAGAAAGCTTTGCAACTTTAACTCATGACTTTGTACAAACCTGCCATTAATAGGGCAACATGACCATGTTTTTAATAAAATTTTTGATAAATAAAGGTACATAAAACTTTGAAACAAATATTCAAGGTAAAACCTCAGAAACGCAGATGTTTTCTAAACTATCATTTCATTTCATTTCATACAACGTGTTTCACAAGAATGGCAAGAGCCCTATTTCTGATTGCCACTCATGAAAAAGTGGAACATTTTAAAAACAATCACTTTAAGCGTTATGGAGAACAGTGTGCACAAAGCATAGTCTCTTAAAGTTGCATACGTATCCAGCCAACAATTTCAGAAATTCAGAGATATGCTGTTCCAAAGTTAGCCATATTTAGAACATTTGTAGGGTCCTACATAACCATAATCATTTTAATTGTATCAAACCAAATGGGCAACTAACAATGACCATCATTAAAAGTACATGAGACCCAAGAGACATCATGGCAGTTTCACGAAAAGTGATTCAAGTCAGAAATTTGATCTTGTACTACCTCTTCCCAATTACTAAATAAAGCTTTAGCATATCACAGCCTAGCCATAAATTATCCATATCATCGTAGTAAGTAGCAGCAATGCGTACATTCTCACACACTTTGTGCTCTTGCTAAAGTCAGTTTTAATCATTTCACAAAGTTGTGTGGAGCGCAAGACCGACTCTCTGACCTATGGCTTTGTAAGATGACCCTAGAAAAATGTCCAATTTGGCCAGCTTTGCAACATCATATAGCACAAACGGCCATATTGGATTTATATACGCCACATCTTAAATGTCAATTGTCATATAGTGTTTGATTTTACTTTATTTCTGTTTCTGTTGACGAAGGAGGTGATTATATCCGAAAATTTCAGTTGATCCATTCTTGTTGTTTTATTTACCTATTTATAAAAACCTTCAAATACTTCATGTACTGTTATCCAAAATGTTGCTAAATTTTACCCAAAAAGAAACGGTCACATGACCCAATTAATAACAGACTGGTAAAAAGTCAAAATTCTACACGTTTTCTACCTTGCAGAACTCAGCAGGAGTGCCTCTCTAGTGCATAATACGTTAAAAACGATACGACATTCATTGTTCAGGGCTTGGAATAATCAATGACAAAAGAGGAAAAATTTCCACGTGATATATCGTTTCACAAATAAATAGGCTTGAGTGATAGAAATATTTTTTGTTGTAAAATTTAACTGAAATAAATGTTTTGCATGAATAAAGTCAAAATAATGATAAAAAGAGGTGCAAAATGAGGAAGAAATCAAAACCAAAGAAGAAGAAATCCTCTTAAAAGAGGAAAATTCCCTCATTGTTGGACAACTTCTTTCTACATTTCTCGTATTGTCTAATAATACTCATTGTTGTGCGGATCGCATCTGTGCAGTAGCTCCCCAAGCGACATCATCAAAAGAACAAACGATAGAAACTCATCTAAGGCAAGAAATAAAATGAGAGCTGTTTTCTACTTTCAAAAAATATGTACATTTACATAGTTAAATTCTATTCTAAAATTATTAAATGCTTGCCTAAATACACAGACTTATTAATAAGACTCCACACAACTTTCACAGCAGCCATTACCCAGGGGCACTTCCACCTAGACGAGTCATTCACAAAGTACTTGTGGCAAGATAACTCGACCTTAGATAACTAAAATAGTGAAAACCACTGGTGTTTAGAACCATTCACTCCTAAAGCCCAGCACATCAACTAGTCATCAAATCACATTTCAGTGGCAGTTATTTCGTTGGTATTTGGCCACATTTCACCGCATTCTGACACGCCACACACAAGCTACATCCTGCTTTACGTTAGCACGATGTTGCTTCACTTTGACAAACTGGAAAGCTAGAAGTCTGAGTGCATGCACCCCCAGGAAACTATGAAGTGGCCAGTATTGATTAATACAAACCCCGGTACTGCTTTCAGACATTGAATACACAAGAGTTGATGGAAGAGCAGTGTAATATACCTACCTAAATATTATACTATCCAGGTCAAAGGGATATTCTATTATACCAGTAGTTGGTGCTCTTACTCTTAAAATGTCTTGAAGTGTGGGTAAATAGTCGGGTGCGGCCAGGCGCTCTACATCTTCTAGGTAACTGGATAACAACAGACAACATGGCTATAGCATTAACAATGACAAGGTTCAATCAACAATGGCAGTACTTATGTTGGCAGCTTCTGAACACAATACACAGACAAAGTACCAACACATTTAATCTCAGAGAGTGCAATATGCCAGTAACAATAGATCCATAAAGTAGGACAAAAAACTGCAAATTGTTGCTGGTGTTCACTGTTCTATTGGCATTACAGACACAACGCGTATGCACGTATCAAGGTCCAACACTGTCGAACAAGAGCAATGGACTTCTCTGACTGGCTGTATATGACTGGAAGTTATTTCTATGCAACTGTGTTCTAAGGCTAAAAGTGTAACACATCATATCTAAAATCATTCAAAAACAACAAATACTTTCTGGGTATCTCTTTGGTGTAGTGATAGCATTTGATATCTGGTTCAAAATGGCAGTATCAGTATCAGTATCAGTTTTCAAACACCGGCACCCAACCCTACGCCTGAAATGAAGTTTATGTGTATGAATTGGTATGGAAAAAATAGACTAAAACAAATTTCTTTTGACGACATGCATTATTTCAGATTCAGGCCCGCAGGCTAAACTGTAAGCATGAGCTGTACATTGTGCTATCATCAGAGTACTGCCACCAACTAGTCGTGGCAAGATCACAAACATCTAGTCCATGTAACTGAGTTTGACTGATGTCTACATCAAACCACCTAAGCCACATTTTGAAATTTTGGCACCAGTGTAATGACCAACTCCAGGATTCCACATTAAAACCCCCTCATGATGCTGACAGACAAGAACGTGAAATTTTGTAATTCCCGTACAGTTGCAATTTTCTATTTCAGAGAATACTGAGCACTCCTGTACCACAATACTTACAAGTCACATGGAACTGATAAACCCAGGAACTTCCTCCTTCCTTGTTTGTGAACCAAAAGAATGCTTTACATCACAAGGAAGTAACCAGCTAATCAACTTCAAGTTAAAATGAAACACTTGAGTGTCATGACAAAGGAGATATATTGTAGAACAGCAGCTCCAGACCTTCCTCAGTATACCATATGATTTACTAAAAATATAATGTGAAAGTATAGCCAAGAAAAGTTGCTGGAACCACAAAGAACTTGCCATTCACCAGTTTATACCCCAATATGGATGTAAATTATCTCTTAGCTAAGTGTTACGTTGCCATTAATGTGCACTCACTATTTTGCAGAGTCTGTTAGCTGGTACTCTCGCCTCCTGTCGTAGCACTCTTGTATTCCTTTGTCCGCCCATAAACATTTGATTGCGTCTACGTACTGCTTCTCGAATGTTGTCACAGTTTCGTAGTCAACCATACGCACCATGCTGGCATTTTCCTTTGTAAACAAGTGTGTGCATGAATACAGACATCAACTTGGGTTAACAAGGTATATGAGCCAAAAATCATACAATTATGTTGATAAAACAACGATGGATTACATCAGCTTGACATGTTTCAGCGTTTATTTAAATACCACCCTCAAAAGCAAAACTACAGCCCACCTTGCTACAATTAGGCCTTTTGCATGACAGATTCACATTTACTAAACAAGTTTTTATCTTCCTGAGTAGAAGGCAGCAAATTGTTTGCCACCCGGCTTCACTTCAAAGCCAGGGTTTGGAAACATACAGCCTGTGCACCACATCCAGTACGTCAAACGAATTTGTGTGGTTCACGAATGGCCAAAATGTTAGCAAGCTATGTGTATTTGATATACAAAGGAAGGCATCACTGGTCAAACATATTCTGTCTATAAATAAGTATTTTGATGGACCTTGCTAGATTATCTCTTCATGCAACGGTCAACTAGTCTGCCTCATTTTGAGAGCCTTGTCCCACAAAAGGTTAATACAGCCACACAGCCTGAAGTGAACCATAGCATAGAGATATTTTGTTAAAGAGCGTTTACTCTCTTTAATGGTCATTGTTAAGAAAGGAAGGTTTTGCTTTCATAAGCTAGTCACTAGGAATCACAAGAAGGCTACTTGAAAAAATGGCTACCAGAAAAATGGCTATCTAAAAAATGGCTATCTAAAAAATGGCTATCTAAAAAATGACTACTTGAAAATGGCTACTTGAAAAATGGCTACTTGAAAAAATGGCTATTTGAAAAAATGGCTACTTGAAAAACTGGCTACTTAAAAATGGCTACTTGAAAAAATGACTACACTCAGCGTATACTAACACCTAAACAGATATTCTTAGGTTTTTTTTGATTTTAGTAAAGATTTCATGAAATAAGTTTTAATGTTGCTGCATTTTTGTCAAAACATTCAGTTCTCTGAAGATGACCTTCTAACTCAGCATCAGTTTTTTTAAACCAACATCTGTTACAGACTATTTACACTGGAAGTGCACAAACACAATGAATGCAAAAACTGTAAGAACGGTAAGAAAATGAAGACAATAAAATATACATGCTTACAGGACTGTAAATTACAAATGAATCTTTTTTAGTGATCAATGACTCATTTTATGCTCTAAATTTGTAAAAAGAAATGGAAGTACATGTTTTAATGTTTTCTCTTATTGCTGAACATCGTGAACTTATTTTCACTTTATGTGGCCTGTCTTCAAAACTATGAGACATGTCACCACTAATACGTGAAGACATCATTGACAGTCGCTCTATCATTTCTAACAGACAAACAATTTATAAGTGAAAAGTAAAACCACTTGGAAAATCAAGTGAACTTAACACACCAAACGTCACTGTTTTCCAAATACAATTTTGTGCACCATAACCACGTTATAACATTTTTCCCCAAAACTTTTTTATTGAACTTTACAGACACTTACAATATGGAAAACTACATGATCAAATGCACTTTACAGATTGATAAAGAGCAATTTACTAACATGCATGCAACATGTGTGCACTCAAAATTAGATAATTTTCTTCCCTCTCACCATAATTGATCTCAGTTAAGAAGTATTAACTCAGAGTGACATAAGTTAGCTCAGTGAGTTAATTTGCCAGTCACGAATGCACTTCTGGCTAGAAGAAACATGGAAACAACTAAGAGTATTTTCAAAAGACAAACTACTGCTAAAAGTGAATCAGAGAATGCTGCAATGCGAGGATGTCATATGCATGACAAGCAGACTGACACTTGAAAACTGATTTCCACTGTCAGCAGCGCAGTGACAAATTTCCACAGTGCCCAACTAACTTAAGCTTACCTCATTACTGTGGTCTCTGTATTGAATTTTCAACGTGTCCATGGCGCGGATCATAGCTGTCATGGCCATGAATATATTCTGGTAGACCAGCTTGATGAAGGTACGCTTGTCGTTATCCGAGTAGCCATCACCGTGAATAATCCTCATCTGTTTGATGAAAGTGCTCTTGCCCGACTCTCCAGTGCCTGAAATGGACCATCACACAAACTGTACCCACTAAAAAGTTTTTGAACAATACTTTAATTCTCTGCTTGCTTCACAGTTTCCAACAGTTTGAGTGTTATAAGAATACAACTAACATTGTACTGAAAGATTCTAGGGAGAAGCTGACAAAGAAGTTGTGAGCAAAAACCGTCAACAGATTGAGGCCAGGCAAGCAAATATGAACCTAGGGTAAAATGGTTCAGAGCTGTGTAACAACCAAGTTACATTGGTATAAATTGTCAGTAAAAAGACAACCCTTACTACAAAGAGAATCGTCATGCCCGTACATTTTAACATTTAACTTTTGTTTATAACATGGAACATCAACTTCAGTTTTAACAGGTAAGTTATATTCTGAAGTACATAACGAAACATCACTTTTGTAGATGAACAGGCTCAAAACATGCCAATAATCAAAAATACCCTTGCAGAACTAGTAGCACAATATTGATCATCAGTAACGTCACCACAAGAAAGCAGCACTTAGGGTAGCCTGTTTTTAATGAATTTATGTATGGTACACCATGATATGTGCACTCCAGTCGATGAATTTCACAGACGCTCATTAAATCAATGACCAAAAAACAAATATCAGACTGGTTTTTAAATGTGAGCAGTAAAATGGCCAACACATCCAACAGCTTTCGCAATCATGCAAAAATTACCAAAGAGAACAAATGCCGAGCCACTTCACAAATTGAAAGTTTACATTGAATTGAATAGCAGGAATAATACCGCGTCTCCGCGCCGTATTTATCTGTCATTAAGGCAATCAATACTTTTCTAAGCAAATATTTTCAGAGACTTCCACTGCTACAAACTCAGTGTCAGAGCACATGAGAATCCTGGCTGAGGATAATTCAGCAAAACTAAATGAAATTACAGTAATGAAGAACACAAGTTTATTACACTAAGTGTACACAGAAACTCCATGTTGCTGTTAAAGTTACAAGATGTATGAGCACCAAACCAGTTTCACGCCTGCGGCATTAATAAACCAATACAGATGCAACTGTTTGCTTCCATCAGAACCAACTATTTACTTTAATGTATATTAGGAACAAACACAACCATACAAAATATATCAGTAGCTTCACTGATAAAATAATCAATTTTGTACAACCAAGTTGTTCTTGTTTATTAATTATGCATGTACGCTATGCATACTTTTTCAAAGACAGGATCCCGCAGTTCACAATTTTCTTTCCATGTTCTCCTACTTATGACACAGGCATAACAATACCAGGCTTCCTACAACTAAACACTTGACATCACTCAGTAGAATACAGGCCTGTCTGCCAATAGGATGGTATCAATAAATTACTCAATCTTGTCACAACCCAGTCATCTGTTAAAAGTGCCCTTATAAGGCAAAACAATGATGTAATACCTGAACTGAATAAGAAACAACAAATCTTCATGAATTAACAGCCATTGTAGTCAAGGGACTAGATAGCAGATAGCTCATACGTTTGCCAAAAAGGCTTCCACTAATTCAGTCTTCTGGCTTACACCAGGTCACCCAGGTCACCCTTTAGTCCAGTTTAGACATTAACTTTTGACACAGTGCAACTGACAGAGTGCTGGATGATAGGTGTCAAGCGGTTGTTTACACACACACACAGCTCAGAGACAGTGGCAAGGTGGAAAATGGAGACGGAAAAGAACTTACAGTTCATTAACATTGCACTGCTTCTAATTCCACTGGAGTGAATGCAATACGTGTCATTGAATTTTACTTCAATGAATTTTTTTGATCAGCTGCTTAACACTTTCATCTGTGTTGTACAAGCATTTGAATTGAACTAGGGCTGTTAACTACGTGCAGATTTCTTAAATAAATATACGTAAATAAAACAACAAAAATAGATCACTGAAATTTTCAGATGTAACATCCTTCGTCAACAGAAACCGAAATGAAGTAAAATGAAACTATATGACAATTGACATCTGATATATGGCGTATCATGCTCATTATGTCATATGTTTGATTTTACTTTATTTCTGTTATATCAGTGTTTGATGTTACTTTATTTCTGTTTCTGTTTCTATTGATGAAGGATGTTACTATATCCAAACATTTCAGTGATCCATTTTTGTTGTTTTATTTACGTATATTTATTCTACTTTTCGACACACAAGTGTATCCTTTAGAGGATCTGGATCGTCTTTTAGTTTCGGATTTATTTTCTACGTTAATTTTCTAACAATTTCATTATAATTAGTTGTTCTGAACTTATAATTGCTATATGCAGAAATTGTGCGAAAATATATTATGTTGTTACGCAAGCAAAATAGGGATGCTCCCTTCTGCCTTGCCCCAGTTTTGCATTTAGATGTATAGGCTGTATAGCTGACATGGGGCAAGATGATCAGCTGCAATTTGCTCTACCTCACAAGAGGGTGACAAAAGTTACCACTGATGTGTCACTTTGCCCTGTCTGGGTTAGATCATCTCATTCAGTGTCAGCTGAACCATGTTAACTTGTGCAGCATAAACAGAACATTAGACTGGATCCCATAGACAAGGATTACCTTGACTAACTTACAAACCAGTCAGATGTCTCAGCTTACTGAACTCCACATGAGGGAATCAAAGAGCATCTAAGGCTAGGTTCCAACTGCAGTGCTTACATTACATCCTAACAACAGTGCAACAACAGCACCCCATGCTATTTGTTCATTCATATCACCTCTACTTTCCTTGTGCAGATTGTAAGCTGGACTCCCATACGAAATTTTAAATTCGCTTATCAACTTGCACTTTTTTAACACCATTTGTTCTGACAACCCAGTGAAAAAACCTGAATAATGATTGCCATGTGTGCCTAAGGGTTGTGGATTACAGGAAAACCTAAGGACTATAAAAGATGATTAAAGCCTGACCCATTGAACAATTGTATGTCAGGGTTTGATGAGCTTCACATGCGCTGATTCTAGGTCACCTTTACAAACAGGCCAAGTCAGTCAGAAATGAATAACCAGCTTCATGACTAGGTCTCCCCAATACATCCAGTTTGACAGACACGAAAAATCGTGCAAAAAGTCATGGTGATAGTTCACTGTGGGTATTGTAGTTGCTTAATTGTGCTGGAAGAGGAAAATCAGAGTGGGTGTCAGCTAAATATTTTTAGTCACTCATGCATACGGTTCTAAAATGAAATCATACAGCTTCCACCTTTCAAGTTCAAGTCGCAAATTCCTTCTCATATTGTAGGTTGGTATTACACACATACTGACATTTCCACAGCAGAATTTTTCATTCCCAAAATTATAGCTACCAATTCAAAACCAATGGAATCTCTAGTCGACCAATATTTAATTGCTGCTATGGAAAAAAACTGACATTCTCATCTCCCACACAAAATTACTTTCAGAAAGGCGGAAGTGTGGAATATTTTAAACCCTGTGCATTCCAACAAGATGTAGTAAACAAGTCCTGCGATTTATTCATTTATGCCTTCCACAACACAGTCTAGCCAATAGGAACACCAGTTCAACAAATGCACAGCAGCATAACCAACAGGTAGGAATTCCATGAATGATTGGTCACTTGGCAGACCACTGCACAAAATGGTAAACAATCCACATTCAAGTTCTCGGACCTGAACATTGCTCAAAAACAGGCTTTGACCAAACACCAATCAGTCAATGTAGGTGCCAGAAAGTTAATCAGAATACGTCAAAACCATTCTTACTTCTTAGAATACCGTAATCATTGACAAAAATAGGCATGATGCTATTGAGATTGCCACGAGAAAATGCTAAGTTACAGCTTAGCTTAACATTTGGCTTCACTAAAAAGCCAGAATACTGCAAAGATAATTCTACTCTTGAACTGGCACAAACTCCTTTAACTAAAGGTTGGGTTATTAGTGTTTGAGAAGTAAATATCTCACCATGTCTGAATTGCTATAAACTTTCATTATTCATTGTAACTATTACGCATATCAGCTGAATCAAACTTATGACAACATATGCAGTGCATCATAGACAATAATGGATTTATCCGATTTTTATGAGGAATTTGAATATTATCAAAGCGAACAGTAAGAAAGAGATGACAATGAAGTAGACGACAAAGAATTGGAGCAAGTAGAGGAAGCGGTGATATGCAAAGTAACTCCGTGTTCACACGATACAGCAAATAAACTCGACTGGAAATCTTGATACATCGTAAGCTTCCATTTTTAATCGACCTTTTCAGTTTTCATGTTCCAGAAACAATGCTTGGAATAAAATTTGGAATAATTACCAACCACAATTCTGATACCAAAACACTCACTCAAGTTATACTACTTATGACATCAAACGCACTGGTGTGACCTTTCCAGGACACTGGGAGCATCTGGGAGCAAATTGCAAGTAACGTAAATGAGTGGACTTTTAGAGAAGCAACTGGGCTGACTGGTGTAACGAATTAATAAGCCAGGTAAAGAAATGTTCATTTTATTAGAATTGACCTTGGTATTTGTACTTTACGGTATCACGTTCTTTTGGAATGTTTTGCTACCCAGCATTAACAGAGATCACAACAGTAATGGGAGCCTATTGAAGTGAAATAACCATTTAGTTAACAAAAATTTTAAAAGTCAGTGTTTCATGATCTTCAACTTGTTTGTAACTCTTAACGAGAGAAAATGATCATGTAGAACCATAAATCAATGTTCAATGTTCATTTGAACAAGGCTCCAAGCAACAATTTAATTCCACTAAACAGTACCAACAGGGTACAATTTGACAATCTGCAGCTCGCCAATGTGACCTGATTTTGTTAAGCAAACTGGCAAAATTTCCAAATCTTAAACAAAATCAGTCAAAAAAGAAGTCACCCACAATTCACTTTGAAATTCGTGTGGACTTCCAAACCTTAAAAAGGAATAACAATTTTCTTACAAATACAATATCTTTGGTTTACAATATTCCGTGAAATCAGTGTATCTGCCACACTCAGCACACATACGAGCATGTGCTCTAACCACAACAGGAAGTAAACAGATGAACGGTGGAGCACGACAAAAACTGTTAGGGCCCCCAACAAAGTGTTCTGATAATCTACCCTCACGATGCGGTACCCGTTGCCTATAGAGCTTGCTAGTTTCATTGAGCTCATTTCCTGTTTGCTGACCTGGGAATTTTGCCCGGTCGCAGTTGACGAGTTCATGTGATACTGAGCGTAAAGCCCCACAGATAAATATCTTGATAGCAAAATCATCACTGATGAACAAATGGTTTTCAAGAGATATCTTAAGAGAAATTGGAATAGTTCAATTATTTACCAAGCGCCTTTTCCCCTAATTGAGCAGCTGAATACCAGAGATCCCATTACGGTATGGACTATATTGTTTATTGTCAACATAAAACAGAAACCACTTTAATCGTTGATGGTATGTTACTTGGTAGAACACAGTACTCAGGTGAGAGCTTGCAATGGGCAGTGGAGGTATACTGATAAGTACTGTGTAGCAAGGGTGCATGTTGTTTAAATGGAGCCAAGTAACTTACCAGTATCTTGATTTGTGTTCTAAGCAAGGGCGTTCCTGCTGGACTGCGATATACCAGTGCATGTGAGATTGGTCAGACAGTCAGGAGTCTCAGGGTCTGAACCAAACTAAGGAACTATGACTTGACTACCATCTCCATCCTAGAGGCTATCTCCATATCAATTACAAACCACATATTTTTAAATGGCTTCAATTTGATGTTATCTTCTAGCAGTGCCACATGGTGTAACTGTTAATAATTCCAATTAAATGTTGTGTTTCACAATTTTCTCCTTTTGATTTTCTTAATTTAAGTTATGTTGGGACAGCCTTTCCCACGCTACAGTGAATGCTAGTATATAAGCTGATTCTGTCATAAAATTTTGATTTCCATATTTGAAAATTTGATGTGGCATTTAAGACAATGAATTAATAAAGGGCATTGCTGGAGACCCCAAACGAAGCAAATGCAGTGCGTCTGCCACTGTAAGAAAAAGAATGTTGATTAAGCGGTCTAAAACATGCCACCCATATCTAATATTGTAGGCTTAGTTCATCTATCTTGATCAACAAATTTCCCATGTAGAGCACACAAGAAAAGTAACTGAAACCTAAGTATCTGAATCTTCAAAGGAAAGTACACTTAGTAAAACATCAATTCAGGAAATGCGACCTGATAAAATTTCCAGGTTGCTAAACGGAAACGTGCTCACCAGAGCTATGAAATATATACGATGGTGCCATCTGAGCAGCATTTTTAGTCAAACGGAAAAAGTGACAGGCCACATGCACAGCGAGGACCAATATACCTGTTGAGGTATTACCTCTAAAGAAAGCATGAGATTAGGTTACATTGTTTATGCATGTTCATGGTCGGGTCTTGCCATTTTTGCCAAGCAAATTCGACTCTTCAAGCGAGTGCAGATGTACCGATTTCACACAATAAATAGAACAATTTTAAACAAACATATTGTATTTGGAAAAAAATTAAGTTCTTAAAGTTTGGAAGTCACAGCAAATATTTAACTAAATAAAAAGTGAATTCTCATTTGCCGACCTTTTTTGTCTTGGTTGCAACTCGCAAAAATTGGGTAACTTTGAGATGGCTTTGAATTTTTACCAAGTCGCCAAACAAAATCTGAGGTTACACTAGCAAGCTGCAGGTTGTCAACAATGCCCTGCTTCTGATGTCACCAGTAGAGTATAATATAATGTACACAAAGGCATTGCACAACTTCCTTCAACCATATCAAACAAAATTGAAACAGCAGTTCAGCAAACCATGAACAGCCATATTTGGGATGACACACCAAAATCTCCCCTTGAAATCTGATGTACGTCCGAAAGTTCAAGCTCAAACTCAAGTTCAGATAGGTGACGGCACTCGTCAATACGCTATGTAAGGTTATGAACTGGTTTTCCTTCGAGAGGCTGAGCATTAAGTAATTGAAGTCGCGACCTTCCACGATGAATCCACATGTTGACTAACATACAATCAGCTGTAGTGGATTGTACAAGAGGACAGTTTTTTGTTGCTTCATCGCAAATTTGGAGTGAACTCACAGGAGCAAGACACAAGAAAGCTATCAAGAGAAAGAATAATCATTCCATAGTTCGTTGTATCGTTTCTTGGACATAAGTGCAGATTTACCTTTAATATGGGCAGCTGAAGTTAGGCAACTCTAAAATTCTGGGCTGAAGTGTTGTACCTGTGTGTATTTATATAACCGTAGTTAGCATCCAATGTTACAACAACACTAAGTTGAAACTGATGTGCTCCGTGAAATCTGAGGTTGCCCATTCAAAATGATCAAATGTCATCACGTTTTTAAGTATTGTAGTAAGCATGTTGTTTTTAATTGTTTTCTTAATACATATTACCTAAACAAATATCAAAACCCTAAGAGTTCAAAAATGTGTTTAAAAACAGCACTGATCATTAGAAATTCACCGTTGGCCATAACGTTTCAGCTCATGACGTCGTCAACAGTTTTTGTATGACATGAATAATATCTGAAGCAGAGATTGGCCAGTAATAATACATGAGACTTCCTGGATTTTAATTCTAAATGTTTGTAGGTGTGCTTAATTGCACACTAACCCACGTGATCTCATTTCATGAAGAGAACACAAAAAGTCAAATTTCGGTGCCTAAATAGACTAAATATACAGGAAAAGCTCAACACTGTCAATAGCTTGTCAGAAAACGAAGCAAGAGGTGTGTTGGTACTTAGGTCACGTTTGGTGAGTTGAGCAACTAAAGTAAAATTTGCGTGCCGGTTTGGCAACTAAGTAACCACCGCCAATGTGAGTACGGAAAATATGACTTGGTATTCGCTACTAGACACGTAACCAATCTGTAAATACCGTATATACAAGACATATCGGAAAACAAAAATTTGCCTACATTTTGTAAATCGAAATGTTACCTGTGCTAGTTGCAAAACCTAAACGAACTACAGACTAATAGTACAGGAAAAGTTCAGAATTGTCAACAGCTTGTCAGAAAACATAACTGTAATAGTCGGATAGGTGGGTTCTATAGGTTATTCAGAGAGAATAACTGGTTGTGAAAGCAGGGTTTCATTTATAGAGTATGGTGTGGGATTACGAATATAGCCCATCTGTGCCCTATGTAAAATCTATGAAATTTCGCATGATGAACTGCTTATGTTTGACCACTAGACGTTGCGCATGTCAGAACTCAACTATCTTCATGAATATTCACCAAAATTACCCACAACATATTGGTTACATTCTGTGCAACAGGTCATCTAGCAGAGATTCAGATCATAATAACTAAAGATATATCGGATATATTCATCTCTTTGCCAGTCGCTGTGTTCGTATGCAAGGAGACGTGTTCATTAACTCACAATATATCGCATATATTCGATCACTACCAGATAGTATACTAGATAAACCACAATATATCGGATATATTGTGGCCTCTTCACTGGCCACTAGCCTCATCTATAAGCGATTCTACCAAATAACTCATGATATATGGATACTTTGATTCTTCTATTGGCTGCTAGGATCGCAAATGCAAGACCTCCTTTTTATGATTAACTCACGATATAACTGATACATTCCATATTCTGATCTCTTTTACTTAACACTAGGGTTGACTACCAGAGATTCCACCAAAAACTCATGATATATCACATACTTTGATTCCTTTATTGGCCCCTATGCTCGCACCATTGTGATTAACTCATGATATATCGGATCTATATTCTGATCTCTTTACTCACAATATATCCGATACATTAACTCCTTTTTTTAACTTGTACTAAATAACGCACACAAAGTAGGTCCTGTTGGAGGTTTTTGTAAAACTCCCACGAGGAATTATATTAATGGGTCGAAATGTATCCGACATATCGTGAGTGCATTATCGGCTATTTCGCTGCCTTGATAGCTAAGGTGATGCTGGTTGAACTCCTACACCATTAGGGTCACACAGATTTGTGCATGAACTTGAGTAATCAGAAACTCTTAATACATGAACCTAGCGGCTAGTAATGACATTAATGAGTCGAAATGATCCATTATATCGGGAGTCGATTATTTCATCGCATAGCTCGCCCTGGTTGAACTCCGTCGCCATGTTTGAGCATGAACTTACTTACAAACTCACAATATATCAGATACATTGTTTAAACACTGCCACCTGGTAGGTAAGATCAGATACATTCTATATTTCTCAGCCTTGTGGTGATATGTTGCCTGTTGGTTTGATCGCTAAAACAAGAAACACTTAGTCAAAATACATCAGACACCGTGAGATACGTAGTTGATATATCGAAAACTTGTGATCGGTAGCTTTAAGCTTGCAATTAAATCTTAAGCCAGGATATATCTGATTCATGGATGATATGTCGAAATGGACCAAATTTCCTAATCCTGCACCTTAAAGTCCTTGTTGCAAACTGCCCATGTGGTTCTAGTATCCGAAAATACTTACTACATAAAATCTTATTTTCGACACCCTTTCTTTACATTCTTTTCGCCTTTCTTGCCAAAAGCGATTTTTCAACCGTATTTGACCCTTTTCTCTGAGCGTATGATTACCGGTTGTCATCGGTTATTTCCGTACCCACATTTCCGGCTCATCAGTTCAGGAACTTGTCCTGAACGCCGCCATTTT
>NMRA01000138.1:531969-585664 GCA_002633005.1 Phoronis australis | reverse complement strand
GGCCCGTGGCCGGCCGGCAAGCCGCATGGGGCGGGGGGAGGGGCTATTTCGGCCTCAGGGCATGTTCAGAATTTCTAGCACAAAAAGAAATATGCAGGATTGGTGCCACGTATTAAAAAATCAACTAATGGTTACGATCATTGTGAGTTCAATGAAAAAGCAAATTTAGTATTTTTCAAGCTTACACATCAGAGTGAAGACTGAGGCAAAAGTTCAATTTCTTTATTTGGTAGAAAAGTTCTCTTTTTTGTTTTATTTTTTTTCTCCAAAGATACCCAAGGTTACATTAGTTTGTTTATATATTTAGTAGAGCAACGTGCTTCAATACCGTGGACAAAATATGTTAATGTTATTTTTATCATCTTCTTGAACCTACAAGAACTTGCCATGCGATATTTCTTGCAACCCTGTTAGGGGCTAGTTCAGCGGGCATTTTAGTTTGGGCATTCAGACCGTTGTTGAACACACACGTTTCCATATTTTTATGGCTATTTTTGGTATTTAACTTGAAAAGCTACAGCCAACGTAAAAGTGCGATTTCGATATACTTCCAAAGTTCGGCGAAAGCAAACGCATGTACACGTACGCATGCCCGCATCCACTGGCAGTCTAAAATATAGGGGAGCTCGAATTTCCGGCATGCGGACATTTTACTGAAAAAATTCAACGAGGACAAAAAAAAAACAAAAAAGGGGGCCACAAGATTCAAATTGGAAGGGCTCGTTCGAGCTCCCCGAGTCCCCCTGGGTGCACCCATTGTACATGCTTGAGTCAAGCACGCGTACAAACGCACCAAAGCACACATCCTTTTTATCGATTCAAATCTTCCATGAACTAAATCAGTTATTGCATGCTGTTGAACCAGACTAGAGTTTGAAAGTACGAGTCAGCTGCATGTACGGGTAGGTCGAAGCTAGGAACCAGTCCCGAACAGTTAGCAAGCTGGTATGAGTTGCCCAGTTGCTGTCGGAAAAATTCGGCCTCTGAATCGGTCTGTTCACTTCAAATGTAACTTGTACTATGGTAACCGCAGTGAAGTTGTATACCCCAATTGGCTACCTTCAAAAATTAAGCTGACAGTCTTACGGTATCCACTGCAGCACGTATCTAAATTGATCTGGGGCGGAAAGGGGAATGGAAGCGGTTCGGCTCTAATCGACGTCAGTCGCGGATCTACGTTTTCAGTAAGGATGGGGATTTAGGATTCCTGCAAAGGTGGAATCTTAGGCGCGTGGCGCCGAGGGGGGGGGAGGTCGGGAGGGGGGAAGTCATTTTTTTGTTTTTGTAGCCAAAAAGTGAAATTTCCATGCATCCTGGTAAGTTTCTGGCACTTAACTTTTCTCTGGAGTTTTTCTTAAGATAATTAAAAACCCTACTCGATTTCGTCACATGAACATGGCTCAGTTTCGTGAAACCATATTGTGCACATCTAGGTATGAGTCACGCTACCAGCAAATTTGGAACATCTACTTACACACACCTTTTTTAGCATACGAAAAGTCGTATACGAAAAAGTGTGGTGTGTATACAGGGGTTTAGACAACTTCCAAATATTCAAGAGCACAAGGAGCACCGACGGGGCGTAAAAGCTTGAATATCAGACGATCGCGTAACAGCAGCCTCAAGTTGTTTAAGAATGAAGACCTGTACTGTTAGTCCGGAAATAAACATGTGTTTAGTCTCGATCGTTACGAGAAAAACTGGCGAACGATGGTGCTCTCAGCTCATGTTCCATTATTAAAAGCGACATGAATAATTCAGTATCACTTTATTAAGCTGAATCACGTTGACAACAATTGGAAAACGTCAAATGTTTCAGGAAACAAATCATTTGAAAACAGTTTCACGAAACCAAAACATCCTGTGCACCGTGAGTGGTGAAAAGATAATACTGGACTAGTTTGCAGAGAGACCAGATGTACACTGAGAGTACACAAAAAGGCTGACCTGGTCCGTCACGAGACCAAGAGTACACCTGTGCTTATTATCCCTATAAAAAGTCGATCTGTCGCGGGACCAAACAGTACTGGCTGAGATAAATAGTTTTACAAATCACACTTTGGTAAAAAAAATCAAAAGACTAGTTCGCCGAGGGACCAGAAGTACACTGAAACTTAACATCTACACATGTCAAGCTGGCCTGGTCCGTCGCGAGACCTAAAGTGTACTATGCAAACAATGTTGAATTGAAAACTTCTCTCTAGACACTTTTTAATCCCCAGTGGTTACTCGTAGGTTAGTCCTGTCCTTCTGTTGTCTAGACTGCCGAGGAATCTGTATATCGGATCCAATGGTTTGCTCGTCTTGGAACCTTTCTACCCAGATATCTTCGATGTTTGTTCCTAACGCTTGCACTTCGTCAACTGCTGTGTCAATGAGCTTGTAAGCCTCTACAATGTCAGCATCTCGTTTCGCAGTTCAGTTGGCACTAAGACCCTTGAGGTTGCCTAGTCCATTCAAAAGACTTACATGCGCAACTAAATTTGATCCGTTCAACATGGACTACTTCAAACCTTGAAGATGTATCCCAGGAACTATTTGCATCTCTTGCAATTTTCGAAATAAACGTCACAATATCTGAATGCTTGAAACCCGAAGTACTAACATCAAATAAATGCCCATGGACATGAGCGTTTCATCTGGAGGGCCTTCCTGCGGAAATTCCCAGTGTAGAGGACAGCAGTGTGCTTATTGCAGATAGAAAGACGGTAGATGTTGAGGTCGGAACTCAAGGGCTCCTTAGGAGGCCTATTGAACATCGCACGAGTCCCGCAAGACTTTGTTGTGAAAGAACAGCCTCCCCGCAATTTCTGGTACTGTACACTGTTTGCGAATGCGGTCACTTTGTCAATGTGAGTCCCCCCTTGGTCATTCCTTGAATTGAGAGACATAACTTGTTAGAGTGTATCTTCAAACTGACTCGCGACCAGACCACGGCGCCCATCACAATGTAGCAATTCTTCGGAAAAGAATTATTTTCAAAAATATTACATGTATATGTACACTGTATGATATTGCGCAAGACAACTTTACTATACATCAGTTACAAACGTGTGGAGTGTAATAGAATGACACGGCATGAGAGATGAGGTAAAAACGTTGCACGTCAATTCGCCTGAATATCAGGATTGCGGCACCACAGTATTTCCCTAATCAAATCAAAACATATCTTAGAGTAAAGAAGCTAGTTACCTAAAGAAATCAGCTATAGAACTGCTCTTTCAGCGGTGGATCCATCTAAAATGCTTGGCAACTTCAGAAGTGTCGACGGAAGCGCGCGCACAACTGATCTCCACGCGTTTTGCCGATGAGCCACGAAGACTCAGCAATTCACAATGCAAAAAATTATATTTTCAGAGTGAACACTCCTCAATTTTTATAAGTTGGTTTACTTGGGGTTTACACACGCTAGCGGTGCCGTTTTTGCCGGTTTTGCTGAAGAAGTTTTTGTTTTTTTTATTTTTGGATCCTCATGTGGCCTAAAGGGGGGGGGGAGTTAAACCCCCTGAACCCACTCCCCGTAGATCCGCCACTTTGACGTAAGTGGGGTTAAACGCGATGGCGACAAGCTAGACTTGACTGAGGCTTTTTCATCAACTTGTGCAATCGAAACAACACAGAGACTCTGGGACCGGGACAGGCCGCACACTGAAATTGAAATGCACCAAGAGGGCCTCTTTGGAATGAACAAGTGGGGCCACGGACGCGTTGTGCAACTCTCTCTCTCATTCTCTTGGGTACACCATTAGAGTACGGAACTGAGGGGAATTCGGAGAAACGGTTGGACAGAAAGTAACTAGTGAGTGCGCCACGTATCTGGAAGATAAACTTTTAAGTTTATTTTAAAAAATAAGCATAAAAAATATCGGGGTTCGCCCCCCCCCCCCCGCCCAATCCGCTCACTTCCTGCGGCCCCGCTATTGGTTTTGATTTTTTTTCGCTACTCAGTCCAGACCATAGGACATCTTAATACTGGATGTGATGTCTATGGTCCAGACAGCAGTCCGCGCCGAGTGCAGCTTCGGGATCTTTTGACCACTAGATGGCAGTAGTCAAAGTTTCACGACAATCACAAAGTAACCAAAAGTCACCAAAATGGCGGCCGCTATGAGGGCAAATGTTGCTGCACTTTTGAAAGGAATTGACAGGTTTTAACCGCGCTTATGTTTCTTTCTCTCTTGTTTTTATGAATTACTTAATGGAAATGTTTATTGGTATGATTATGCTATTGTTTTTATGAGCGTTTTTTATGTATTGACATCCAATCTGCTCAGTACGTTATATGCCGGGGCATACCACGGCACCACGCATAGGCAATGACCATCGCCTCTGTTGGCCCGAACCAGAGGCGATGCAGAGGCTATAGGCGCTCTGTACGCCGGAAGCTTTTCGGCGAATTATGCCTCGCACCGACTAAACCATCAAAGTCACGTTGTTATAAATACCTTTTGCGTATAGAGGAACACCTTAGGAGGTTGTCGATGTGTTTAACTTTAATTCCTTCCAGAAGTTCCAACTCGAACAAATACTCCCGTTATGAAACTTTTTCTTCGAGCAGTCCCTATTTCAGTTCCCAAAATCGTGAAATCAACATTTTCATTTTTTTAACCAGGCCGAAGGTCAGAAGTTGCGGACCTACCGGCGAACTTTGAAAGCTGAAGTTCCCGCCCTTCGCGTACGTGCTGCCGGGAACCAGCCGTGCATTTGCCGTGTTGTTAAACATTAAAATGTCAAATATGTGCACAAAGACTATTAAATGTCATATCAACAGCATTTATTTTTATCAAATACAAACAATAATTCATTGAAATACAATCAGTTTCAAGTAACGCCAATTAAGACAAGTATAAGTGGTGGCATTTTGGAAACGAACATTTGACTGACAAGACCGCAATGGCTCACCTTTGGCCTATTTAAAGAGCGCGGTAAAAATTGGAGCGTGCGCAGTATAAAAATGGTGAGTTCACGATTTTGGGAACTGAAATAGGGACTGCTCGAAGAAAAAGTTTGATAATGGGAGTATTTGTTCGAGTTGGAAGGAATTAAACACATCAACAACCTCCTCAGGTGTTCCTCTATGCACAAAAGGTATTTATAACAACGTGACTTTGATGGTTTAGTCGGTGCGAGGCATAATTCGCCGAAAAGCTTCCGGCGTACAGAGCGCCTATAGCCTCTGCATCGCCTCTGGTTCGGGCCAACAGAGGCGATGGTCATTGCCTAACCACCGCATAGACCCTATTCACGCCGACAGGAGGCGCGTTCCAAAACGAGGCTAGCTTTGGTAGCTTATCCGCGTAGTTGTACTCCGCGTTGCTCGAACAACTAGAAAAATACGGACATTCTGTATATTACAATCCCTAAGGACGTTGGATTCAGAAGCGTTGGGTCCTTGCCATATGCCGCGACGAAGGAAAATATGTCCGTGTAAAATTTATTACTGTTTTCATATCATAATTTGTCTTCCGACTGGATACCGCCATAGCAATTAACGAGGACCGGAGAATCTTCAGCCAGCCAGGCTGTGTTTTTATGACGAAGCGCGATGCATTTTTCTTTACAAAAAGGACAGGGCTCTCAATCCCTCAATTTTGAGGCCAAATATCGGCCCTATTCCCCTCTCAAAATATTGAAAAATCACGCGAAATTCCCGGCCACGAGGCCAACTGAAAAATCACCTGTGACTACAGAGGTGACAATTTGAAAAAGTACAAAATCATAGGCGGATTTAGGGGGAGGAGGCAGTCCCCCCCCCCTTTGACTGCCGCAAGCAAAATAATTAGCAAAACGCGACGTGAAGCGGGAGGAAACTTGTACTGAGTTCGAGCTAGGACCGGTAACGGACGAGGGGGGAAAACGCGTTCCGTTTTATTTTTTTTAGTGCAACGACAGATTTCCTGAGCAGAAGGTATACATCCTCGGTGCCCGCAACTTCCGGGCTGCCTGCGTGCATACAATCGCGCTTATAGTTGCCCGGCCGCTTCTCCGAGGATGTCGGCCCCCCTGCATGCAGTCACTAGGCCTATACTTATGGTATCCTAGATCAGCCACTGAAAATGCTACTTGAGACAGAGCTATGAGAGCTTGCAAAAGGGCGGGGTGCTATTGATGGTGATCGGGAGGTCAGTAGAGTTTTCAATTATCCGTAACTCGGCGAAACGTTCCCCGCAGAAGGCCGCAAACACATGAGGCACCTTTCCTCTCGGAAAACGAGGCCTCTAAAGAAACATGATAACTATGCTTTGTTGCCTGTCAGAAGTTCGCGCTCCTGAACTGCCAAATGGAATGTGGGAGAATTTTTTTTTGGGGGGGGGCTGGGGCATAGCCCCTTGGCTCACTATAAATCCGCCACTGTGTTCTGTCCAGTTAACTGAAATTGAGCTCTAAAACAAGGTTATGCTTTGGACGAAAGAATAGGTGTTTTAATTTTAAAATTCAACTTGGTCGAGATTGATATTTGAAAAATATAACACATGAAATAGACATAATTATTAAAACCAAGAAAGCAGAATTGATGGTCATATAATTTTTATTTTCAATTGCGAGCCTAGTTTTTTATCGTAATCAATATATATATTTAATAACATCAAGTATTATTTCAGATCAATGACAAATCAATTGTTAGTCCCGATAGTGTCTACCTCACCAGGACCTAGGCTATGCTTGAAGCTAGTAATAGGCCTACTCTTGATCAACAAATTAAACCAGATGAGACTAATTGCACTGCCGCAAAATGCTATGAGCCACCACTGTAAAATATATCTTCAACTCGTCAACAATACGACCAGATGACCTGGTTCATGTAGAAAGCATTTTTGTCAAGAATTTATTAGAAGAAACGTAACCCTGCATTCAGCATGATACCTAATCCGTGGTTTAATATTCAGGTTGGACTCCAAAGACCGGCCATTTAACTCACGCAATGTAAATTTCCGCTTTGTTTATCGCAGTGAGCCTCGCTTTGGATTTTAATGTCCGCCGCGTGAGTAGAGTCTATACCACTCGTCTCAGCACTGGCTAGCATGTCATTTTTGTCTGACCAGTCTATGTTGACTGAGTGATTTCCAGTCTACTTATCAGGGATGGGTAATTATTTACAATATGATGACATTGACTTACACATATGATTTTGGTATTGTCCGATTCCTTTCATCGTTGTCTTTCCAAAAATACATGAATGTATCCCCTACCGCGTTTCCTCCGTAATTTATCGTTGAATTTCGGTTCGCACTATTTCCCGATTGACACCGCCATGTTAGCTCAACTCAAGATTACAGCGACACCTGTATTTAATGAATGAAACAGCATCGTCGATTCTGAATGGTGTTTGCCCGCGCGAGATTCCCGCTAAAGTTTTCCCGACATAATATGAAGAAACATGTAGCGGCATTTCACCTTTTCCAAATTTTTTATAATTGTGACCATTTGACCATTTTTCCTCGAAAATTGTTTGAAGTGAAACCCTTTTCATCAAGTTGGACCTCAAAAACAACCTCCGCTTTTTCATGGATTCTTGCTAGCAGATGTGTACCAGGGTCACCATAGGATCGAATTCGAACCCTTGGGACCGTAACTCAGGCAGGGGATAGACAGGTCTTGGTCAGTTTGAACCTATGAAAAGCGACAATCTGCAGAAGTCGGTAGATTAGTTCAGTTTTTGACCGCCAGGTGACTCCTTCCATTCCAACATGGCGGTGTTAATACCGAGTACTGGGAAATAGTGCGAGCAGAAATTTCACGATAAAATACTAAGGGAGTGGGGTAGGAAAAAATTCGTTGTATTTTTAGAACGATAACATTGCAAGGAATTGAACAATACCGAAATCATATGTGTAAGTCAATGTCGTCATATTGTATACAATTACCCAGGGATATACTTGGCCACTCGCCCAGTCGCCAATGTGAGTAAAAATGGTGCTGGGCGAGTAGAAGTTGACTTGCCAGTCGCCCAGGTGACGAGCGAATTTTCAGAGCGCAAAAGCACTCTATCGTTTCCCTGATGAACATGAATAAATTCTCTCCTTGTGCTGTTTTTATCATGAATTTGAGTTTAATTTGGTCAGTGTGTCGATGCTTCGGCAGTAAAAAAACATCAGCGCAGTGCACTCCTACCAATTCAGTAGATGTCGCCCATTCTGCGATTCAACTAGACAAAAGATAACAGTGTGTGGTTGTGCACAAAGTAATTTGTGGACTAGTCTGAAAAGAAGAAAAAGGAAGGCGGAAGACCGGTCCATGTGCACACAGCAAGTGAAATAGTCAAATACCATATTTCTTGGAACTGATTTCTTATTGTAATGTACAATGTCATTTTAGCCAAAATTATTTTATAAATAATAACATTGAAAACACATACCGTACTCACCCTAATAAGCGCCTATGCTCCTATAATTGACCTTACACCAGAAAATGAATGACAGGTATGATTGACCAATCAGAATGCTGCATTTGGTACATTCCTCCAGACTGCAGTTCAAGTCGCCATCTTGTCCGACAATCATTAGCGGCTGTAGGACAAATCACGTTCAACTACAATTAATGTGCATTTTAAATGGCCAAGAGATGTTGTTGTGGTGTGTGTAATTCAGACAGTCGTTATACCGACAGAGATGAAAGTCCTGTCAATTTTTGGCCTTTTCCAAAGCCTAAAAGTGACGTAATGAGCAAACGTGGATTACTTAAACTGTGTGTATTCTCCCGCACGAGCAGCCTAACCTGTCAACATTGTTTGACCATTCAAAAGCTAAACACAAGTATATTCTAAGGTATGCACTCTTTTTGATATTTCTTTCCAATATTGGATTTTTGGCTCTGGATTACAGTCTTTGTTTTGAAGTGTGTTACCCGCCGCTCCTGCGATCACTTTCTGGTTTATTATAACCATACATGACAACCTTTTCCATAGCACTGACGAAAACGAGTTAAAATATAGTCAATCAAGATTCAATATGCATTGCATGCCTACCTACTTACCTATTAGAGGCTCTTACATCTATACTGACTGTGAGTGTTTGTTATAGGACTATTCCTATTCCTTCGTAACTCCTCAGTCTTGGCAATGTCGACTGGCTCGTGAGTGTTATTATCTCGACAAAGATTGCCAGTAAAAGCCAAAGCGAAGGATTGAAAACTTTATTATGAACATCGGAGAAAATGCATGTTAATTACCGAAAATATGTATGCTGAATTATGGTAGAAAACTCGCCGTTTTCGTTCCATGAAGATTTCCCTCTGTTAATATTTCGTCAGTCATGGGACACTCCTATCATGATTTCCACTTCAACAGGCGGGGGTGGGTGACTGTGGGAAGGGAGATTTTGCCCTGTCACTCTCGGAAGGCACAGCTTAAGTGAGGTGCCTGTTTAGGTTGACACGTCAACTTTGCTAGTCACATGCTCAAAGTCCTCCGGTATCACTATTACCCTTATTGCACAGAGGCCTTCATAGACAAGTCAAACCAATCATAATGTTAGTAATTTTTTAATTTCAGATACAACCCAGAAAATCTTGCTACACTTGAACATTATGTGGACATGCAAGCGCGGGAAAACACATACGACCTGGAAGCTAACTTGGCTGTGTTGAAATTGTGAGATTTAGTTTTGTGCTGAAGAGTACAAATAAATAACCCTTTAAAGTACAATACTAAGAAAATAACCGGGGATGAGTTCTGGAGGTGCAAAAATTTTGTAATACATGGCAATATCTTGCGAACTCTTGTGTTGTGATGTTGCGTTTTTGTGTGGTTCTGGAGTCAATGGAATGCACGCCTAGAATTCATTATCATGACTACTAACCACAGGGCACTAGTGTAATTGTTCACCATAACAGTTCACTGCTTTCAAACTGAATCTCATTCATTAACGGCCAGTTGTACCTTCTGGTTGTAGACTTTTCTTCGAGCCATTATGAAAAACAGTCTAAACAGTCTGTGGCTTGTTGGTGCATGGCCTCTTGGATTGTGACTGACACTATTGATGGCCAAACAGTTTCAACCTCAGTGTAGGAACCAATTGCAAGAGAGGAGAGCAAATGAAATGTGTGTTGAGTTTAATATGTCTGGCTGTCTGTTTCTAGATTCAGCGTTTCAGAAAGATAGAAAGATAGAGGAGAGCTTTATTTGTGAACTGTCTTATATCCACAGGTACCAGTTCAACCCTAGCTACTTCAACAGCACCGTCACAGCCACCATTCTCCTCAAGTCTCTCACAAACCTCCCACACACTGACTTCACCCTATGCAAATGCCTCATTGATGCCGTAAGGGTATCCTTTACTACATTCTTTTGTGTTGGGGTACTTGTTAATGATAAGTGTAGTCATGAAGTATGTAATGAGTTAAGGAATATGTGTCTTAAACTCTTGTCACATAGATTTTTGGAATTTTGTGGCCGCGCGGAGTAAAGCCATTTACACTTCTTAGTTTTTTTTCTTCATTGCTGACCTAGAAGGTGGAAATGCAAATAAGGTGTAATTTACTGGTAACTATCATGTGCATTGTTGTGTATCCTCAGACATCTGTTTACATGCTGTGGACACACTCTTGATTAAACTATTGTATTATTCTTGTTCATAAATATTAAGCTGAGATCTATTTGCATTGCTCAGAATTTGTTTCTCCTTGACAATCAGTAGTTATCGGAAGAGCCCCTGGTAAAGATTATGGGTTTGGCTGATCTGTTGGAGACGTGCCAGTTTACATTGTTTTGGGTAGGTGAAGTTGTTGATTTGGCAGATAGGTATCTGTTAGAGAGATGACACCAACTTCATGTTTTCAAATAGATTCGTCATATTTGGGCCCCCAAATGGCCATTTTTGCTGTTTCTGAGTGACGTGTGACAACTCAACAGTTTTGAGACCAATTTCATAACGGCAAATGATTTAAATCTAAAAATTTTTTTGTGATGGAAGATGGATTTATACCCGCTTTTAATTATGAAATAGTTGCCATGGTAACACAATTCAGCATCTGTGTTAAAATAAACTACTAGCCGAAGTTTGTAGAAGCAGGGGTTTAGCATGATTTGTTTTGTTGTTTCAGCTTGAGTTGCAGATGACTCCAGATCTGATAGATGGCATCACAGGGTTTGAGGACTCCATCAGGAAGTGTATGGTTTTCCTTAAATCTTCAAGACTTAAAACATTTGATAGTATTGCGCTATAAACTGCGATTACCAGTACTTAACTGCTATTAATAGTAGGTCAAAGTGTCAAAGTTCATCTCATAGTATTGACAAAGTCAGCAAGTTTTGTCATGATAGTAAATGTAGCATTGAGAGGAAAGTGGTTGAACATTTGGTTGCAAAAAGTATCTGCAGTATGACTAATCTGTAAATGTTTCACAGTATTTTTGTCCTTCAAATCCTGCTGTTACCAACTAAAACTACAGTAAATCTTGCATAAGTTTAATATGTATGAGTCACAGGTCCACGGACCAGTTCTAATTTTTGGACTCTGGCCTTTAGATTAGTCAAATTTCACCATACTCTGATGAAATCTTTCAGTCGATCTATGCAGGTATTAACGCACCTATGCTCTAAAAATCATCCGTCAAACTGTTGAAGCTCTGGTAACTACCTCTGATCGTGACTGCCATGTTATCTACATCATGACCCCTGGTGGCGCACTGTTGTGGAAGTCAATACCATCTTGTCCCTTTTCTATTTCTTGTCAGGGAGCCAACGTGTCTGTATCAAAATTGTAATTTCCACTCATGGAACCCCAAGTCCCAACGCGTGATTAGCAGGCAGTACCTATGTCTTCTGTGAAAACTAGTTTTGATCTAGACACCTTGCCATTATAAAGATAATCTCAACTTCTTTCATACTCAAAGTTGAAATCAGTCCCAGGCTTTCAAATTATTGAGTGTTCATTTTGTATTTCTTTTGACATATAAAACTACACGACAGGTCAAGCCAACTTATTGAGCTAGGTCTCGAGCAATAGTGTACTTTTTTCTAAGCTTAAAAATTGCTTCTAATATGTAAGACACCGTGGTAAATAATTGTAAATGGTATAAATAAAGTAATTTTTACACAAGGTGGAAGGTCTCCATAGCAACTCCTAGTGAATAAATGTTTTAGTATGCAATACGAAGTCATCATGTCTGTTGTGTTGCAGTTGTGTGCCACGTTGTTGGTATATCCTACCAGACTATTGAAAAGGACTACCTGGCCGAGGTACTTGGTGGTATCGCAGGTAAGACTACGTTCGAGTCGTGGAATGACCATCTGGCACCTGCTAGTTTTTTTAGCACATTCTAGAGGCTTGAAGAACTGTAGATTCTTTGTAAGTCCACAAATCTGTTCTAATGGGTAAGAAATAAGTTTAAGTCAGTCTTGTAACAGGATGTGTTCTAAATTAAATTATTTTTTAACTTAAGACTAGGTTTATAGCACCTTTAAAATAGAGAAATCTCACGAATTTAGAACATGATATGGTGACAAGTGAAATTTATTTTTTCATCAAAAAACAAATACTTTATCAGCCTAAATTGTATACCATCGTACAATGTTTTTAGAAACATGACATTCATAGCAACACCTTGAAAAAATAAAAAAAGCAATTTTGACAACTGTTTTTATGCAAAATTGGTGAGATTTGTCCATTAACTTGGTTCAAGTGTTTGTAGTTAATCAAGTTGCCCACTTTTGTTTTTACAGATTCACATGTGGATCAGTGGATAAAAAAATACGGCTGGCAGCAGCAAGGATCTACAGTCTTTGTTAGTAACCAGGAAGAGAACATTAAAACCAAAAACATCACTGAGAAGATCACATTTGAGAGTATGTATGAATAGCTGTTTGAGAGTATGTGTGAATAGCTGTTTGAGAGTATATATGAATAGCTGTTTGAGAGTAGGTATGAATAGCTGTTTGAGAGTGTGTCTGAATAGCTGTTTGAGAGTATGTGTGAATAGCTGTTTGAGAGTATATGTGAATAGCTGTTTGAGAGTATGTGTGAATAGCTGTTTGAGAGTATGTGTGAATAGCTGTTTGAGAGTATGTCTGAGTAGCTGTTTCAGAGTACGTATGAATAGCTGTTTCTCTTAGTTGGCAAAATGAAATTTTGCAAAGAACCTTACTACCTTACTCTGTTGTGAAGTGAGTTTGTTCACATGATTCCAACTGCATTTCGTACTTTATTGAAATAAAATTTATGCACAATACATACGTCCTCGATAACTTGAGGTCTGTTTTCAGTTACAAAGTGTTTTTTTAGCTTTTCGGTCCCAGAACTCGGGTCGTCCTTTAATCGTTGTTTCTGAGAATTGACATTTGGATAGATGTCATCAAGAGATAAAAACGCTGTGCCATTTGTTTTTCACTACAACTTGGTTCATCATTGTCATACTCACTTCTTGAGTTGATTTCCCTATTAAAGTGTGGCTGCTCGGGGTGCTTTCATTTTAACACATCCAAATATGCATATGTTGCCATTGTCTCTGTCTGGATGTACGTTGCTGTATCTCCAAAACCCCTTTGGAGGTTCTTCATGAAAATTGGCATGTGTCCCTATGGAGCTGACAAGTGATGACAACTTTAAGACCTATCCGACTACTGCTGTGCCTCCTGTTGGCAGTTTAGTATTTTACATTTGCCTCTGTTTCTTCAGAGTTCCTTGACGGATTTTCATGAAGTTGGCAAGTAGGTTTCTGTTAAACAGAAGACGACACCTTTCCATTTTAAGACGGATTCTGTGGCCATTTTTATAATTCTCTATCTGCCAGTCTGATTGAAGAAAATTCAGAAAAATTGCAACTGGTTGTGTTACTGCCAAGAAGACCATTACTGTCGTTGATTTTTGAATTGGTAAAATTGCTGTGGAGTACCCTAGTGACAGTTTTGTGTTTTTGCATCTGTAGATGTCTAACCCTTTCAGGATCTTTGAAATTTGTCAAGTTTATCTGTATGAATGTGGCAACGGGTAAGGGCTGTTCCAGCAAAATCTGTGTGGGAGGAGGGGAAGGCAACTGAAATAAAAATTTATGGGTGGTTGCGTTTGATTTAAATTCAAAATGGCTGGTGGTCGTACTTCAAAAAAATAAAAATTTACAGGTTGTTGTTGTTTCATTAGGCCATAAATGTTTGATGGTGGGTAATTTTAGTAAATTTTATAAACAATCCGCACAGAATCAACAACTGAAACAAAATGCAACTTGCAAAAAGCTCCAACTTTTTCACTCCCTCCGATCTCCTCATCGGCATGCCCGTAACACCAGTTAACCACAGGTACTCGAATTTCTCGATGGCTAATAACCATGATATATAAGAAACATATGTTTTCTTAGTAATTAATGACGTTAGTGGTGATGGAGGAACAGATAAACTCAAGCGCCTGTGCAGTCGACCACAAGAACAAAAAAAATTACGGGTGGTTGCATTTTTAACTTATAAAAAATTACGGGTGGTAGGCTGAAGATGCTGCTGTGAATCCTAGTAGCAATTTTAGATTGTTACGTTAACTTCAGTCTGTATCTTCACAATGGGTTTCTTGACATATTTTCATGAAATTTGACAATAAGGTTTCTGTTGAGACCAAGTTGCCGGTGTATTCTGTTCCACCTACTTGCAATTATTTACAGTTCCTTTGTTGCTTTTGCCTATCTGCAAAATGGCTCAAAGTATAATAAAAATTGGCAGTTTCCTGCCGAGACAAGAGATGACATTCATTTTGAACGAGTACGACTACTGTGGCACCCCATGTGGCCATTTTGTTGTATCTTCTTAACCCGTTGCAGGGGCCTGTGTGAAGTTTGGCAAGTTTTTTTTTTTAATGTGACAGAGTATAACCATAAATTTCTGACAGATCTGACTGCTGTTGAGCCCTCTAGTGTATCTCTGGGAATTCTTTGACGGATTTTCATGAAATTTGGCAAATAGGATTCTATTAGGGAGATGGCAAACCATTGCCATTTTCGTACGGGTGTAGCATATTCTGTGCCACCATATGGTTATTTTTATGATACTACTAACACACACTCCTAGAAGCATACCGTTTGCGAGGCATGTCAATTCTTGGCTTTGCTCTTGTTACATTATAATGTTTGTCACAAGCAATCTTGAAGCAACCAGTCATGTTAGATGTAAATTAAAGTCAAGTTTCTTTCCTCTAGTGCCATGACTGTAACACGTGCATGAGATATGAAATTTTTATTATACACCAGGTAGTCGCTCCACATCTTCTCTCCCTTCAGCGATTATTCTCAACCTGTAGCAAAGCTGTTGGTGTGTTTGTAAACTGTGTGCTGTTATTACGAACTGTGTGTGATCTTTTATTTTCAGGTGTAGCTGGCCTAATGTCATCCTGTCAGTAACCATGTTTGAACATGGACTTTAATTGAAGAAAAAAGAATGGTTCTTGAAAGCTGATACAGTTTAAGTAAATTCTGATGACCTAGCAGAGTTGGGAAGATGTTCACCAGGACTTCACATGTATTGCAACTGAAGATACATTTGGCAGTCATGATTCCATAATTAACCAGATTTAAGTACACACTACATTGTTTAACTCGGAAGTCTTCGTAAGGCACCACCTTTCCATCAATACAGATTACATGCGTATACTTAAGCATAAGTCTTCACTCAGATATGTCATCAATTTCATCACAGACCTCAAGGTGGCGTGAGCGATACTTAAAGGAGACATAACCGTGGGTGAATCAGTTTTATTCTTACCACAGAACTTATGAGTATAAAAAATAACAATGGATGATCAACAAGGTTTTCTTGTCCGTCTCTAGACAGTGTTGCTATTGTTTCCCTCACACGACTTACACAACACTCAATATACAGGTTATTGGGTTTCACAGTGTGCAATGCTAATCCAACCAAAAGGTTACTGGCAGTTTATTTGCCATTGCACAACATGTTGAAGTGTTAACAAACAGGTTTTTGCTCATTTCATTAAGACTAGCATTCATTTAATGTTTCAAGTAATTTGTGTTAAAAATGGGATCACGCTATAATCATATAAATGTTGAACGTGCAAGGTAGCGATGAGGGTGACTGTCACCAGATGTACAAATGCATGTAGGCAAGGTTTACGCCATGAGTTAAAAAAATCGTGCATCATTTCTGCTCATCTTCAGTGAATTTTCTATCTTTTTTTGAAAAAGAGAGAGGACCTAAAAATACCGCACCACTGACTAAATCTTCAAATAAAAAACAAACCAGAGGCCCATTCCAATCAACTGACCTAAGTTCATAAGACTTTAAGGCCCATTCCAATCAACTGACCTAAGCTCTCAAGACTTAAAGGCCCATTCCAATCAACTGACCTAAGCTCATAAGACTTAAGTTTTGAGATTTGTCTCAACTTCCAACTTTGAAACTACCACATCTGGTACGGCAGTCAAAATGATGATAAAACTTAGTCAAAAACTTTAAGTTAAACTTAAGATCTCCTTCTTGAAACATTCTTGAGAAAAAAATATGTTTTATCATAAAATTGAGTGAAATTTAAATTTGCCTTAGCAAAGTCAGTTTCCTTCGAATGGGCCCCCAGAACCAACTAAGAAAATGGAAATATTACATACAGTGTTCTCAAACACTTAAGATCTATAGCTCAAGTTGCAATAAAAATACTGACAAGATTGATAATCATTAAAGAAACAAACTGAAATTTAAGATGTTCACAAAGACATACTGATATTCTGGTAAAGACCACATTCTGCAATTGGCAGAACAAAAAATAGAAAAGAAAACTTATAAAACAGGACAGGATACAACCAGCCATAGCAAAACGGGTAATGCAATGATTCAATATCCAATTAACTGACCGTGTATTGTTCCCACACATGGAAATCTACTGGGTGACTGCGCTGTACAGGGTGACCAAAAACATCCAACACATTTTATATAAAATTTTGGACTTGTAAGTCTTGGAAAACATTTAATTTATGAAAACGGAGTGACATGCTCAAAGTTTGTGGAAAGATCTTGGAGTACTAAATACAAAAAGGATTTATGAGGCATTTATTTAAAGCTTTGTAGCTTCTTTGGTCACCATGTACAATCAAAAGTTACTTAAAGTTATCAGTAAACACATTCTGAAATACCACAATTCTGTGGTATTCATAGTAATTCTTCACATAAAAAATTGCTACTTTGAAAGGAAAGTTACAAAAATTGGACACGGCTAAATGTACACAGTACAAGCTTAGCTAACAATATCCTAAAATCTTAACATTCATTTATGGAGAAATTAACAATAAAAAGTCTCACCATATTGTGTGAAAAATGGGAGACTTGTGTCAATAAAGTTTATAATGAGTTGCAATACTGACTTAAAACTTTGACAAGCCAAGGTGAATGCCTTTTTGGATTCCACTCATAAATGCATTGGCGCCTCACTCTGGTAAAATGAAGTTAATCATGTAGTGAAGCACCCACAAAAGACTTCCAGACATAGCTATCATAATAACAAACAAACAATGGACCAGACCCATTGTCATAATTGTTGGCTAGGCTAAAGCTATGCTTCTTATGAAAGGTGTAGAATATGAAGAATAACTGACACGTAGGTGTGTGATGAGAGACAAGGTGTGAGACTGAAGACTAGAGAGCAGTAACACTGTCCTTTCTCCACTTTAACTGACTGGCTTTAGGCAGTGGTGGATGGTAGAATGTACAGCTACCAACATTCTTGCACTTAAAACCAAACTTGCAAGGCTGCAACGAATACAAGTTATTGTTAACGGAAATGGATGTCATTGCAGATGCTACATAATGTTAACGAAAAACTTCCCTCCAGACCACTTACTGTTTCATTCAGTCACTGTAGACACCATAAAATGTTAATGAAAGTCTCTTGTGAAACAATCGAATGTTCAACAAAGGAGATTGTACCGACATTTATACGCTATGAAAAATAAGACGCATAATTTCCATAAAAACGATATTTTAATTCAATGAAATTTACCTCTCATTTTCTCTCACTTGTAAATCACCGATCTCCAAATTGAATGTGGGTATCATGTCGTCGGGATACTTCGACTGAAGCATTATACTCAGTTACCAGTGGTAACCTACTTTAGCAGACGATATTTTCTCGGTCGAAGCTTAGCGTGATAAAATGTGTAGTAAGCTATAATAGTTGCTAAACCTTAATTTATAGATTTACTTTCTCTCCATTTTGTTTAAATTTTCAATTGGTTTTGAGTAAAAGCATTATTTGACAAAAATAGCTCGGCTTTTCTAAAAGGTTGCGAACTCCAATCCCGGGCCTCTAACATAGAAAGTAGTTACAAAGCCGAGGCGAGTTGAGAAAGGTAGATCGATTCATTGCAATGTTTCTCGTTCAGTATGTGGTATAAGTAGATTATTACATGTTCTGATGCCCCTTAGGCGATAATTCTCCAAAATCCACTTGGGCTCTAGAATACGGGGGATAACGACTGAGAACATGTAATAAAACTATACTCATTACCCCCCCTGGATTTTGAATGACTGAGACCAGAAAGTACTGGAACACAATCAGCTTTAATGCTACCTAAGCACTTGAGTGTAACTTCTCATGCACCCTTTGCAAAATGCTGCGTAAAATACTGACATAAAATTGTATACGTACCATAGGATGTTTGTATGGGCAGTTCATATTTGTACAATTTGGGTAAAATCTACAGTTGATTTCCCGGCTGCTGCTGGCAACTGGTCGTGATGAAGACGTGACAGGCATTACTGACACAAACTTGGGTTTGGTGAGAATATATGCTAAAAGAAACACAGGAGTACGGTATAAAGTGTATGCATAACACAAGTTGGAATGTCTGAATTTTCAAATGAGTAAACAGTGAACAGTAAACCTTTCTGTGGCAGGCACACAAAAAAGTAAATTTTCCAATAAACCAAGACTTTTACCAGCTTGAGTATCTCAACAAATAAACGAATGAATCGAAGATGGCAAGAACATTTTGTAACCACTAACTCGCCAGTCAAGTGAAATAGGTTTAATTATATGGAATTGGCAATAAATTCAAGCATCCTACAGCCAACGGCTATTATTTGTGATGATGACTAAACTACCTAGTGTGGAGGACACAACAGTTCAGTGGCTTGAGGTCTGAAGTGCTAATGCAAAACAGCAGTGATGAAATTTTAGAAACTATAAGTTAGACATGTATTTATCACCAATTTGAATATTCTGGTCCATCAAACTCGCTAAGCAACCTTTATCTTAACAGTATTTAGCTTATTGTTAACAGGCATACAATTGAATGTTATCTGTCATCATGGAACAAAGTCTTGTGATCTACTATTAAGTAATTCAAGTGTCCCGAGTGCACTGGCTACTTGGGACGGTCTATCATGACATGATTTTGTTATGGTTATGTCCCTGCTTTACATGTCTGCTAACTAGAAAACAACTGCACTGAACAGACGTGTGCCTCCCCGCATGATCTTTGTGGATTTAAGGTCATGAGTAAGAATGTGGCTACAATGGGGGATTTTTGAGTGCCTGCAAAATATCACAAATTATCTTTCATACTTTCATTGGTTTACGAAAGAGATATGTTCTGCATGCAGCTCAAACCCCCACACAAATTATTTTTGGCCTTACAATATCAAACCTGTTGGATATTTTACAAACAAATTCACGAAGCACAAATCTTGTAGCTTTGTGCAAAATGAGAAGTGATGAGTTAGCCGCCTGGTATGGCTGTTTGCTTAACACAAAGCTCTCACCTGCAGCATACTTGACTTGTGTTTACCAAAACTTCATGGAAAATCAAATTACATTTCTTTATAAACGTGAGACTAGAGCTGGGCTGCGTTACGAACACCAAAGACAATTGCGAGAAAATCCACATGCATGGGTTGCATTACATGGCAATTTCTTGCAAATAATTGTGTGGTCTCTTTTTTTTCATCATAAACTTTGTTATGGAATACAACCCTATACAAGGCAGACTTAAGCTGTGCAGACAGGCACTTGCGCTAGATCAACCTGACTCACCATCTGGTGTGTCATCAGTCCCTAACCTAGATTAACTTGCAATTGCGTGGCAAATTTACGGAACCTTTGGACATAGGGCAAGTTGCACTTAATCAGCGCAACATGACGCAACTGGCTGCACGACTGCAAAACTGGTGCAAGGTGGAAACTGAAATTGGTTAAAGCAAGCGAATATTAAGGCATCATTTTCGGCATTTCCCTAAGACATGCACACCAGTAAGACATGCCCACCAGACATTTTGTGGTAGCTAAACTTATGCATTAGCAATGAATACGTGTCTGATAGATATTTAACCAGGTGATAAGTTGAGCTAGATCAGCCAGCCAACTGTCTAGCCAAAGCATACGCTAGTTGGTGATTACAATATACTAATTGTAAATAATTTCAAGAGTGTGTCCTCTTTTAGAAGATTAAGACCACTGACCATTAGGGATCATTGTAGGATGAACACTGCTCGGCTTCTTCTGTGTGTGGTCAAACGGACAGTTGGGCTTGGAGCAAACCTTGTCAAACTTGCAAAGTGGATGGATGTATAAACACTTGTCGCCAAATTTACACTTTGGAAACGTTCTGAAAAACACAACATATCATTGCACCGATTTAGAAATGGTCTGTATTCACAATTCGAAGTCGTATGATTTCATATTGAGAAATGTGAAGAATTTCTACTGTGCCCTAAAGCAGTGGAGGGTGGGTGCATCCCAGATAAACATATTTTGGGTAAAGGAAAAGTCACTTATGAGTGCAAAAAATGTTTGTAACTTATCAGAGGTTTCATACAAGATTTCTCATGTTATGACAGTGGTCAAGGCCTCTTGGCCCTCCAAACTGGCTTGATGAACCAACACAGACATAGTCTTGCATTTATTCACAGAATTAACACTAGGAGAGCTCTTAGCCTTTCTCCTAAGTTTTAGAACCACTATCTATTGAGTCAAAATATGACACAAGATGTCATTGAAAATGATTTTACGTTCTTTTGAATAAGATAACATTTCTATCCTACTATACACTACAGAGATACAGTGTACAGAGCCCAAAAGCTCCACCCCTTCCAGGGGCAGTATTACAGTGTACGGAGCCCAAAAGCTCCAACCCTTCCAGCGGCAGTATGTTTGATTTGTGAGCAATGGCGTGTTCATCAAGATCAAGTGAACAACAGAAACCTTGTACTTTTGTTAGCATGTAACATGAATATCACCAATCTTTCCCAGCGTCAAGCCCTAGTGACTGTGTTACAGCCCAATCAATCTGTCAACCCTTTCCCAGCACTCACTTGCATGGCACTGTGGGGTGGTGATAGGGACAGATGGGTCCATTCTTGCAGTTTGGGTAGAACTTGCACTTCTCCTTCAGCCTTGACGCCTTCTTGATGGGTACCAAGTCACTTTCTTCCATCTCAACATCGCTTCCCGCAGAAGACAGGTCGCCACCATCACTGGCCATGGTTTCCTCATGACTACTGACAGAACCCATTGTTTTGGGATCAATTCCATCCAGCGTGACTATAAACCGTGGACTGAGAAGTGGTTTATCTTTCTGTTTAGGTTTACTAAAACACAAAGTGCAACAATTCCAGCTGGTGTAGACACAAGTTAAACCATTATCTTGGAGGCTCAAATTTTGAATTGAAATCTGTTTTGCAATAATCATTGACATGACACAAACCACCTTCTTGGAGCATTTTTTCCATTGTCTTCGTATACATATTAAGTTATGCTGACAAGTATGTAACAATGTCACAACAAACTTATAGGCTCAATTCAGACAAAAACAATGAAGACTGATTTTCTTTAAACATTTTAAAATTCCCTCAAGATAATATCAAAAACTAAACTCATGATACCTGTCCTTGATGATCCTCCTTGGTTGTTGCACTGGGTCCTCCCCCAACCCCTCACCCTGCCCCGTACCCTCATCTTCCTCTGAAAGACACTGCAGTTCCGGCTCATAGTCACTCTCCAGATCACTGGTTCTCGTGGGTGATGTCACAAACTGACGGCTATCCTCTGATGATGACATTAGATTCAACACATCTGGAGACAATAAGAAATACCTTTAGGGCTAGTGCAAAGGCACTCAAAATATGAACCCTGACACCTTTAAATGTAATTGATAACCTTTTGGTATGGTCCACCACTTAAAAACAACAGAAAGCTTTTTTCAGCAGGGAGGTATACAGTTTCTAACAATTTACCAAGCAAAACTTTTCCCAACATTTTGGTCAAAGATAAAAGACAATGGGAGGATATTAAGTAAAAACATGTTTCAAGAGTGTTTTGTGACTTGGCACCATCAGCAAGAGGGTGCTTGGTGTTGGGATAAAATGCCCTTCCTCAATGCTGCACAGAAAGAAAATTGGTTTTGCCATCACCCCAGTCGAAGTACTAGTTACCACCAAACACTCCACCAATGTCCTACTTACCTTCATCTGCTGTACTGAGCTGATAATTATCATCTGGGTCATACTCCTCTTGTACCGTCTGAGCCAGCTTTCGAATCATTTCTTGGCGACGTGAGCGTGACATAAGTCGCTTGACTTTAGGGACTGGCTCTTGCGGAAGAGAGACTGTGGCAACTGAAAAATGAAAGAAAAACAACCAATTTGTTGAACAGTAAATTACAACAATGATGGATAGCAGATACCAGAAATCCCATGAATGATACAGAATTCTAAAGGTTTAAAGCCTGTGCTACTAGCCAACTATTCAATGTTTTTGTGTCCAGTGAATGAGATCTATCAACACCAAGCTAATGAGAGAACTGAAGATTTATTGTTTAGATTGCAGTGAACATTCATGTAGTTAGTTCAAAGGTAACATCAATCTTAAATGAACTTTCTGGTCAATCCCAGAATGCATTAGGCAATACAAACACACAATACACAATACACACTAATGTTCACCATCATCCAACATCTTTGTAAAGATAACTCGCCCGTCAGACACATACAGCACACATCACTAAATATTGTCTGACTGGTTGGGAAGCAATTCATGACGGGACATCTAAGCAATTAGCAGCAGACCAACAACAGTCTGCTAGGAGTCGTCAGCAGAATTGCCTCTTCGGTCCGCACTTGAGTTGGCAAACTAGTCGCCTAGCTTAGACAACAGATTTGGATTATGCTTATCCACAACTGACTATTGCTACTTAGCAGATGAACTTTGGCCAAACAAACATCCAACTCCTTGTTGTTCGTTATCTAGTGGCCACTCAAGCCTTAACCCCAGTTTGTCAACTTTTGCACTTAAGCATGGTAAAACTGAATGAACTTGGGAATTGTGTGAATTACTGATGGCCTGGTAAAGTACAATGTCAAATGATCTCACAGAAATAGAATTTTGAGTTCTAGCTCTAGGGGGCATTGTTACACAAAACAATAAAAAAAGTTACGAAAATCCAAAAACAATGCTGTGCGTGTTACGACTGCAGGTGTTTTCAAGCAGGAAAATGTTTAAAGAGTAGCTCGAATTGTACCCAGTTATCATTTTTGATTATCATTTCTTAAAATATTCACATTTTCCCATTAAAAAATGTTTCATTTTGTATAACTTGTAAGAAATACAGTAGGTTGATCACAAATACAGATTTTAACAACATCAATGCATGAAAATGGCAATCACAAAGCTAGAATCAGTTGTAGTGTCAGCCGTGATCCATCATTTTTGGAGTTCGTAAAAAAAACATATTAACCATATTATTTCAAGGTTACAGCTTTCCAAGCCCTTTAAATTAAGAACACAATACTTCATGTTTCGCATCTTTACATCGAGGGGCAATACTCTGAAAATAAAATCTTCGTAGTAACACCCCTTAGGTGCTGTAGCTCAGGAATGCTTGCTCGTTGTCTGACAATGATGACACAGAACTCGAGTTGAGAGCATATATTCTAACTCTTTCATGTGAATGATTTCAAAAACAAGTATTTTACAATATTACCTTGACAGAAATAACTGATAAGGTTCAACAACTTAATATCCTTCCCTTACTTTGAAGGTTAAAATCTGCAAATGACCAATGTATTGTAGCAGCTATAGTTGAGAGGTGGGTGTATCTAATGAATTAAGCATAAGACAGTGTTTTGATGAGGACACTGGCTAAGAGCAATGTAACCTGAGGCTCACCTTGTTTGGTTTTAGCAGCTATTGATTTCTGAGCATCCTTCATGGCTCGCAGCAACAGAGAGGTATTTGCTTGTAGTGATTTAGGTATGCTGGACCTAAAAGTATTACATTCCAAGTATTATAATGTCATCACCAACACTTCTGCCCTCTGATGGCAAAAACAGTGATAACTTCCACGACTATAAGATGATGTTGTCTGGCTTACCATGGATTATTGGTTTTCATTCAAACCACTTGGTGGTCAGATGTTGCTATTCTTACCAATTACAGATTGCAAAAAAACATAATCTCCTGATCATGCAGACAAACGAGTATATAATGGTAGTACATCAAAACATGAAAAGACACGCTAATCCAACAGTCAATGAAATCAGAGGTAAGAAGCATCAACCTTGGGCAGCATTGTTTTCCCTCGGCTCTCAGGAACCCACATTGGAAATATATACTACTTTGTAGTTCATGAGGTAAAGCCTCTATGATGCACAGTACCAGTTCAGGTAAATGCCAGTGCCTAAATTTACAAACAACAAATCATGGTTGCTTAAAATTTTCAAAAAATACATGATGGGCATTAAACCAAACATGGGCATCAACTAAGTAGTAATAGCAGTTCTTTGAAAACTGGAATTCATGCACATGACCATTTAGTTCTTGAAACACATATAACACTATAAATTCTTACATCTACATTCATTGATTAAAAATAAACTGCAGTTACCTGTGAAATTTAATAAGGAGGAGACAAAAATTCATAGCTTAATTATAAATTGCACAATGATCATTTTCCTTGGACAGCAAGGTGATTCCCCAGAAACAAGACCCAAGATTTTGCTAATATATTTTTTCTATTTGAGTTAGGGACCCAAAATTTTATATAAACCAGCACACAATTCTATTGTGAACAAATGCTATAGCAGGTCCTGCAGAAAGATTGCTCAGCGCTGGTTATCACCATTTCTTTTCAGTAGTGTGTCAATTTCATGCTAGATTGATGTATTCCACAGAGCAACGTGTTTTTCGATTTGGAAAGGCACATCGAGTTGTGCCCAGATGCTGATGGGAGACATTTCCAGCACCTACAGTAAGAGTGCTTGAATTCAGAGTAGTAAGTATCTTGTCAGCTCAACTCGGCCATCTTGACACATGTTGTTATTTCATACCTCCTCTTGCTTCATTCAACTAAATTCAAAGATCGTCTCGCAAACCACTGAGACGCTGCCGAAAACACTAGCATTGAAAAAAATTCTGATATCTACATTCATCAATAAATAAAACTTTCAGTCAGCAAAATTTGAAGTTCCTGCCTCTACAGTAAAAATATTAGCAAAAGTTTGGGGCTTATTTCGGGATAATCACCTTGTGTGTTCTTTGCCTACAAATACGTAGAACAATCTAACACCATAATTCATATCATTACATGTCCACTGTATACAATGATCACACACCATAATTCATATCATTACATGTCCACTGTATACAATGATCACACACCATAATTCATATCATTACATGTCCACTGTATACAATGATCACACACCATAATTCATATCATTACATGTCCACTGTATACAATGATCACACACCAACTTACTTTCTCTCGGTAACCTTGACAACACTGGCTACATTTCCAACTGAAGGGAAGTGAGGGTCATACCCCTCATCTTCCTCATCATCCGAATGGTGGATGACAGCACCCAGCATGGAGCCAACAGCCTTCCTCTTCCTGGAAACAGTGTTACCTCTAGTGGACGGCTAGAGAAATGACAAGAAGTGACATCATACAAGATCAACATTGGCAAGCTACCCAGATAAAGCAAGCTCACAGTTTATCAAGTCAGTGGATCTTACAAAATTTAACACGGGCCCTTAACATGCGAATCTTTACACATTTTTTGCAACCGACCATTATACTCTCTTTATTTTTCAGCTATCCAAACGTTTTGATTATCAATACCAACAGATTCACTGGTGTTAAAATACCAATTATTCATTTGAAATAACCCTTATGAGAGTACAGTGCTATAAACAGGAAGCCCTGAAGGTATACTTAACTATCATTGGGTGAATGTATCATTACTAGATAACAGGTATTATTATTCATCCACGTGAATAGATGCAAAAAAAAATAAAAATCTAGACTACTGGACTTACTACATCTAATTTGCAGAGGTGCAGAAAAAAACAATGCATGAGTGAGCAATCCACTTTTTCAAGGTTAGCGTATGTAACGACACAGGCAATGCCCCAGACAAATGGAAAAGGAATGATCTTGTCAAGATGGAGCGTGTCCACCAAATGGTACATAACCAGTGCTCTACCGACATGCATTCAAACACAAGGCTGCACCATTGAACAATTTCGCACCATGCTTGGAAATCTCGATCCATAACCTGAAAAGCTCTGAGTTTGGTCCACCTCACAAGATAAATGATTGAAATGTTGCTGTATAGTGGTACTAGTTTTTTATTCCTTTGAAGTAAAAATGACCGTTTCTGTGATTAATTGAAAAGAAGATTTGGACGCACAATCTCGACATGTTTGTATTTTTTCTAAAAGTGAATTCCCCAAACATAACTGAGTATTAAGCTTACTGCAGAGCGTCGGTCCAGCTGTTTCACATGCAGTCGGTCCCTTTGTGACTCGGGAGGCGGCTGCAGTCGTGCTGCAAGGGACCGCTCCACTCGCATTGCAGGTGACCAGTCCACCCGTGATGCGGGCTTGTCTTTGGGAGGTACAATTTTCTTGGTAACAGTGATTCTCTCAATGATAGGTGGTGAAGTCTTGTTGCTATTCCCATCAGTGGTATCAATCTCTTTAGGAACAGGCGGGGCAGTTTGAAACAGTATAGTCGACGGTTGTTCAGCAGAGTGTGATGTTGTCTTGGAGGCATGGTTGGCAGTGGTGACAGAAATTTTCTTTCCAGATTTTTCCATCTCAACAGAGAACTCGTCTGAAAACACACACTTGGGAGTGTACGACTCTAAGAAAGCAATTAATGAACTGAAAGATCATAAAAACTGTCCTTGTTTTAACGATAAGATTTCAATTGCTATTATGTTATACAAACTGAACCTAATATTATTCTAGGGTAAGGTCCCATCATTAGGAACGGAGCTGCACAACACAATAATATACCAAAAGACGAGTAGTGAGATCACAGTTAAGGTAGGTGTATACACTGATCAAATCTCCAGGTTCCTAACTAAAATGAGTAAAAAGGGAGTTTTAACTAGTTAGATACGACTCTGAAAGTGACAAAAATCGAAAAAAAAAAGTTTTTTTGTAGTTCGTTTTTTTAAAAAATCGTATTTTTTAATTTTCAAAAAATCCAATTTTACCTCGAATTTTTTTTCAAAATGCACAGGGATCATCATCAACTGTTTCCTTACGCAATATTCTACCTATCCATACCAAATATATGTACAAAATCATTATGATCTTGATTTTGTGGCATTTTTTGTGTGTGAGTTGGGGCAAGCACGCCACTTTTTGTCATTTGGTCACTTTCCGTCTTATAACTAAAAATCTGGTCCATTTATCAAAAAACCCTGGCNAGCCATATGACTTACTGAGGCTTGGTCAAATATAGCTAAAAAAACAACTTTGGATTTTCAGAATGATTTTATTTTTCTTCAGTATACTGTGCATCAAGAGTTAAAGATTAGGATGACATAAAAATGTAAAAAACAGTCAAAATTAATTTTTTTGTGTATCCACCTACCTTAACTCAAGAAAATCAAGTCCTCCAAAATGAAGCCTGACTATAGCTCACCTGTTTTTTCTGTGATATCTATCTCGACAGCAGGTGGTGTCTCAGTAGAGGCTTCGGTTTTTGTTGCTGTTACTACAGCGCCATCATTGGACATCTGTAGTGTACTTTGATCTGGGTCTGCAGAATAGCATGAACAAACTTAGAATCGAAGTTTTAGGTATGTGGACCTTTATAATATCAGTTTACCAAGCAGTTATCCAATTGCAACATTATAGAAATGTGCCAGCTAAAAACAATGTTTCAAATATATCAAATAATTTTGATTCTATTGATTTGACATTATAAGAAATTATAAGACACTGAAAGCAGTTACTTAACTTTTGAAGGCAAACTAATGTACCAGTGAGTGGCTATGATAATAATGCATTCAATGACTGGGTACATTGTCAAAATCATTGAGCCAAAGGATAACTTTAGTCAGAGTGCACTGGGCATGAAAAGAAAAGAAATGTAAACAGAAAATATTGAATCATGCATATTAACCTACCAGCAGTCAGTGTTTGTAATTTATCCAATAATCCAGTAAGCCTGTGAATACATAAAACAGATACAATAAAATGGCTGTCATGAAATAAGTATTTTTCTGTTCATTGATCACTTAATACATGACTGCTAGAAATCAACATATTGTGCAAACCATGTTGAGAGGATACCGTAAAATTAAGATAGGATCCAGTAAGACAACAAAGTGATTTTTTTATTTTGTCAAAAAAGATGAATTTCACCACATCAATGCTTCATCATTTTCAAGTTCTATTACAATAGTCACAATCACATAATGTTTTGAAAAAATTGTGGCCATTCACAACAATGTTAGATGTCTATAAAAATGAAGAAAATATTTAATTTGTCATTTTTTGTCTGAAATTAGAGATTTTAGCACCAAGGAAAAAATGTACAACTTGTCATATTCAGATATATTTCACAATCAGTCATGATCCAACTACTGCAATCCTATTTGTGACTGACTAGAAAATCTGAATAGAAAATCTTCATTTAAAGTGACAACACTCCATGCTGCCCATTTGCATGAAATAGTCCCAAATAGGGACTTATTGGAGTTCTCTAATGTTCTTTTTCTACCAATTTATCTTTATTATGAGCTACTCTTTGACTCATGATATTTTCTTATAAAACATCTAAGAACTGAGCTCTTATTTCACTGAAAATAAATGATGACTAAGTCCTTAAATTAGGGGCATTGCAAGAAAAGCTCCCTATATAATTTCAACAATATAGAGAATTCAAGAGAGTATACCCTAGGTGTGCATCACAGTTAAAATTGACTTAATTATAAAACAGCATTAGAAAGAACTATCAGTGCTCGTATAAGTCCACAAATGATGCGAAAAGTTGGGGAACATTGTTGAGTACCTATTTGGGACTATTTAATGCAACCAGGCACTGGTTACCGTTAACTGTTTGATATTTCAGTAGTAGATATTCTAGTTGTATTATTTTTGTTCTTCAACTACCAAAATTCGTCAAGGAACTCCAGAGAAACAAAGGAGAACATATGAAATTGACACTTGGGGGCATACCGGTATTGAGCTCAATCCGAAAGTCATCCTCGTCTGTTGTCAACTTCATATAAATTCACTTTCTAAATTCAATAAAGATCCTGCTGTGGGTTTAGGAGATACAGCTAAAAAAACTGCCACTAGCAGTCGCCACTGCAGTCAAAGTCGTCGGAAAATCATCATCAAATATCCTCTTCACACATATGTGCCGGTTTTCAAAATCATCCTTAGAGGTGCTTGATTGATGCCAAAAAAGGCTAGAAAACAGTAAAAATGGCAGCTACGTGGTGCAAAATACATCGAATCCATATGAAAATGGGAACATATCAATATTTTGAAATAGAAAGCTATATATCAAATTTCACAAAAATACGTAAAGGAACTTCAAAGGAAACGAAAAAAATGAAATTGCTACTACGAGGCACAGCACTTGTCGGATTCGTCTGAAAGTTGTCATTGTCTGATGTTGACTTCATATATGTCTTTATATGAATACATTTACAAAATTTAATAAAGATCCTGTGGTGGGTTTAGGAGATACAACTATGGGCGTAGAAAAAACAAAACTGCCACTAGGAGACACCACAGTAGTCGGAGTCCTCATCGTCAACCGTCCTCTTAACACTGAGAACATAAATGCCAATTTTCACAATCATAGAATAGTTTGGTTGATAGAGGGGCGGACACAAAAATAGGAGGATAGCATCAGCTCACCGATAGATGCCTATAGTCCAAATTTTACGAAAATTCGTTGAGGGCCTTTGAAGATACAGAGGTAAATGTAAAAACTAAAATTGCCTCTTGGGGGAACACCGGTAGTCAGATCCATCCGAAAGTTCACTTATGCCATCCCACTCATGAAAGGAGCGCGTGCAAAATTTCATGAACATACATCAGAGGGTTTTGGAGATAGAGCGGCGGACGGCAGAAGGATGGGGATGACAGCATAATGCATCCACATAAAAATGTGGGTGCATAAAATGGTGTGCAGCAAATTATTGATAAAACAGAGCTGTATCATAAATAAACGGCAAAGAATAAAACAATTTCCAGAACACCTTTATTACTTTGAAATAGTAAAACGGAATTTATTACTTTTAATTACAAAAAACAGATTTTATGTTTGCTAAAACCGATGTCTGTTTGAAAATGGAAAACCGGGGTTTTTACTAAACAGAGTTTTTTAAGAAAAGATATAAGACCGATTTTAAAATACTAAGACACACCTTAAATCAAAAGTTAGATTTTAATAGAAGGCGTCCATTTATTGCACCTTCATTCAGTAAATGAATACAGTAAAATAGCACTTTACCACGTGCAGAACTTTTGTGAATTATCCGCCAAAAAGAGGCTGAGGTCTTCTGTCATCTGTTGCAGGTTTTTCTTATTGGCCACCATGACCATGATGTAATCTGGCAACTCATCATCTATGAAAAACAGAGTAACAAAGGATTAGCTAATCAGGCTGGGTACATGTTGTTAATCTACTTCATTTAAAATGGCTATAAAACCATGTTCAGTCAAAGACTATTTAAGCAAAGTTTTGACTCGGTCTCAACTTATTCCTTACTCTGGTGAGAAGTGATTTCTGGGCATGCCAAGAACTGACAGGTCATCATTCCTTGAGACTACGCTTGGTGGGTAAAATGAAACACTATGACAAGCCAAACACTGTGACAAGCCAAACACTGTGACAAGCCAAACACTGTGACAAGCCAAACACTATGACACGCCAAATTGCAGAGCCTGGTCTCAAGCAATACAGAACTGTAAGTTCTTTCGAAGCACAGAAATAACCTCAAATGTGAGACCAATCACCTCCGACGTGAGACCAATCTTCATCCAAAGAAGCAAAGAAAAATTAAGAACAAATAAAATGGTATTTTGTTTCAAATTTTTCCAATTCAGTACTGAAAGGAAAACTAAGTTTCAGAAGAATTGTGATATCTTGTCACACTAACGGAAAATTAACAAGATAGAGTTGACTTACCAACATATGCCCCTAGATCTACAAGTTTCGCTTTGATTGCAGCCTACAAAAGAATACATCAAGACAAACTAGAACACGTCAGGTAAGTCAGAGCAAACTCACAAATGGGAGTTTAGCTGTAAGTACAAACCTAACTTTATTGCGTTAATGAATATTTATTAACTGGGAAGATTCTCAAGAGATATCAATGTCAGGCTTGCTGACTTGACACAGCTGGCAGCCAATGTGACATACAGTCGAAAAAAGGCCTTTGTAAATCGTTCACTAGCAGGCAATAACTCTTTGGCTAATCAGTTTGAACACTTAGCTCAAATGCCAGCAGCTCAGGTTCGAGTACCAGAATTGGTCAAGTGAATCTTTCTAGCCAGTGACACTCTACTAAGACCCATGCTCCTGAGATATATGCAAGACCTCAGGGACAATCCAGCATGATAAGCATCTATGGTGGCAAATTTCAGGACTCTAAATGGAAATTCCAAGATACCACCAGTGTTGCTGTAATCTGCTGCCATTTTCAAATTTATAGCTCCGATTGTGATATAGTCAAATAAATGTCTAGCTCTAAATCACTCACTAGCACACAATTTTTCTTTGGCAGTCGGTTTATTTGGACGTTTGATTTACACGCTGGTGGTCAAGATTCGAGTCCTGTCATAGAAGAAGTGGATTTTTCTACACATAAATGCATTTAATTATTTAGTAAAGAGCATTTTAAAGAAATGTTTGCTTTGGCTAATTCGTCACCATCTAAGAGATTCATATACTTTGAAGAACACCATTTTAGTTTTAAACTATAGCAGTACTAAGTTTTGTTGGCTGGGGCTCAGACGACTAATGGACATTTCGTGACTGAGCAGACTAGAGGTGTTGCCGATGGCGATGTGTTGTGCCTGAACTTGGAATTACGCTTAAAATCTCAAAATCAACTCAGATATTCATTTAAGCACTAAAGTTGAAACCTGTTTTTCAGTGTAACGAATTTTTGTAATTACTGGCCCCACCAACACTCATTTCATCTTTACTTGTGTAACGGAATTGGAGGAATCCTTAACCAATCACACGAACCATTGACATGTATGTGAATGGTTAATCAATTATTGTTTAGTGAGTAAAATCGCTATACTCCCGCTATAGACAGTAGTTAAGAAAGCCAGTATGAACAAAGGTTGATTGAAATTTACGTTATTACATGTGATTTTCCCGGCACTGGTCGGATATGTAGTGTTCCCTCGTAAACTAGAGAACCAGGCAATCCCTAAATAACACTTATTTCAGTGCTGCGCCGCCTATGCTAGTATGCTATGGGATGACCACCGTCTCCACTACCACACTTGAGACGGTGAGCACCTAGCAGATGTAGACGAGATGGACGTCATGTTTTAAACTGTCAAAGCAAAATGCAACGTCCTCTGTTGCTTCCATATGGCAAAAATGCATTAGCGCACATTGGTACTACTTAGAATGGGCTGATATCTTCGTTAGGTGGCTCTATAAAAAATACTCACTCTTATCTTCTGACTAATTTCCGTGCCGATTTCCATTTTGCTGCGAGTTTCAACCGGAAATCAGGTAGACTAAATGCTTTCGAATAACTCACTGATAGCGACATCTACTGTAGGCCTAGTACCCGGAATGTGAATGTCATAACCATTATACATGGGCGGCGCAGCACCGAAAAAGTGGGGGTTGGGGCTATAGCCCCCAATCCCCCTGTGGTGCACCGCTCATAGACCATGGACAGAGCAGCGTTGAAAAAATTGGGGGCCTATAGCCCCCCAGCCCCCCCGCACCGCGGGGTGCGCAGCCCATGTTATAGGCCCGTAGTCCGGCTGCCAGTGAGCCATTGCATTCTGGCTGACCAAAAGCGTTTGTTTTCGTAGTAGTATTTATTCATTATTTGTGTGGAGTGCTTCTAGCAATATTTCATAATGTTACATGATTTTTATCGGTAGGCCTAACAATAGCATCTCTGCCAATGTTAGTCTATGTACCCACGACTCAGTGGTTTCAGTAAAATAAACTTGTTTTACTTACCAGGCCCGTAGGAAGGAAAAAATTAATGGGGGGAACAAACCAATTCATTGACTTCCCCAACCTACTACCCCCTTGCGTTTATTACTTTTAGGGAAAACTTCATTTTATTATGGGGATTCTTTGAAGTAGGCGAGGTCCCGAGGTGCCTGGCATGAGTGTCTTTGTGGCCGTTTCAGAATTCCTTGATGAAACACAGCCGGTAGTCCAGTTTCTGGTTGCTGGGGAAAATGATAAAGAGCGTGTCCCAAAAATGTACACACTTCAACGTCTGGGGTTCAAATTCAGTTCCCGTGGGTAAATGTGATTCCAAGCAGGCCTGCTCCATGGTTACACCTTATTTTTAACGTGGGTGTCATGCCTGTCATGTGCTCCGTGCATGCGCGCACCTACGGGGGTTGGAGGTCAGGGGGCTAGATGGCAAAGTGCGGGGTAAAAATGTCCGCCTCAGAGAAACAAAAATATGAGAAAAACGAGACAAAAGTCCACTGAAAGGGCAGGATTCGGCGTATGCACAATTCATAGCCCTGAACGAGCCCCGTGTTCTATTTTTTCTTTAGTAAAAGGTAGGCCTACACATCCTCAAAAATTCGAGCCCCCTCTATTTTAGGCTGGATGCGCACATGCCCTGTGTATAGTATACACGGGAAATGCAAGCAAACGATTAAGTTTTGAAGAACAAAAATTCATTGCGCAATACTACTGGACACCAAAAACATCAAGGAAGTTCAAAGACAACCTTTCCAGGTTGATGACCAATGAGATTGAACAAGTACTTAAACTTCGTTTTTGATCTAGGTTTGTAAACTTTAACCCAGTAATCTAGTTTCTAAGCCAATAAACAATTCATTGTCATTTGAATTGTGAGAACATTTTAGGACACATTATTGAGCTGTCCGAAATTCATCTATTTCCTTGAGACTTATTTCAGATAGACAAAAATCGTTTAGTGTACTGTATTTGGGGATCTGATGATAGCTCGAATTTCCAAATGTCGGCCTGCAATTAATTTCATTGAAGTATTATCATTTCTTACAAGATTAGCTTCTAATTGTCAAAAAAATCATCTCTCAAGCAGTCCACTTTCGTAGATACATAAACATGTAAATCAGAAACCAACAATCAAATCCATGAGCAAAATGCATTTACTTTGATTTAATGACTTAATTCCTTTTTAATGCCCTGTTAGTGACCTTAAACAGCAAATCTTGTACCGAAGTCAAAAAGCAATGCATTTATTATCATTTGAGTTGTGAGCAAATTTTTTTTGGGAAGTGTCCAAATTTCATCAATGTTTTTGACAGTTATTTTATATAGGCAAAAAAGCGTCCCAAGTGCACTTTACTATTTGGGGATCGGGTTATATTTTTCCATATTCAGGCTTCAATTAAATTTCCTTAATCGTCATCATTTTTTAGCTTAGATTAGCTTCTAATTGCCAAAAATCACCAATTAACCTGTCGGTTTTCGTAGTTACATAAACATTTAAATCAGAAACCAACGAATTTGTTAATCAAAACGGAATGTTACAAGCAATTTCTGCATGCATGCTCACAGACTTTGACGAGTAACATGGGGAATATGGGGATTGGGCATTCATAGTGACGTGTATTTTTGCACTATCCGAGGTATCCATGAAGGTTCATGAATCTAACTTGACCTCAAAATAACGCTGAAATATTTGTTTAATTTGTTTATTATTGCGAGTATTTGGGTACACTCGTTCGACATGTACGCGGTCACCCCAATGGTAGCCTCGAAAGCAGTGTTTTCCACATGTGCGAATTCTTTACAAACACTCATAGTAACCATCTTCAAAAGAGATACTATTCTTGTGATAATATGGGAAACAGTAACGTTATTTTATAACTAACCATCGGAAATAGTCCTTTTGTGTAATTAAAAACAGCGGTCTTCACGTTCTTTAAATTCCTGACTACCTTTCGATGGCGGTCCAAATATTTGCACATTTTTTTGGCTGTTTGGGTCGAATGTCTTGATACTGCTGTGCTGTGCACGAATGTTTTGTGTTTTTTTGACGAATTTCGAATCGCAAATTCACTGGTGAATACTTGGCAGTGTCGGATTTACATGTAAAGAGGTACAAAGGGACATTTCTCCGAACTGCTCCACCGAGAGAGGGTTCCGTCTGAAATGGGACACCTTAACTATGAAAAGCTAAACATCATTAAGCTTGAAAAGAGTGACAATTCACTCCACCGTCGTGTGGCCAGACGACGGTGCAGGAAGTGACTTTATTCAACATGAAAGTTGGTTGCACAATTTCACAAAAAAACAGGAAATAGACGTAATCGAGTCCAAAATTAGGTCCTCTCTCCGTGAGCGTACCCTTAAGAATTTGTCAATAGAAATATAAAACTGTGGTCACTTGAATGTCATCAATGGCCTCCTTCAGACGTTGGGCTCCTATACGTGAAAATATCTACATTTTCTTGAAATGTGCAGCAATTGATGATATCTGTCAGGTCATCAATTATCAATTTTTCTCAAGTGATATACAATTCGAAAAAAAGCAGCGACAGTTGTCTCCGTTATCCCTTGCCAGAGAGGGCCTCTGGAAAATATGGTTTTGCAGTCGCAAACTGAATTTAAAAATCCAGTAAATTAATACGCTCCGCAAAAGCTTCACTTAGTTTTGTCGATTTTTCGAAATATGCTTGAATCATTACGTGCACGTTTCGAGTGCATTTAGACGACCTGTGCTACGAAAGCCAAGACTCCAACAACAATGTCCTGGCCGCGGTAAACCTTTCACTGATACAGAGTTGTTAAATGTGTTATTTTGAGTTTTCTCTCTCATTTAGCAGTCTTTATTTTCTCGACTGTCCCCGCTCAACTTGTATGTCGGTTGCCACGGTTTAACCCTGATGCCCCTGAAAATTTTTGGAGGGGCCCGCTAATACTTTCGGGGCATTCTCACAAAATACCTTTCGATGGTGGCTTAGCCTCATTTGATTCCATCAAAAAGAATCGTGTCGAAGCTTGATAACTGACACTGACTTAGTTTGTTATTGTTTCAAGACCAGTCTGGTAACGGCAGGTTAGTTTCATCCTGACATAAGGAGTGTATACGTCTACACTCCTTGCTGACATTCTCTGAAGCAGGCGTCTTGGTGTACTACACTCCTTGGTCCAACCATGCAGACTGAACTTCAATTCAAGCAAAGCCAGAGAAANGTTGCCACGGTTTAAGCGCCGCCTGAAAATTTTTGGAGGGGCCCGTGCCCCGCTCCCCCCCCCCCTTCCCTCGGCCCTGACTTACCTACTCACAATTACTTTAAACATTACCGATTTGACTATTGGCTTATGACGACTCGGAAAGACCGGTAACTGGCCTTATATCCCGGTAAAATAACAATGGGCATTAGTTTTAAGTAATTTTCGCGGATTGGTTTGAGAACACTTAAAACAAATTGTTCTCAATAATGCATTTTTGCTGTGGCTGGTAAAAAAGTTGCCAATGTCACACAAGTTGAAACATTTTTGTGCGAAGGAAATATCCGGCGGTTTTCAAGAAATACGGTCTTTTTCTATTTTAAGACTTTTCTGCAATGTTTTTCTTGGCATAGTATGAAACCACTCATTACTTTGAGTGCTGTGAATTTTGAGCTATCTGATCTGCACTAGACCAGTGGCCATGGTACATCAGACCACCCTGACGACTGATGCGCTAATACTTTCGGGGCATTCTCACAAAATACCTTTCGATGGTGGCTTAGCCTCATTTGATTCCATCAAAAAGAATCGTGTCGAAGCTTGATAACTGACACTGACTTAGTTTGTTATGTTTCAAGACCAGTCTGGTAACGGCAGGTTAGTTTCATCCTGACATTAAGGAGTGTATACGTCTACACTCCTTGCTGACATTCTCTGAAGCAGGCGTCTTGGTGTACTACACTCCTTGGTCCAACCATGCAGACTGAACTTCAATTCAAGCAAAGCCAGAGAAACGATGACCTTGCTTTAGAAGATCAGTGAAATACTACGCCTGTAAAGAAAGTCATTTTTTGAAACCAAAATATCTATGGTTTATAGTAACTATGCCCTTTTTTCTAGATGGCATGTTTTTATTTAGTAAATATTATATTTTTGAGAGGAATAACATAATCACATAAGGTGGTTTGCGGAAATGCAAATGGAAACCCATCGATTAACATGTCTGTGCCAGGGTCTTTGATTTCACATGCATCTCAACATTATTCAATTTTGTGTTTTCATAGTTGAGACAGCGTCATAGTTCTGGGCTGGCTATTCAAACTCAACAGGGGTTAACAAAGCAATTATCTTCTCAGCCAGGACCCTAAATCCTTTGTTAAGCTGTTACACAGACCAACAGGGACAGTGGTGTAAGGACTAAGCAGCAAGGTTCACAAACTGAATACTTTCACTGACCTTGCGTGTCACTCATTTCAAAAGGCTTAATGTGTGTGAATGACACTGATGATTTACGACCGTTCGCAAAATTCTAAGCTACTGTGCGGTCTAATTACCTCCTTCAAGCCCAGAATGTCATGCTGAGCCTACAATTCCTCATTCACTGTACCAGTTGTCTCGTGTTACAAACCAACCTTGCCAGTCTGTACTGATCCATAATTTCTACTTATTTTGCGTTTGTTGGGTGTATATGCATCAATTGTAAAAACCATTCAGAATTCTTTTTTGAACCATGAAAATTGGGCCAGAAATAATAGTTACAACTTGTGCTAGCCTTAAACCACACCCCTCCAGCTCGCTATCCAAAAACTGGGTCACCAGCAAACATGAACTTGCTATTGATATGGCAATCTTAGTAACCTGTCCTGTGAGGACTCATTTCACACTTTGAGATTCAACATTTCGCCTAATGCATTTATGGAAACCCAAGAGGTAGAACGTCATCAAGTAATAAGACACTGAGAGTTTAAATAATCTTTTTTTTATTAAAATATCATTTCTTTAACATGAAGAGTTGTGCACATTACAGTGAAATGTGGTAGACAAAAACACTCAACTTTTCATTTCACACAAACTGCTAGTATAGCGGAAGTAAGATGTCATTAAATGGAGACAACAATTTCCAAAGGACATAGTCCTAAAATCATATGTTGTCCCTGTTTATTCTTTGGTCAAGCTCCCTGAGCCCCCTAAATCCACCTTTCGTTTGAATATTAAACTTCTTTTGATAAAATGAAGGGAGAGGCAACAACAGGCAATTTTTGAGAATTATCTAACAATATGCAATAATACATCAAACAAAGTGATTGGGTGACTAGACAAACGCCAACTGTTTTCAAGTATTTGGAACAATCCAATTATTTTAATATAACCAAATCTGGTCAAGTACTGATCAACCTTATACACATTGCTTTTGAACCAATCATCATCATGTTTTAACAAACGGGAATCAGCTGTTATTGTGCCAGTTGACAATGAGAGAACCAACAAGTGAGATTTCACTTTTTATGGATAATCATGATTGTGCACATTATTGAAAGAAAAACAACAGAAGAGGGGCCCCTTTGTCAAAGGTCTTACACCCTATTGCAGCTGAGACTATCTTGGCCCATTGATGTGATGCCCATTTTTCTTACAGCAAACTAGCAACTGACACAAAAGTGGTTATTGTTCACATGTAATGACCAACTTCCTGAACCATGTCAATGAACTGTGAGTGTGTTACAATGGCCTCAGCTAAGACTAGGCATACAACCTCAGCTAAGACTAGGCATACAACCTCAGCTAAGACTAGGCATACAACCTCAGCTAAGACTAGGCATATAACCTCTGATAAACAGGCCCCCGAAGTGAAACTAAAACAACACCGCATAACTAAATGTAACACACAAAACTTAAATCAGCTGTAACTACTTTTGATTTAGACCACTTACCAGTATGAAATTGGTCTCAAATTATCCATTTGTCAAAGTAGAGGCGATTTCAGTATTTCAAAATAACTGATCGTTGGTTGTTACTCATCTGAGTACAGAACAAGGTGAGACCGATATCATGGTGGTAAGGGAACTGAATCAGAAGTTCACTTCTTTTGAGGAAATGAGGGTTTATAAGCTTTAATAATCAGCGAACAAGCAAAAGCAGATTGCGTACGTTAATATCACAACATGAAACAGTATTCGTCTAGTAATTTCCACAACATACCCTGCTAAGCCTACCATGAATCATGTCCTAATGTGACAGAAGATAACTGAAACAACTGAACACCCACAACAAAAAGTCAGCTACATTGTTTCTTAACTCTGTGCACTATTACCCCACAAGACCCTGTGAGGTACTGAACTAGAACGCAATATTAAACCCAACTAGCACCATACATTTAGGGCAGAAACGGTTCACAACTTTCCGGCTTCAGTTCCATTTTGGTTTTGGCTCACAGTTTGCATGTTGCTCTAAAAAGTACGACAGGTAATAACCACAGGTAATAACCACAGGTAATAACCACAGGTAATAACCCTATCCAGAGAAGTAATATGAAGAGATCAACTGTTGCAAGATCACAAATCAAGTTGTAACATTACTTAGTTGGACACAAACTTTGATTATTTACCAAAAAATGTTCACATCAACTAACAAAACCAAAGCTAACCGCAGTCAACCATTTCAAACCCACATATTCTGTCCCATATAAAGCTGCAAAATAATCTTTGGAAAGAAATTGGCAAAAAATAAAATAAAAAACCAAGTATACATTCACATTACCCCCAACAAGTTAAATTAGACCCCCACTGTCAGAAACACCAAGCTGTCAAAACACAAACAACAACATTAAGTTTGATTCATATTATGCAACCAAGATGCACAGGAAGTAAGACCTGAAAAGTACATCATTGGAATATCAGCCAATAAAAGATGATTATCAATTACAAATCAAACCAATAAAGTCTACATTCTATTATACGTGCTAAGCACTAAAATGATTGAACACTTGCATCATTTGTCATAACTTGGTGCAAATATATCGTCTTACCACAAAAAAATCTGTGCGTATTTACAGAGAGAGGCTCATGTGCCCCTATGTAAACCTGTGCTTATATCCGGAGTAAAACTGAGGAAAGCATTTCTAAAATACTGTGTCTGCAACTTGACTGAACTGTTACAGAAGTTTTAACACTGAAATGTATTCAGTTTAACAATTGTAACACTTAAAAAAATAATTGCAGGCGGTCTGGTACACGCTATACCAGACATGTGCAGGCCGCGCATGTGGGCCCATTGCACTGATCACCTAGAAATATTTTTGTGCTTTATTTATAGTTAAACCCGAGCTGAGGAGCTAGAAACTTGACTCAAGGGTCTAGCAGTGTGGCCAAGTGGGACTGGAAGCCACGACCTCGGGTAAAGAAAGCGGGCACCTATCACACTAGGCCACACTGCCTCCTCAATTGTAACACTTACTGTAATGGACAAAAAACACAAATAACACCTAGTTTAAGACATGCCCACTTCCAGGGCATAGACACTGGAAAATGCATTGTTTCAGATATAAGCACATGGGCATAAATATGCGTAAATAAAGTAACCATGAGTAAGATACATGAAATATAAACAAACAGTCTTCTGTTTGGCACAAAACTGTAGCAAGTGTAAGCGTCATGAACAAAGTTCTGAAAATTGAATACACAAAATAATTTTAGTGGAAGACAGTAGAAACCATTCCTTGCCTGCCAATACTCACTGAAGAACTCAGATCGCATGATTGGTTCAGACAGCGTGCAAAGTGTCAAATTGAGAGTAGAATGCCATTAACTGTCAATTTTGAAGCCTTAGGGTGGAATGTATTTCACTTCCAAGTCCAATAGAGGAACCATCTTTAATTGTTTTTTCACTATAACTTGGCACATGACTCTTCAGAGGTTTTCAAATGGAACGACATAAACCAGAACTAACTAGATATCCTTCAAACTGACTGTTGTTATTCAAAGTTTTGGCTGCCAAAGATTCTCTATGACTGGAGACACCATTATCAAACTTGCAATGAGAATAAACTTTACAGCAAAGTTTCAAATTTGCAAATGTCACAAGAACCTATCAAAACATAAGATCATAACAAAGTATAATATACTGATATCTGTTAGCAAAGATTTCACTCTTTCAGTTTTCCAAGCCAAGTTAGGTTCCTACAATTCCTACAATTCCTCACACAAGATTATATATGTTGTTGCCATAGTACCAAGGCTCAGTCAGTGGAAAGAGCAAAAACATCCACAAGGCCAGTCCACCGAGGAAAGAGAGGAGTATAATGAGGCGAACTGCTGCTTTATCATGAGCAAAGACCTCATTGAAGTCTGGGAATCCCATGTGATTGCAGAACGCGTGTACAACTACTGGCGCCATCAGGTGGCCTGGAAAGAATGAGAAAAACTAATGCAGAACAAGGAAGTAAGACACTTTACAAGCAACTGTCAAGAGTGGAATTTTCAATCAGCCTGATCACAAGTATAATTGGCTATTTTATCTCTCAGAATGGTGTTTATCACTTACGAGGCCATATAATACAGAATAATGTTGAGGAGAATCAAGTCGAACAAACCGGAAGAGTTTTTAAATCCTTTTCAAAAAGGCAAAACAACCATTTTTGCATTATGTTTAGTAAGAATACCTTTCCCTGGTAATGTCACAGAACTTTTTTCCTGGATTAGTTGCTATTTCCCGGACGTGTATTTACCAGTCAAACACGGAACAATAGAAAAAGATGTGAACAACCCAACAAAAGGCCCACATCTTCATCCTGCATTCACTTCCAATCAGCAAACACTATGTGCTCTTGATCACAGTCTGTTTCAGTCATTTGTGTTTGCTACCTAAAAGTGAATTACAGAACCAACATGTGGGCCTTTTACTGGGATGTTTCTGACTGACTTTCTTTTGTTCCACAAATAGCACATACACACCAAGCGAACAGTAATTAACACTGTCAGTACAAGAAAACTAACGATCTTTAAGGTAACATCAAAACCATTGCCATCTCCTTTAAAGTAAAATGGCGACAGTAGCAGATATCAAATTTAACATTACTGCCAAGTTATGTCATTTTTATTCATTAAAACTCTTCAAAATTAATGACGAGCTCATAGCACTGAACAAATAAACCTGTTCAATAATGATATTCTTCCATCTTTTGCTGATGACACAATCATATTCCAAGGAATCTATTCTTCTTAAATAAACAACAGTTTTACAGAAGGGAATTGAAACTCTTTGCTGGACAAATAGAACAGGATTTTTATTCTAGAACATAGCAGGCAAATCAAACTGTTCATTTGTCAGTAGCCTCCGAATGGAACTAGAATTAAAAGAGACTCGATTCTTCCAAATAATCTAGATGATAGTGACACTCCTACAACCATGTGAATAGTACAGCACACATGTAGACAGTACAGCACACATGTAGATAGTACAGCACACATGTAGATAGTACAGCACACATGTAGATAGTACAGCACACATGTAGATAGTACAGCACACATGTAGATAGTACAGCACACATGTAGATAGTACAGCACACATGTAGATAGTACAGCACAGAATGTAATGTCCAGCATACTTACCTGTCCGCAGGAAGAGGAATGCTGAGTACATTCCAAACAATGTCGTGTAAAGGAACTGGAATGCTACAAAAACAGTACAGTCAACTAATCATTGACACAATACAACATTGCATTCTATTAAATGTAAAGCTGACTGAAGCAGTATTACAACGTACAACGAACACTAATCTATGACAAAGTATTGCCCTAAAAAGGATCATGTTCTCTGATTATAGCAATGTCATCATGACCTCCTCAACCACAGCAAAGCTTATAACCTGCTTAGTACAGTAAAATCTTAAGGAATTTAGGAAACAATATGGCCGACTCGTGAATGTCGCCCCCCGTTTAGTACTTTTCTGTATTCAAGCTACCATTAGATATTTTGATAAAAATGCGTCCATTCACAACAATGGACCGCTTGAAAAATGAAAAGGGGCAATTCTGGTAATTACTTTTCACTGACATTTGGTGACATTTTACTGTATTATGCGGCACTTGCACAAGTTGATTGGAGACAACTTGTACAGCATAAATAAAATAGTTGTCACAGCCCTGTTCAGTTGTACCGGTTTAACTTTTATAAAGTCACTTACAACTGATCATTTTGTTCCTGAGGGTTCATCTTGCAGTAGAGAAATTGCCAGACTAGACGCAAGTGCTGTATGCACGACTACGTTGTTATCATTTACCTATTACTAAATGTATGGAAGACCATACAGTACCTAAGATTGCATCCCACACACAACTAACCTGTCTGTAGCAAAGCTGTCTTCATCTCTATTTGGTCCTTGGTAATTTTGTCAAACATGTGGTGGGCATGAGCTGAGATGGGAATTAGACAAAAACATAGGGTTACCAAACTATGCAGAGCATTCAAAATGGAGTGCGCTTCACTGCAGAGAAAAAGATCACAACCAATGAACCCCCACCGCTCTCCTCTACACTGTTCATCAATGACGACTAAGGTGTGCACTAGTATACAGGTCTTAAGGCTTAATATGCAGTTCTAATTAGTCTTTGAACCCTGGGGCTTGTGTTACATGTGTGGTGCAATTCATGACATTCCAGTGTTTCAACAACTTTTTTATGATAAAACGAAGGCAACACATGGATAATTATGAACTGAGCACTCCATTCAGTGCATCTGAAGCTGACGTGTGCAATATCTGTTGCACATGGATAAGTCTGACACTTTAGTCGCACAAAATTTGTACTTGGACCCCATGTGAAAGTGTCCAATTTTCTCTATTTAGCTTTAACTCTGACTACCCTTCAACTAGTTATTTTTCGATGGTACAGAGTGCCCTGTGGAGAAGCCGAAATTAACAAAAGCTCAACAGTCCACATTCCGAACAACTAAAAATTGTAACATAGTGACAGTGTTGGTGAGCAGACGTTTCATTTGTGTCTGAAGCATATGAGGGTTCACAAGTGACTGACAGATGTTGCATGAATGGCAGACCCCACAATGTGACAACAATTATCCACACGTTGGAATGTTCACGAAATCTAAATAACATCTTCTGCACTAGCCAATACACAGCTCTTAAACAGAGCTGAAGGTCCACTGGAGGGCTTTTCACCACTTGGTGAAATGGATATAAACCAAAAGAATGGGAGGAAAAATTTTTCAGTGTGTCAGTACTAACCAAATCAAATTCCCTTGACATTTAAAAAAAGACGCAAACTGTCTCACCGAAGATATTTCGCCTCTTTTTATCTTCCTCTAACAACAACTAAATGAAATCGTCTGACATCTTCTACCCTTAGTTTTTTATCCAATGACGTCACATAGTGACCCAAATGCCAGCCAATGAGCCCAGTGAATGTTTTAGTCCATGAGTTCACAGGTAGGTTAAAAAATGCAAATGGCAGAGTGACAACCGGAAAGTAAAAAGTCAAATCTTTGAGTGAATATCTTCTTTCAAAGAGTTCGATTTCCATGCAGTTATATTCACTGTATTATTTCTTAAGATAAATGTGATCACGCGATCACAATTTCGACGCGTGCAGGTTAATGTTTGTTATGCAATTTGAGTGTGATGCGTATGGCACTTGATTCTACACTTTCACTGTGCAGACGACCCTTGTGTAGAGGTAGTCGGTAAACCAACCCTTAAAAAGGGTTGGTTTACCGACTACCTATGCACAAGTACTTCGACATGTTGTGCACAGTATGCACGTTATCTCATGGGTATTCTAGTCGCCTTCAATTGATGTAACTTTTTCCACTGTCCAAAACAGCCTCAGATTTAGAGAACAATTGCCTAGTCCAAGACCTCTGGAAAGCTTGTCCACATGTTACACAGAGCTTTGAGAAAAGTGAATAACAGAGCGACATGCTACCAATAACATTGACTCCAAGTGTTACTAGGCAGAGATGACAAATACTTGATGACCTGAAGCCCAGAAAATTAATGCAACTCAAAGCAACTGGATAACATACAAAATTAACAAAGCTGGAAAAAGGTTAAAAATAACCTACTTAGAGCAGCAAACCCACAGACTTACCAACTCCAAAGAAAAGGGGGCAGACAAACACTGAATAAGTAGGTCCAAAGCTGGCCACCAGGAGGGGCAGCATGCAGGCTCTGTAGATGAACTCTTCAGTAAGTGGAGCCTAGAAACAAGTCAAAAGGTCCTAAACAAGAGCAACGCAGAGCGTTGAAATGCGCCCACGAATGCAACGCAAATGGTGTGCTTTAACGGTCGTTTATTTGTATCATAAAGTGGCCACTAGATGGAGTGAAAACATCCAATCCATTCGAAAATGCGAGCATGTCATGGCTTCTTTAATAGAAAGGTATTCAGACACTCAAATTCCAGAAAAATCTGTCAATGAACTTCAGAGAAACAAAGGAAAATGCAATAAAATGAAATTGCCACTAGGGGGCACAGCACTCGTTGGATCCACCTGAAAGTCTTTGTTGTCTGTTGTTAGCATCATATAAATACACTTACTAAATTTAATAAAGATTCTGTAGTGACTTTAGGAGATACAGCTATGGGCGCAAAACAAAACAAAACAACGCTACCAATACGAGACGTCACAGTAGTCAAAGTCGTCATCGTCAACTGTCCTCTTAACACTGAGAACATATACGCCAATTTTCAAAACCATCCTTAGAATGATTTAGTTGATGGAGGAGTGGATGCTAAAAAAACAGACTCAAAAACAGAAAAATGGCCACTAGGTGGCACAAAATACCTTGATTCCATCTGCAAACAGGAGGATAGCATCATCTCACCAATAGACGCCTATATTCAAAATTGTATGAAAATCCGTTAAAGATCTTTGAAGATACAGAGGTAAACGTAAAAAACTAAAATCGCCACTAGAGGGCACACCGATAGTCATATCTGCTTGAAAGTCGTCGTCGTCCGTTATCAATATCATATAAATAAACTTTACAAATTTAGTAAAGATCCTGCAAACGGTTTAGGAGATACAGCCATAGGTGCAAAAAAACAAAACTGCCACTAGGAGGCGTCACAGTAGTCAAAGTGAATAGAAAATCGTCAGCCGTCCTCTTCATAGTAAGAACATACATTCCAATTTTCACAATCATCCTTAGAGTGGTTTGGTTGATAGAGGGGTGGATGCCCAAAAACGGACTCGAAAACAGTAGAAATGACCACTAGGTGGCGCAAACTACGTTGAATCCATCTGAAAACGCGAGGATAGCGTCATCTTACCAATAGATGCCCATATGCCAAATTTTATGAAAATATGTGGAGGACCTTTGAAGATACAGAGGTAAACGTAAAAAACTAAAATTACCACTAGGAGGCACACCGGTACACGGATCCGTCCGAAAGTTCACTCATGCCTTCCCATCCATGAAAGCAACACACGTGCCAAATTTCATGAACATAAGTCGAGTGGTTTTGGAAATAGAGGAGCGGACGTGGGACAGACGGAGATGACGGTATAATGCGTCCAAATATAAATATGTTGGTGCATAAAAATGTCTGCCATTTTCAACTGGGTACTTTTTAGTTCTAAATTTCAGACTGAAACCTATCATAGGGACTACCACAAAAACATCCACAAGCACAAAAGCTCAAAGCAAGCAGACAGGTTAAATATTTGTGTGGTCTTATGGGAGTTGAAACAGAGGTCAAAGGCACTTCTACTGAAAACCACCAATAACATGGAAATACTTACTACAATATGATTTCTGATCCAAATGATGTTTTTAAAGTTCCGCTTCCAGTACATTGGATCTACAATAAAACACCAATCAAAAATCAAACAAAGTGACAAACAATTGCTGATCCACTCAGACTCAACGATTTGAAATATCAATGTGAAGATTCCACATTAACACAATGCAAAGATCCAGAAAGACTTTCATTATAAAGGTACGCAACAGTTTTCCATACTGTCACCACATAAATCCAGCAAGACTTTCAGCATAAAGTCATACAGTAATTTTCCACACTAACACTATACATAAATCCAGCTGGACTTTCATTATAAAGCCACGCGACGGTTTTTTGCAGACTGGCGTTCTAAAATGGAGGCCCATACTTTGTAACTAAAAAAATAAAAAATCATTTCAGAACAAGAACAAAAGATATTGTAAGTCAAGTCACTTACCTGCATACAAACTAAAGACGCCATCAATATAGTGTAAAGTCAGGGGACCCAGAAATAAAATCTAAAACAAAAGAGAACAATACAATGTATGGAGTTTGGAAACTAAATGGAATTAAAAACAAATGTCAGGAGTTAACAGCTAAGACAATCAAAATAACTCTACTGCCCTTTTAAACATTGATATTTGGTAACCACATGTATTTCTGCTTAAAACTAAGAGCCTGGTGAAATTCTTTTCTGAACTAAATGTCCTCACTTATGAATGAGAAAGATGCATTTTACATACTGAAGTTATAGTGATAATCAAAACGTAATATTTTACAACAGGCATCAACATTTCAGCACTTGTGGGCTCCCATAATTTTTTCTCCCCCAGTTAAGTAGTACTAAGCTGTGTTTCATTAATTTCACTCAAACCTAGATCTAACACCCACTACTACATAGTGTCAACTGAAGAGTGGTATCGGGAAGAACAAAAAACATTCCGTCAACTTTCTTTAATGATGTGGAATGGAACCCAGGACTTTACAGGTTGTTATTGCTCAAGATGATGTTCGGCAAATAGAATGCGACTTTGTTACAAGTCAACTTGTATGGTCTCGCTCCTCAAGCAAAAACAAATTGTCAGTTCTTTCCAAGCCTAGAAATCAAGTCTGTTTTGAGTAAGGAACAATGCGAGACCAATTTCAAAACAATAAGTGGTCTAAATCATAAGCTGCTTTTTGTGACAAAACGAAGGTTAACAGAAGCTTTAAGTGCCTTTTATACATTTTGTTTCCCCTATTCAAAATATTCATAAAAAATTCCTTACTTAATTTCAATTAATTTTGTTAAAGAGAGGCAAAAATTCTGTATACATTAGAACAAGGTCATTAATATATAGCTGCACATAAAACTTAACACATTTCTTATATGAAAGAGGAAGAGAAAGTGGTGCAACCTTGCACATCAAAATTAGGTCAATCTTTGTAGACCATCTATTAGTGAACTTGGCAAGTTCTATTGTTTCAATGCATTTCTCAGTAAATTATTTCAAGTTAGTTTCTTTTTAATTTTCAATTAAAGTTAAAGGTGAATCTCAAGAGCAAACCACAGGTCCAGCAAGCTTACTGTATACATACTATGGTCAGTAGAGATGGCCATACAATACTATGTAATAAGCCTGTGTAACGAACTCCAAGCCACTCCATCAGACCATGAGCCTAAAACAATGAAAAGACACTTTAAGTTTCACTTATGACAAATTAGGTCAAGCTGAAGTGACAAACTTCAAATTGGAATAAATTATCAATGGACAGTACTTAGTCCACCTTATTACCATTTGGACTACGGAACAGCAATTTATCGAGGGTTCGAATGCAAAAAATAAACCAAATGAACTGTTTTCTAAGATAGTGGTATAATACCATATACAACAGTAACAATTGTTAACTATGAAATTTAAAGAGGCATAGAACAGGAAAAACAGCTACTCGTCACCTCGTCGAATATTCTCCCACAAAGCCAAGCACATCTCCTTATTTAGTACGACAAGACATTGACAGAGCATATTTTCCTTAGATGGAAAATGTGACTTTTGACCTTTGGTATAAACAAAACAATGGCGGTTTCAAGCAGCAGCCAGTCAGCCTGACTTCTTTGACTGCATGAATGCACATATATCATCAGCTGCTGAGAATTTGAAAACTGTGTTGGGATGGAAGAGTTTATAATTCGTATGTGTTTCAAGAATAGCGAATCTGACCATTTTCTCAATAAATTCCAGACCTGCAATACTCAAAGTAAATAACTCTCGTGTTAGCATCCCCAAGAAGTAGATTTGTTATTTTCATGCATTTTCGTGTTCCATGCCTCTTTAAGTGAGCACTAACTGTCTTAAAACTGCCTTCAAAAATATTGAGGCACAACCTTGCCTTTATTACAACCATTATTTTACACTGTTATTGGTACTAATTATATTCAGTGTCTCTTAATTAAAGATGATCTGGACACTGCATGATAAGGCGATTAGAATCACCAATTTCATATCAAAAACACCAAGAAACAAAAACACTAACTGACGATATTAATTGGCTGATCTTGAGTTACAAGCATCTATTGATCGATACATGCTACCTAAAATTGGGAAAACCAATCTCAGCACTAATCATTCACTATAGTGTTTAGAATGATAAGTTGTCAAATATTGCTGCTCGTTTTCCCATGGTTTATGGTGTAATAAGGAACGGCGGGGCATTGTGGATGTTGTGACAAGGCAGTATTTGAACACGCTGCGACTCTTCACTCTCCTACAGGACACCAGAAGCGTGGATACAGCACCAGTTTGTATAAGAAAATTGCGTGTTGGTAGACATGACATGCTGGTGCTCGGCACATTCATACGTCACAGCCATGTCCGTGGCGCTAAGAAACTTTCAATTAAAATCACTTTTCTCGTTTTTGGATTCTGAATCCACGATTGCGATATGCAGTGCTATAAAGGAAGATTTAATGACACTAAAAATGTAGTCACTTGTCAAAACAAGGTTAATGGTAGTTTTGAGCAATTTAAATGAGTAATTCATGTAAACACAAGTTAACATGAAATAATAAGATAAATCATAATAGTTCAATTAAATTTAGGCCTCACATCTGAGCTTGTGCTGTCTTTTCCTCCGGCCCAGACTATGAATGGCGCTAATAGACACACAATTGTCGCACTTAGAAACCGTTGTTTTACAGTCTTAGGATGGTCCCTGAAATGAAACAAAACATATCTAAAGTCAAGGCATTACCAGTGAAAAAATTAAAAACCAACATGCTTCCTATGCCATAACTTAAGCAATATCTGGTTATTTGGGTAGAGCTTATAATGTATACTCCACTTGGCCATTTTTTAATAACAGCATATTGTCAAACTAATACTCTTTAACAATGGGTACCCCAACCAATTTATTGACCATCACATCATAAGCTGTCTACAGATGCCAAAGGAGAAAACGTGATCAGAAAATGTATTCTGTGGTAATCAGCTTTATGGTAATTATTGCCAGGATGAATGTGTCTTAGAATTTTAGGTAACAGTCACAGAGGTTCCGCACTTTGAGAACCAGTTCTCTCCGTCCACTGACTAATGGGCATCAAACTGGTTCTCAAGATCAGGGACCCTTGAACTATCACCAAATTTGAAAAACAATATTATGCCATATTGTTGTAAGGTCAAACTGATAGGACATTATGATTGTAGAATATCTATTAGTTTTGTTATAAAGAACAATGATTAAACTTCTACCTCAGACTAACATGTACCAAGAATGTTCCTGCTCTTGTGATGGTTGTAACAATCTCACCCCTACCTCAGACTAACATGTACCAATGTTCCTGCTCTTGTGATGGTTGTAACAATCTCACCCCTACCTCAGACTAACATGTACCAATGTTCCTGCTCTTGTGATGGTTGTAACAATCTCACCCCTACCTCAGACAAACATGTACCAATGTTCCTGCTCTTGTGATGGTTGTAACAATCTCACCCCTACCTCAGACTACCACGTACCAATGTTCCTGCCCTAGATGATTATCAATGCATCTTCAGTCTGGATTAAACAGGCTAAATCATATCATAAAAGAATCATCCTGTTCCATTCATGTGACCTTCACAAAGATCTCCAGTCAAAAAGTATACAAATACTGCTGATTCAGAACACCACAGAAAGTCACATTTATATAAATATCATTTCTATGTGTGGCCCTTGACCCATGTCATATGCAAATTAGTATGAACAATATCCAACTGACCGAGTCACCGGGTTTCTGCATGCTACATGATAATTGAAACCTTGAATTGGGCTCAAAAATTAAAACTAATGTCACCTGGTTAAGGAAATACAGAATGATGCTCAAAATATGTGGACAAATTTCAACCAACTGACGGCAGGTTTTGGCAGTGGCAGTGGTTAACCGATGATAAACATAAAATTGCTTAGTTCCTATAATTGTAGTAGTTAGCAGTATATGAGTGCATTTTTAGGAATATTACATTTTGAGGACCTGTACAGCATAGCTGCCAACATTCCAAAATGAAGGCCCTACTGCAAGGAGCAATCTGCCATCATACCCAGAAACTCTCTGACAGCGTTGAAACTGGAAATAGTGGTAAATTGTGTGGAAAAGCAAAACATATAACATAAGATGTAAATTGGGTCGCATGTGAGAAAAAGCAGGACATTTTGATGTGGAATTCACAAAAAGCAGTATACTTGGAGAGTATGGTGCAGTTCGTGTGACAGTGGTGAGTGGTCACCTTAGCTGAGAATGTTGTGAAGGAAACTAGAGTGATCACATACTAGCTGACAGGTGACCTACCATTCACCCTCTGTACATTCCCGTTTGACCTTGAGCATATTGACAGTAATGGCCTTCAGTCTTCAATTTTGTTGACGGATCAAAAGATTAATATTTTAAAAAAATGTTGATTGCAAAAGAATGTGTTCAAGTTGGAGGGACTTAAAGACTCTAACTGTCTCTAAAGGTGTTCATACACTCTCAAAGGGTTCAACCTAACTTAGATATTTTAGCCAGGGTTAAGCATAATTTGCAGAAAATCTTCAGCGTACAAGTTTGATTTGGTAGTGTCATAGTCAATAGCCTCTCATACAATATGTGTATACTGAAGTTTACTGAAGTACGTAACAAAAGGAACACAAACTGCTTGCTTTCCAGCAGTCTTACAAACTCTGCCAAGTCTAGCAATGTTCTCAATCTTGCCACTACCTGACATGCTAGCTACCCTGTGATTTATTTAGAACCATTCATAAATATCAAAATATAACAGTAAATGAATAATCCTAAATGAAGATGGGCAGCAGCCAATTACAGGGTAGCTAGTGATCGACATGCGTATCATGTGAAAGTTTCCTAAGATCGTGCTACACCAGGAAACCAAGTGATCATTATTACTTTATTACATACTATTCGATATACTAGTCCAGTCTCTATAGGCAACTGGCACACCACAGGCTGTCATTGTTAGTCTAATCTACTATTATACTACCCTCTCACTGACTGTCTGTATATCATTACTGGTTGTTGGGCCAAGCAAGATGGCCACTGTTTTTGCTTCTGAGGATGGTGTTTTAAGATATGTCGAAACATGTCAAGCCGATTTAAATCCACAGTTGTTTATCAACATAATGTTTGAAGTGAGATAGTGTGTTCAACCTGTCTCACTACTGTGCTGGCCTTCTGCTGCGTACGCCCCTATTGCTAACGAAAGACGATTGGCATTCGTCTTGGAAACTGCTAATGTTGGCAGTCCCAGCCCATATGCTGGTGCTGACCAATAAGGAAGCAGTTTGAATATTCAGTGGTTGATTCGTCTGCTGACACACGTGTTTGTGTACTGGCAGCACTAAATACCAAGCCTTCATTTCACACAAACACTGACGTTTAGGACCACCTGCAAAGTGTAGACAGTATAACCGTCTCAACTGGCCTCAGTAGAGACGGTAGTTATCCCATAGGCCCACCATATGTACGCCACAAATTTTTGGCCAATTATGTCTAATACTGATTGAACCATCTATGTCACATTGCTGAGTACATTTTGCACATAGAGGAATGTTGTAGTTCAAACTGATGCCTGCATCAAACTGATATGATGCACTTCAATTTGGCGCAGGTTGGTGAGCCAAACTGATGCCTGCACCAAACTGAAGTTCCCAAATTGCTGAAAGTAGTTTATGGATTTTTTAACACTTATCACAACTGAAATTGATGACAATGAGTGCTCACGTATGCAGGTCTTATGGACTAATCACATGGGTGGGGAATTGTCCCGAGAAATTATTACTCACCATCCCACACTAATTGACGTCAATGGGGCTATTTGGAGAATTCACCTCGCGGTGTCGCTGCTGTAGTAGTGGTGATTGAATTGCGCATGCATGGCTGCCTGCATGTAAACAACTGGCAAAAGATGGAATTGTTATCAAAATACGTCGTCGCGCTAAGCCTTATTACTGCTAATTTCCCTGGTGCAAGTCTTCGACAGGTGGCCACAAATTCCCAAAAGACCTAAGGTTACTATATTCGTGGACAATTGCGGTCAAAAGGGTCAACTAATTGACAAAAAGTGTGTGGATGCTGAAGCCCCGTGTGTGCTCTATGACTA
>NMRA01000138.1:396396-529403 GCA_002633005.1 Phoronis australis | reverse complement strand
TAACACGAGACGCCATTGAAAATCCCACCACGCTGTCCCAGATGCCCCGGCAATGTTGACAATTTACGTTCCTCCGAAACATAAAGAGCAACTTCCGCTTTTCGAGGTGAACGTCGTCTGCAACGCCGCGGTAAGAAAGGAATTTGCCGCGGAAATTTTATATCAAATCCGATTTTTTTACGCGGAAATATTATAAAAAAAGCGGAAATCCGCGTTTCCGCGGAAAATTCCAAGCCCTGGTGCTTACTTCCTCTCATAGAAGCACCCTTTTCACGCAATCTCAGATTCAGTTGGCACGGCTCCAAGCCATTTCACCATGTATTTAAAGGGCTCACGAAATCGAGGCTGTTAATCTATCACCACTAGTACATGCGCGCCCTCTAGTTATTGTAAATTTTCCGAATAGCCCCATTTCAGTTCTGATAACCATTAAATACACCTGCAAACCACTGGCAGTAATATGGGATCTTACAATAGCTTCAGTTTGGTGCAGGCATCGGTTTGGGCAGTAACAGGGACACCTAAAGGATTTAAAGCCTTAGGAGGCCATTGATGTTTGTAAATCTTCTCAGTTCGAACAAATATGACATCATATCCCCTGGTGTGAGCACGATAAAAATGGCCAGTTGCTGATTTGGGCAACTGAACAAAGGACTCTTTGAAAGACAGTTTTGATTTCGGGAGTAATTTATGCACAAGAGATACTTATAGCAGCATTGATGGTTGACAGTGACCACCCCCTTTAACTGGCCGAATAGAGACAGTGAAGCTTTTCGGTGAATTATGCATCACACCGACTAAAACAGGAAAGTGACATTGTCATAAATACCTAATGCGCATCGAGAGACACCTTAAAAGGTTATCGATGTCTTTAATTATTCCCAACTCAATCAAATACTCCCTGTATCAAACTTATTTATTCGACCTGCCCTTCGTTCAGTTTCCAAAACTGGTAACCGGCCATTTTTGGTATGATGTCATATCTCCTCGCGTGCGCAGTGTAAAAATGGTCAGTTTGGAGAAATGAACAAGGAACTGCTTGAAGAAAAACTTTAATGAAGGGAATATTTGTTCGAGATGGAAGGAATTAAAGACATCGACAGCCTCCTATTAGGCATTGATAACAACATGACTTTGATGTTTTAGTCGGTGTGAAGCATAATTCGACGAAAAGCCTTCAGCATATAAAGCGCCTATAAGAGCTGCATCGTCTCTATTGAGCCAGCTAGAGACAGTGGTCGCTGTTTACATTAATGGTTTAATCAGCGAGAGGCATAATTCACCGAAAAGCTTTCGGCGTATGGAGGGCCTATGGGATGACCACCCTCTCTACTGGGGCCAGTTTAGACAGTGACATTAACTGTGTACTGCAAGGTGGACACATTAGTATTACTAGTTTACTACAAGGTATTATGTATAGGAAGTATGATAAGCTCCCGTGGCCTGGACTGGGCTTAATTCTGTAGATGCACGAATCTTGCAAAGGAAGGCAAAATGCAGTCATGTGCTTTGCACGTAACAGAACACATGCCTGGCACCGCCAGTAGAGGTGGTGAAGCTCCTATAGGCGCTTCATACGCCGGAAGCTTTTCGGCGAATTATGCCTCGCACTGATTAAAACATCAAAGTCACATTGTTATGAATACCTTTTACGCAAAGAGGGACACCTTAGGAGGCTGTCGATGTATTTAATTCCTTACAACTTGAACAAATACTCCCGTTATGTCAAAACGGCGTTATGAATTTTTTTCTTCGAGCAGTCCCTCCTTCAGTTCCCAAAATCGGTAACTGGCCTAACTCGCCATTTTCACTCTGTGCATGCCAGGGGATATGACATTGGGTAGTATGACAATCAGCTGCTTAATATGATTATATTCACGAGTTTAGCCAGGTCACCGGTGTCTATATTTATAACAACTTGACTTTGATGCTTTAGTCAGTGCGAGGCATAATTCGGCGAAAAGCTTGTGGCTTATGAAACGCCTATAGGAGCTCCATCGTCTCCACTGGAAGTGCTAGTACAGAAGCTGACCACTGTCTAGCTTGTCTGGCGGAGTAGTGAGTCGCATTGCCAGTCACGTCAGTGCCAATGTGGAGGACTGAGCCAAGTCAAATCTCATTCCTGCTTAGATTTAGAGGCTTTTTGAGAATTTCAAAAGCTAACAATACACCACATACCTTCCATATCGCGAACGCCACAGATACAAACTACCGACGTACATAAAAGAAATAACTAAACAGGCTAAAACGGAATAAGCAGGAGAACCGGACGTTGCAAACGAAAGCGCCATTTTTGTTATTGTGACAGCGTCATCTGGTGGCAGAAAACGAAAAGAATTGCTTCCAAGTGCTGCACATGAACTTGGAATCCTGCTTAATCTCAAGATTAAGCGGAAATGAGTGTTGCGTGAACTTGGAATTTCGAGATCACAGAAGTGATCTTGAAATTAAGCAAGCTGTCTCATCCCGTACGTGAATTTAGAACATTGCGTGAACTTGGAATTAAGCGGAATCACAGAACAATTAGGCGCTTGGGCTGAAATCATTACTGGGAGGCAACGGGGAGGAGAGAGTTAAACGCTCCCGTGGCCTGTTCATGAATACTGGTTAGTACACAGAGATCGGAATAAAAAAAAAACATTTAAGGACTGTAATGCGATTACATGTTCCCTCAGTAGGCATTCAAGATAGACCTACGGCTACGGTGGCCATAAGTCGTATTATTTCATTAGCTCACTGTCTACATCAATACAAAGGGCGAGCTGAATAGGCATCTTGTCTGGGGCTGAAGGAATCTTAGCGGTGACCAGTGTAAGCGAGAAATTCTCCACATGGAAACACCTATGAATGCAGTCGCAGTTGTTTTCTACTACCCAATTTGAAGTTTAAGCAAGCCACGCACTTGCTTAAACTTGGCCAATAATTCAACTTCTTCTTTACAAAAAATCGTGTGGTGAACAAAACGTTCCCTGACTGGTTACAGTATGTTATAAATGCATTTTCTATTACTTTTGAAGCAACTATGAATGCAGTCGCACCTGTTTTCTACCCAATTCCAAGATCAAGCAAGCCACGCCCTTGCTTAATCATGGACTAATTCAATTTCTTCCTTATAAAAAATCGTGTGGTGAACCAAACGTTCTCTGACCTGTTACAACGTGTTATAAATGCATTTTCTATTACTTTTGGAACACCTCTGAATGCATTTGTAGTTGTTCTCTACCCAATTTCAAGTTAAAACTAGCCATGCCCTTGATTAAAATTTGAATGATTGTATATATGCTTTACAAAAAGACACGTGGTGAACCACTATTCGGTTTCATATTTTCATTTTTAAAAACAAAATTAACGATTATGACACTTTCACACAAAACAGTTGGGCCCATTCTTTTAGGAAAGCTGGTCTAAGAAAACATGTTCTCCATTTTAGTGCAGGTGAACCGGAGTCACTTTACCTGATGGGTGTTAGGACTAAAATGGTGGATGATTTTTAAAGATATTTGAAAATACCTAAAGGACTTTGGTTCAAAAATATCTGTATGGACATGTCTAAGTTTTTATTTGCTCCAGCATACCATCAAATTACAATACAACATAAAACAGGCTGTGTAAAGGTACAAAACAAGCATACAGTATTTTTCAAACCAAACTAGACAGATGTCGTAATTTGACAAGGCTAATAAAACACATGTTTCTTTTTAATAGAATCCAATCCGATTCTAGCTAAATCTCAACGAAAACTAGGCAGGATTTACTCCATGCAGCTAGTCGATGTTGCGACAACTTACTGCGCAAGTCCATTCACAAACAAGCAATTAGTGACTAGACACAATGTCACATTAAACTCTGACAAATGTTCGACTAAACTGACAAATTATTCTGGTAAGAAATTTAACCAAAGTTGGAAGAGTCTTGGAGACTTCAGTTCAAATCTGTCTAGTTCAATTTAATTTTTGGTACATGTACCTTTAAAATGCAACATCGCAACATCCCGACTTGCACAGATATTCTGCTGCATTAAGATGTCTATGGCCATGACTGACATTGACTTTCAAACGTGTCTGACTGCTGTGTCGCCGCCTAGTGGCAATTTTATTTTCTTTGCGTCTGCAGCTGAATCTCCTAGCTTTGTAAGATTTAAAGGTGTATTCCTACGGAGCCGTGTACAAATGATAATGAGTGTCGAACTGATCCCGATAAAACTATGCCCTTAGTGGCAAAAGGTTTTTTTAAGTTTGCCTCTGTACCTTCAAATTTCAGTTTGTGTTTTCATGAAATGTGGCAGATAGGACACGACAACGCCTTCCCATTTCCTTTAAGCCAAATTTCATGAAAATTTGTCAATAAACTCTGAAGATAAAAAAATGAAATTGCCACTAGAGGGCACAGCGGTATTCGGTTGGTACGAAACTCATCGTCAGCCACATAGGAACACAACTGCCAAATTTCAGTAAGATCCTGCAAGAGATTTAGGAGATACAGTCGCGGACGCCCAGACAGAAGCAGACGACAACAGTCTAAAAATAATTAAATGGCAGCAGACCAGATGCAGGATGCCCAGATGCCAAGATGAAGATGATGGCACTATACGCACTAACATATAAATATTTGGGTGCAATTACATAGCAAATAAGTTGATTCTGTCACAATAACAGGTTCCATTTTTGAGTAGAGTCTGCCCAAAGTTTAATTCTCAAGGAAAAAATAATAAAATTTTAAGAATAAGCAAGAATTGTTAATCTTTACACACCCAGCCATATTTTGGTGGCATATGGGTAATACATATAGTTACATGTAAAATGATCTCTGTCCCCACAAAGGTTTGATACCAGGACTTTCTGCTAACTTATTAACTAACCCCTGATGTGGTCAACATATGGCGTGTGTGAAGACCAATAGTTATACGATATCATTACACTGCCCAGTAAAAGAATAATGTTCAATCATCAGGTTAAGGTCATGGGAGATCCTGGACAAATGTCCAAACTTAGTTCGTATACGAACTAAAGCTGAAAACACATCTCGCAAATGGCTTATAGGATTCCAATAAAAACCTTCAGATCTTGTACTTTAGGCACTGTTCCATTTTAGGCTTGGGATCAGTATAACGATTACGGCACTTCCTACACCATTCACTCTCAGCCTGATAATACAAATGTCAAGAATTCATTGGTTAGTAGCATTTATGGTGATTCTTGAGTGGCAAGTAGCATTTACGATGCTTCATTGGCAAGGAGCTTCAGATGCTGTAACAGCAATGAAATAGGCTCCACCAACCTTGGCTAATCTGTTGACACAGTGGACACGAGCACGAATGGTTATCACAGATTCTGTGTAAGCGATAAAGATGTTCATTAGCATCTGTCGTCAATGAGACCAGTTGTGTGTCCCTGAGTAGCTTGAACATGCTCTGTTGAGACCAAGGACTACTAAAGAAGTTGAGACATAAAAGACACTGCTACCAATTTCGAAGAGNATTCTGTGTCTGGCCCCGTACTGGTGTCCTATCCTCACCCACCCATCTCAGTGAACCACCCCTAGTTTTTAAATGGAAAGCACGGAATAACATACAAAATGGGCAATAAAACAGAAACAATAACTCACGACCATAGACATCACATATAGTATTTAAGATGTCTGTGCTCACGACAAACTCATGTCCACCATTCGACTCACGGCGAAATTTTACTCAGAAGTTATACACTTATTCCAAGTTCACTCAAGATTCCAAATTCACGTACAACACCAATTCCTTGCCTTAGCTGATGCCGTGAAAAAAAACATTGGCTACACTTGCCACGAGACTTTTTAGAGTATTTATGTGGAAGGTTATTGGTGAATGCTCTATGAAATAGAACAGTTACAATAAAGTTCGAGGTAAGGGAACTCAAACCATTGCTTTGCTCAAATGATCAAGGAAACTTCACAGTGCTCTCTACATATGTACTCTGTGAAACCCCAGGTCAGCATCCAGTGATCTGTACCCGCGTTTGAAATTCGTTATTCACTTTTTTGTTAGGATTAAAAACGGCTGGATAAATTACAGATAATTTTTTAAAACTTTCATGAACTTTTAAATTAAATACAAAATACACTGTTGCGTGATTACTTAATGTTTGACGTCAGATTTTAACTGCTTAAAAACAACAAGATTTTTTTTCTGTTTTCATACATTGCACAAGAAACTGAGAAATTAGTGCAAAAAGTGTTAAAATAAACTTTAAAGCCAGTTTAGACCAAACTTTTATTGGTATAGACTTGCCAACCACCTGAAAATTCTGCATTAAGAGGGTTTATATACCAACAATGGGGCTTTGTAAGCAAAATAAAAGCAATTTTGTGCAGACACGTTTATTAAAAACTGTCTATAACATAGAAGTTATATGTACAAAACAGCATATACAGAGTTTTACAATAAAATCTTGTACCTGACATTATTCTATCTACTACACAGCTTGTCATAATAAATTACATACAAACGCTCACTCTTTCATTCTTAGATCGTTCATACCTCACTCACTGCATTAAAACTAAAGTCTGACAGTTACATGAATGTACACATCTTTGGACAATTGTTTTCTGAAATGTTCAGGATGTCTGACAAGATTAATGATACTGTTGCCGCAAATGTCAAATCTGAGGCTAAATTGTTGGACTAAAAATGGTTGGAGCAGAGTCAAATGTAATGAATTGAATGCTACCAGTAACTTAACACATTTCTTTAACATAAAATTATGTTGAGAACGCAACACCAATTTACTCAACTATCGCACCTACATAGTAAAATAAAAATTGAGCAGAGTTATAGGTTGTGTGTCTCCAGCAATCTGGTAAGTCTATTCCAGAATAGTATCCACCTAGCGAGTTGGAATACATCCTATTTTTGCAGTGTGCCGTAACAACCTAACAAATCCTTTCAGTTATCACCAACAAAATGCGAGACAAGGTTTTAACGGAGATTTTAAGGTTATGTAGGACCTTAACGACAAGTATGAGTAATGAACCAAATATCTGCAAAGCAATAGATTTTAACTCAGAACAAGTACATATTTTCTAAAAGTTAGTAGAATTTGATCTTTGACTTTTTACCAATCTGCCATTAATTGGGTCAGGTGATCATGTTATTTTTTAGTAAATTTTAGCTAAAACGAAAGGTTTACCGTATCAATAATATGACAAAATTTTGTTTGATATGTTAGATGAAATCTCAAAAACGTCGCTAACTTCATATTTGATAGCCTTCCTGTCAAAGTGGAACATTTTACAAACAATTCCTAAAACAGATTTGTAGAACAGAGCATGAAGCCCAGTATATGAAAGTTTGATACAAATTCAATCAGATACCTTGGAGAAATATTCTAAAGTTGGAGACATTTGGATATGGTCCAACATCATCTTAACCCATTTTGGCAACTTCCGTCTTCACCACAAGACAAAAAAATTAAAGTATGGAACAATCAAAACTCGTCCAAATAACACCCATGCATGACCAAGGTTTCCTTAAAAGCACCCATCTTATCAAAACTACCTTACTTTTGAGTAATGATCAATTTCGACAGAACATTAAATTATCCAGACAAGGAACGTATGTACTACACTCCCCTTTTCTGAAGGAGACTTAAAATGATTCTTTTGACTCATGCACACCCCTGATTTTTTGTCCCCCAATTCAAGAGCTCTGGGCGGCAACCCAGATGAGTATGGTAGAACACAAACATTATTCAAATATAAATAGAAACTAAACATACAAAAGAAACTCATGGTGATGGACAAAAATGGTAATTAATAACAGACCTGTATGAGTGAGATTTAATAGACTCAAAAGTTGCACTAGAAAAACCAAGAGTAAAAGAAATGATAGAACAGAACTAAACAACAATAAGAATATACACTTTTTGTGTAACGGCTGCGTCTACTTAAAAGAAGTCATGATGTTAACACGAGATGGCATGGACTTATTAAGCACATTTCAGCCTCCCCAAGGACTTTAACCCAGGATTCTCAAAACATTTCGGTGTCCATAAAAATCTATAACCCAAGATGTTAACCATGATCTTGTGACAGTAATACAGACTTTAAGTAACAGCCTCACAAATCTTGTCCAAGAACACAAGATTGACAATGACTGGGGATGCGAATGTACTTACGATTGGTTGTTTCAGTGAAATGTTGTTCTGAATACTTCACTGAAACAACTTGGTGGGCACAATAGTTTTCAGAAAGGACGTGTCAATTTGTTCACATCGAAAAGACAAAATCAAGGATCAGAACAATTCTGTTGCATCCTGTGTTCCTGTATTTCCATCATTACTTTTGCCATTAATTTGAAGGTCCTCTTGAGACAACTTATAAGATTACATATTTCTTCGAAAATTACTGTGCTCTTTCAATCAAACTTGAACTAGCTTGCCAATAGTTGACTTGTTTGTAGACCCGATGACATCATTAACCATGATTGCACATGAACCAAGGTAAACACAAGACAGACACAGTCATATTGCAATGATTTCATACAAACCAAGGTAAACACAAGACAGACACAGAGTCATATTGCAGTGATCCATCCGTTTTGTTGGAGAAAGTTCAGTATTTTTCGCCGGTGAGTTTTATCCAAGCCACTAGGATATCGTAATTTTACCGGTAGACCCTGTCTTCGTTGTAGATAGTCCTGAAAATGATAACAATAATGAATTAAACAAGAAGCATTATTTTGTTGAATTTACCTTCTTGATAAGACAAATTCATAGGATAACCTCAGAAAGAATACAATGGAAAGATTCATAATTAATGGAAGTTAAAGCAGCAGTACTCCATGTAAAGCCGGTTAAAAAACGAAAATTGAGTCTCATAATATTCTTTACTGTGGTAGGATTCTAAATCTGTTACCAACAAGTGTATGAAAATGCTTCAGAGTTCATTTCCGCTGGGCAGCCCTAAAATTGCAAATTTGAAAATGGTACATATTTCCTGACACACTGACCTAGTAACGGAAATGGAATCCTATCACAGCAAGGACTATTATGAGAATGATTTTAAAGTTATGTGGACGCTAGAACAATCTACAATTTTGGCCAACTTCAGAACATCGTATCTCAGAAATGCCTGATCAGATGTACAAGAAACTCGTATACTATGCTTTACACTGTTCTCCAAAACCCTGTTAAAATTGTTTTTAAAATATTTCACTTTTACATGAGGGGCTAGCAAAAATTGGACTTACATGATTCTTATAAAAAAAATAAAGTTGAATAAAATGAATACGAAACAATAATTCAGAAAACTGTAAAAGCATTTTTGAGTTTATATCTTGAACATTTATACCACATGAAATTTGGTCATGTTATTGATTCTATTGTTTTGTTATGAATGAACCTTTCTTTTTTCCTTAATAATTTTCCTAAAAAAACAAGGTTGCGTGACCTTCTTAGCAGCCGGCAAAAATTCTATAATTTTGTGAACATTTGGCTAAATGTACAAACTTGTCGATAAGATCCTACACAACATTAAGAGAAAAAAGGTCCAATTTGATTTTTCATGTTTAGCTAATACAGCAAAATGCAGCTTTAACATGTCTATTTGACCTTTTCGAGAATTCACTAGTATATTAATGGTAATTTTCAGTAATTCAAATACTACTCCGTATTTGAACATCCCATACCTGTGCCCCATGTCACAAATTACAAGTACAAATACTACTCCGTATTTGAACATCCCATACCTGTGCCCCATGTCACAAATACTACTTCATATTTGAACATCCCATACCTGTGCCCCACGTCACAAATTACAAGTACAAATACTACTCCGTATTTGAACATCCCATACCTGTGCACCATGTCACAAATACTACTCCGTATTTGAACATCCCATACCTGTGCCCCATGTCACAAATACTACTCCGTATTTGAACATCCCATACCTGTGCCCCATGTCACAAATACTACTTCATATTTGAACATCCCATACCTGTGCCCCATGTCACAAATACTACTCCGTATTTGAACATCCCATACCTGTGCCCCATGTCACAAATACTACTTCATATTTGAACATCCCATACCTGTGCCCCATGTCACAAATACTACTTCATATTTGAACATCCCATACCTGTGCCCCATGTCACAAATACTACTTCATATTTGAACATCCCATACCTGTGCCCCACGTCACAAATTTACAAGTACAAATGTGAGACTTGTCTACTAAGTTGCCATGTTAACTTACTTTAATTATGGATGTTTTTATGGTAATGTAACTTCCAGGTTTCATGCCAATAGACTTGCATAACTGAAAAAATAGAGACAGGATGAGACACAGTCAAAAGAAAAATGGAACTGCCACAGTTCTCATAGTAAGGTGAAATCCCACCAATTTCAGACAAAAATAATCAAGACTGCCTTTTTAATTTTTTCAAAAACATTTTTTGAATACCCACAATTTTTCAAAACATTGTTTGATGAGAGTTCTGGTATAAAACAATGAAGCATTTAATTGGTGCCACCCATCTTCTATGAAAAAATGAAAAAATAAAATTTCAGTTGTCCTTCATGTGTCCTGAGATTGTACAATAAGTCATATCAAGTCGCCAACAACAACTACATTAAATATTTGGGGTAGGCTCAGTTTGGCAGCAGTTTTGAGATGGGCATTACTAGTAATATCGGTGAACCTGGTTTACTGTTCATCTGCTGCAATTTCACGAAGCTCTTAAACAACCTAGAATACGAAAAATGTATTTGGATGGCAGCACTTTTGGACCACATTTGTAGAATCTACGAGAAATTTTCATTCAGAATCTAGTGCTGGCCTGTGTCCAGCATTGGCAGGGAAGAGGTGTTTTGGGGGGTTTAAAACGGTCGATTTTCCATTTTTGAAACCTTTTTTCTGAGACTCGGCTCCTTTTTCAGTGGAAGTGAATAGACCAAAAATATGAGACAGAATAAAGTTACTGTAGTCATTTGTAAGAGTTTTGTATGAAACGACTCACTACTTTTCTTTTGTTCATAGAGTTTTTGACAAAGAGGAAGAAAGGCACAAAGTCCAGAGATATGTGCCCTGCCAGGCAAAACTAAATGAGAACTGTACAAAGCCTCCTAAAATCAGCGTCAGCTATGATCTTTTCACTGGAGACACATTGCTTAAGTTTATAAAAACTTACCGTCTTTTCACTTTTCGATAGCAGGTCGTTTCCTGGCAAGCCAGTAAAGTTCTTCAGGAGTTGGAAGTCTTCAGGAGAAACTGGAAATGAGGGGTTACATCTAATATGAAACAAACAACTCAAGTACAATTAATGGTCAGATACGTTTTTGGTGAATAGCACCAGACAGGGTAGAGCTTGCGACATGTTAATTAAAATAAAACGGAAAAGTTGACATCAAAGCATTTCAACACAAAAGTCAATAACTTTTTATCCAGCACAGACAACCACTACATGGATACAGCCAGACAGGAGGAAACTGCAAGGTCATTGTTGTTTAGCAGACTTTTCTTGGAAGACCCAGTGCACGAGGGAACCAACGTTTAGGGGTTCCTGTGAGTCACAGTTGGATGATTAGTGGCTTCAGCACACTTCTTACAAATAAAGGACTAAAAGCTATCTACAACCAAACTAGTGAATGGAGAATAAACTTCTCACCTATATCATTTTCATGTTCCAATTCTAACTTCTCTCTGAAAGCACACAATAATAACATAGATCACCACATTAGCACTGATCACCACAATAAACACAATCCTGACGTGTAATGTCTTATAACACCAACTAAACTAAAACTCGCAGAAGTCAGATCCAACCAGACCGAGAGTTTTAATTCAAGTAAACTGAAATCTGACTAATTATTTTCGAAGCGTCAATACATTAACTGGAGCAATTATATCCAAAACTTTTGTCCGAAAAAGTGAAAATTCATCTCAGACAAGTCCAATTGAGGCATGTCAGACTTATGCAAGTTGTACTGTAAAGTAAAATCCAATGCACCAATTATCTCCACCTAGTGTCCAGTCAAGGAATTAGCCTATCCCAGTCAGCTAAAAGCTAGATTGTTCTGGGTGTGTAAAATGATAACCAGATAACTTCAATATATTGAGTTCACTTGTTGATGACAATAGCTGTCTTAACAAGTCCAGAAATCAAATTTCAAATGAGAAAGACATATTAAAATAAAAGGCCAGAGCTCGATCTTAATCTGAGAAAGGTACACATTGAGATCAATTTTACAGCAGCATGTGGTTTAATTCAAAAGTTAGTATTTTTGACGATGAAAATTTTCAGAGGCTTTAACCAATCATAAAATTCCAATCTAAGCTGAAAAACTGTGGTATTCCATGTATCAAATGTCCATCACATGTATCATTGTTGGTGCAAAAATTTTTCGAGTCCAAAAAAGCAGAACCAATTAGCAAAAACTTTACATTATGACAACTCCAATACGTAGCAAAAACTGTTTCAAGACAGACAGGGGTAAAGCGATGGAAGATATGTAGTCAACTTACTCTGCTTTCTTTGAGACCATTGACTGCCTTTTCAAAGCTGCCGAGGCAATCTGAAATGAAGCAATGATTTATATGACCACAGCACCACACAAAGACATTACATGAATCATGATACAAAAACACAATCTTGAGAAAAACTGTCAGAATACTTGAAAAACAATTTCTGTCATATTAAATAAATTCACTCAAGATGAAAGAGAAATTAGTATATGTGCTGGAAGTGAATATGCAGACAAACAAATGCATGCCAGTTGCAGGTCTACCAAAGACGCAAGTTGAAAACATGGAAAACCAGACTTATGGTAGTCTTCTGAATATTTACTGCAAATGTGGAAGTGAAATATGAGGATGTAACTTGAATATTACCATTTTCTTTTTATTATTTTCTTTGATCTTATCACGTCGCTGCCGTTCATCTTCAAAACATTCACACTCTGTAAAGTAAAGTACATTAAATTTAGACCCTACTATAATCATACAGATACAAATAACACAAAAATCAAAAACAATCCAACAAATGCAGGGCTGCATCCACTGTTGATTGAAAAGCTTTACAGCATGTGTGAAAACATATTGAACCTGACCAATTTGAACACAAGTATAATGCAGATTTTATCATCCAATATAAAGCGTGGACTGCTGATGGGAAGGATGCGCCCAAAGTGGAACATGATAAATGGGGAAGAAGGGGTTGTGATGTAAAGGATGGACTATTTCTTCATTGAGTGACTTCAGATCATGTTTACTTACTGTGGTGTTTCTATAACAATTTACTGCTACTACTATTACATCATGCCACTACTGCTACACCGTCAATAGTAACAATACTACACCGTCAATAGTAACAATACTGTTATATAAAATCTGTATCAATAACAATAGTTAACAGACAAGATGTTCAGATGTAAATTTGATGCCACTCAAACACAAGCAGACGCATTTGACAAAAAAAAGTTGATTTAGCATAAATTTCACAAGACACAAAATCTTGTCTAAATTCATGAAAACCTAAGAGCGGATTAATGACCAACTGAAAAGTCTGTAATGAATCTACCAAAAACTTTCAATTAAAAATTTCACACATTTTTGGATATTTTGCCACTTTCTGCTGAAGGCTTAACAGCAAACTCTGTGTACACTTACCATCTAGCTTAACTATACCATGTTTCCTGTAACGCATCAGTTCTTTAATTCTGGATTTCAAATATTTTTCCCCTGTGAAAGTAACAAAAATAAATGAATTCCCAACACATCATTTGGACAGTGCTCTTCAGCAGACATAAATATTACATAGGAGATTGTATTGTCTCAAGTGAAACAATAAACCAGTAAAGAAACGGCAAATTTACGCTTCAATTTCGGAGAATTTTATTTTTTAATAGAATTCCTAAAAATGAAAGAAAGTCACATGAGCAGGATTTCATGAAAATCACAGTGTTAATTGTTATATGATTGTTTTTGTAATGAGGCATTCATGAGTGAATTACATAATCTCTTTAATGAAATGAATGGCTTGAGTGTACAAATGCCCTCTACAAAATCATGAAGAAAAGATGTCCAATGAAATCACTATTTTTCAAAAGAACATATCATATATGGACAAAAAATTTGGCTTGACCTTTCAATGGGCACTTTATTTCTGCTCTTACTTATGCCTAGAACTACGAATTATAGGAAATCACCGTCAACCTTTCCTGGGTTTACGAGGGTGATTTCCCACAATTCCATTTCCTGAGCATACTGAAGAGGAAGTGTGAAAGGTATCTGGGGGCAGACACTGCGTAACATTTTATCAACAAAACATATGGCACAACCATTTAATTATAAATGAACAGATGCACTTACACAGCCACACACACTGAGCCACAGGTCGTCATGGTTACTCACTTTGTAAATTTTGATAATACTGTTTATGTTCAATTGCTGAGTGGAACTGAGCGAAGAGCCGGGTGCGTTCCAGGAACTCACGCTCCTCCTTAGAGCCCTTGCGCTTCACTGGTGTCTTCTGCTTGGACAGGGACGACATGAAGGCGGTGATGAGATTGTACTCCCGGGCGATCTGTTTCCGTCGATTTCGTTCTTTTAACCGCTCCCTGTACATGCCCACCTGAGCCAGTTTGTACGCTGGTGAAAAGACAAAATGGTGCTCAACGGTTAGTGCTTCTGGTCATAGTGATGAACAGATGATATACACAAAGACAAAGAAATCCAGACTGTTAGCAGGACAGTTAAAAACTCAATAAGTCAAAATGTCCGGGTGAAAATAAACTAGTTATTCACGATATGTTCTGTTAACACTCTAGAGGGTCTTTACTCTCATATCACAGATGTGTGTACAAACATTCGACATGCGATCTACCCCACAAAAAGCTTGCATTTAGTCCCTAAGCATTTTGGACATTCTAACTCATGATTGAGTGTACAACAGCATTTCAGTTGCATCAACCAAGATATAAAAATGTTTGCACCTCTGTCGCAAAGCAACAACTAGCATTGATCAAGCTTGAAAGGTCTTTTAATTCTGTTCACGTAACACTCAGCACGACTCTACCAGTCTGAAGTCTGACAAACTCTCAGTACATTTTTTAGTTCAACTTGCTAATTAAGAACACTACTGATCAGGTAGGTACCTATTACAGATGTATTAAAATTTAAAAATGAAAAGTACACTGTGAGGTACTTCATTTGGCTACCTACATTCTCCAGAATACAATTTCGTCACAAGACGTTAATAAACCAAAGCAGTATTTTCAGGACTGAAGTAGCTTACAGGCAATGATGAGCCAACTTACCTATATCAACATCTTCGTCATCATACATTATGGCTAGACTACTGACACACTGTTCAGCATCATTGTCAAACTCCTGCAAGCAACAATCAATTTCAACAAGGTTCTATGTGCAACGAACAGACCTTTTGTGAGATTAGAAACAAGGTTTTTGTCCCACTTCTTTTGGCGTCATGATGCTAACCTGTTATTGCACAGCGGCAATCTGCCTGGAGTTTGTAAGACTTTGTGATGGTTTTCCATGTGCCTAATGCAACGAGATGGTGATTTTATCCCACTCTCCCTGCTCAGTTGGGAAATTCTCAAGCGGTTTATTTTACAGTTGCACTCAGCACTATTTAGATGAAGCAGAAAACACAAACTTCAAACCAAAGTAAGCCAAGTCAGTGATAACTCTTCCCGTGGTGGTGTAATCTTATGTAACAAAAGGTTCCACCTCAAAACATGAAACACGGTTTTCAAAAATGGCACTGAGTGACTGATTCACACAATGACAGAGTGCACAATTTACACCTACCCGTTCAAAGTCGTCCCTCAGTGGCATATAGGCCAGGTCCTTCTGTTCTTGTGGAGTCATGTCTAACGAAGATAGTGGAGTGGTTATACTTGGAGATAATGGACCTGTAATACGATCACATGACACAATCACAACCAATGATCAGAATTATGGGTACAACAGTTGCATCGTTATTTGGTTGAAAGCCAGCCATTTCAACAATACACTTACACAGTGTATAGACTCATAAATATGGTGGTGACATCTTGTAATCCAAAGGCTGGACACTTAACACAAGATAAGCAACGGTACACAGATCTAACGAGTTCACAGGTGATGGTTCTATGTAATCATAGTTTAAGCCATTGGATCACCAATGTTGTTGAGCAGGGCATGGTAATGTGGACCTGGCAATGGTGTTGAGTGGGTGCTACCAATTGGCACTTGGTAATTATCTTTGTACATTTGGTCCTGTGACAAGATATAAAATCCCAGTACAGGATTTTATGGTTAAGCCCATGCTTCTATGTGTCCAGCCACGGAACTGCTTTTGCATTTAAACACTGTCACAACCTTTTTAGGCAGTTATAGTGTTTAAATGGAAAAGCAATTTTTAAATGTGTTTTTTCCTATCTATCCAGACCAAACAACATTGTGGAGGCAACTTCAATTTCAAACTGATAAACACAGTGCTTTTAACCAGGACGATTCAACAATTTTGTGAAGTTCAAATATGCATACTAACAGAGACTGGTGTAATTCTCATGAAATCAACAATGATGTAATGCAATTAATACATAACTCCTAAGTTGTAGCACTCGTCTTGTGACATAACAAGCATGATTTACTTTACTTACCTTCTGGAGGTCCTGTATGATCTATCACCTTGTTGGGTCGGTCAAGTGGAAATGTGGCTGCAATAAGGAGACATTCTCAAAGAGGTGCAACACACAACCAGCAAGTAGTGCTCCCTATCTGATGCGGTGACAGTTCACCTTTTGCAAGACGTCTTCTTTCACTTCAAGCAAATTTTCCCATTCACTAAGTCAAATACAAAGCCTCACCATCACAGAAAGTAGCCAAAATATGACTTTTTCCATGAGGCTATTTAATAACAGCTGGTGTATAATTTATGTTACGTGACTGACTTTAGAAAAACAATGGCCACGTTACATTTAGTGAGCTTGGTATCTTACTACATCTTGGTTAGCAACACTGCATTATCGATCAGCTTTAAGCAGAAAACAAAGCTCGTAATTTAGTCACATAACTTGCAGTGACCATGATCGTTAACAAATAGTATCACACTCGCTAAGATCCTATGTTGTGGGGAAGTCTAAGGCACAAACTTACCTTTACCGACACTGCCATTAATGAAGTACATGAAATAATGGTCTTTTGTTTCTGAAATAAAAAACTGAAGTTAAACGTCTGTGCTTTTGGTATCAAGGTTAACGAGAATTGAGGTCACAGTTTTGTGGGCAAAGATTCCACTGTTGGACAGGCACCTGAGTATTAATGAATCCGTCTATACTTACAAATAGCTTGTCATCAAGCATGGTAGACAAGCTGGAAACAGCACAGCCAGTATTTTGCGACAATAACCCATATATACTTGTAAACAAAGCTACATTTCCACATTCTATGAATCCCAAATGTACACACATGGGTTTATATTTGAGCATGGCCTTTCACCAATATTTCACAATTTGTGCTGTTTTGTCTTATTCCTTATTCTGTTATCTACTTATTCAGCCTTTTGCTTATACATGTGGTCATGGCCCGCCAGCAAGAAAAACAAGAAAAGTGAAACCTGGCCTCATGTTCAAAATGAAGTTCTTTTTCCTGAAGTAATACATTGTTTCACATTTCAGATATTAAAGTACATATTAGAGAAGTCATACAAAACTTAAGATAATTGTGATTATTTTTACTCCAAAATGAAAAGACATGTACTAATATTCAGATTTGTTTCCAAATTTCAATCCACCTCATTCATGAATGGGTAATGCTTTCATGGGTATCGAACAGATCTAAATTTGAGATGTCATTTTGTCAATGTTACTGTGAGTAGACATTCATGTCAATAAAGTGAGAAAATAGTGGTTTGTGACGACTGCGGATGAAACTGAAGCCATAAAACATTGGCATTACCTTGGGCATCTTTTGTTCCAACGTGTGCTGAAATATCGTCCCTAAAAAGAGGAAGCACACATTTGAAGAGACAAGGTGAGCAGCAGCACTGGTAGCAATGGCAGCAGCAGTCATACATTACACTCCTAAAGGTCACATAAAAATAAAATGGGTTCACCAAAAACCTGACCTCAAAGCAACCTTGGGTTGAAGTATAAATCAAAGGATTTACTTTGTCTGAATTGTCAAATACTTCAGTTATTTACTTACTTATACTTCCGCAGTTGCCCAACATGCATGTACACCTGAATCACATGTACACCTGAATCACATGTACACCTGAATCACATGAACACCTGAATCACATGTACACCTGAACCACATGTACACCTGAATCACATGTACACCTGAATCACATGAACACCTGAATCACATGTACACCTGAATCACATGTACACCTGAATCACATGTCTCACCAAGACAGTCTCTATTCTCAGAATTGCGCACGTGACGGTGTAAGCAGAGTTTACATTAGACAACAAATAGACGATACACTCGATTTTTAAGAGGAATGCTTTCAATCTGAACAGTGTGATTTGGGAGACAAAAGGGATGACATCGAAAATAAATGCAATGAACTGGAAAAATGCTTAAAGACTTGGTTATCATTACCAATCACAATACTGACGCCACATCGACATTAACAGCAGTGGATTCACCCGATCACTCATTGGATGCACTACTTATGAAGTTAAATGAAGCAGAGTTACCTTTCCAGCTTGCCCAAAGCATCTAATTTGAATCACAAGAATTAGCAAGCCAGGTAATGAAATGCTCATTTTATTAGCAATGACCCAGAATTTGTACAGTGTCCAGAAAAAACAAACATCAGCCTTTGATTACATGTGTGACAACAGTTGTCAGTATAAATTACCAAATAGACCAACTGCAAAACAAACCTCATTGCGACCTTTCTGACATAGATCAAGAAAAAAAAAATGAGTTTTCAAAGCCTTCTATTCCAAACTAAAATTTATATGGTGAGTAAATGTCAATCTTTTTCAATCACCAGTTTGAATGCCAAAAAGTCAGTGTTACAGCCATAAAGAAGACAAAATATAAAGCAAATAATAAAATGCTCATTCATTTTATGCGAAATCATAACCTCTCATACAAAATACACGCTTCTCCACATTACTCAAATTCCGGACCAGATACAACCACTTACCAGTTACCAAATCCATACTGTTCTACACCTTCTAGCAGCAACATCTCCTCTGTGCATGTCCACGAGGTGTCGCCACTGTCAAACACAGGAAATGTATCACAGTCCTGCAAAATAAATAACGCACTCACACATAAAGAAACACTCAAGGGAATATCAAAGATGAAGGGTCACATATGTTAATTTCAAATAAACATATATGCATTTATGAGAAAGACAAAATGTTTGCAAGTTAAGAAGTGACATTTATGAGTTATAGGTCAAACATGTGTTTTAATGTCAATAAACATGTACTGTAAATCTTCACATAGTTCACACAAAAATAATTGCCAAAACCGTCATGTTCTATTCTTCAAATACTGACTACTTTGCTACTACAATTGGTCAAAATTTCACCCCATGTCATTCACGACTGATCGTCAATGTAGACACTAACAACAGTAAAATTCTTAGTTTTAATAGTTGTTGTTGTTAAGAAATGTGAAAGATTAAACTGCCACTCATCATCCACCACATTGTGCAGGGGTAAATAGTTGGAGAATTACTGTACAAGCATTGAAAATATGCTTAAAATGGAGCAGTGATTTAACATAAGTGAGCAAGAGTGCCAACGTACTCTTGAGGGGACGTGTGAATGATATGGACAACCTGTTCACATGGTGCTAGATGGACGTTCGCATACTTACTAGCATTTGATAATCATGGTCCTTTTTATGAGGTCCAGCTTCGGCACCACAAGCAAAACACTGTAAGACCATATTTCAACATTAATTCAAATATCCAACAAGAAAATCCTCCCTAAATATTCCCCTTGTTATCTGTTGAATGTTGCGTAATTGTACTATTGGTATTCATTATATCTTGCATTGATTTATTTTTACATATTTTTCTGCTATTTCACTTATAACAATCAACAGCTGAGCACCTAGACCAGATCTTGTGCCCATCCATGTATCACAACAGCTTGTGTCTTCAGTCAGTTAAGGCTTTGGTTTCTACTAATTGATGACAACATGACTTGTTAAGTAAAACCAAGAAACAACCTAACAGAAACATTTTGAAGATTTACAGTAAACCTTATCATGTGAAGAAAAATTATGGCATAGACAACAATGTGCTTGTTGAGCTACACCATTAAAACGCAATGCACAGCTTCCATACAGCTGTTATGTTACAACAATTTGCAGTTAGCTGTGTATCATACTACATATATCCTGCCATAGGCTGCCTCTACAGCCATGCAGACAGACAGATAAGTATTGATTTCTAACATATCCTATCAGTCTCAATAGTAGCATAGGTCTGTCATTTATATTAATATCAGACAAATGCTATGATCAGGAAGACCCTGCTAATGGTAAAAAACTACATTACTGTCACCAGTCTGATGGAAATACTTACCTGTCAGTCAACAGTGTGCAGGTGAACAACACAAAGAACAAATTGCAAACATCTATCAAGACAATGGTTAAAACAAAACGACGAAAAGACAGTCTCATTAATAATTGATGAAAGTGAACAATTATAAATTTACCACAATGTCAGATTTTCGGATTAATAATGACTTTTCACTCAGTATCTGAGTTTGACTGCAGAAATACCGGCCAAAAAAGATGCAAAGCACACCCCTGGAAATGGACCAGTCCAAATTAGGTCAAACGAATGGCATGGTGCTTTGCAAGGATTGCTTTATAAGTTAGGGGTTGTAGAAGCACTAACGCAACCGAGCTTGTTATGTAGCCGTAAAAATAAATAACGGTTAAGGAACTTTAACTATGAAATGAGAAATGATGGTAAAACACAACATAACGCCGGAATGCCGGCAATGTGACGTCACAAGTATTGAATAACAAAAACCCGCCTGCAAACAAAGGTCGAACTCTGAACACTCCACGCATTTCACTCGCACGTCCAATATATTGTTCTGGCAGTAAGAACAGGTGTGCTTGACCATTCTTGAATGTCTCTGGAAGCTCACTAGGTTGTTAAACGTGAGATAGATGGCAACGAAATGAAGTATTTTTAATGAAACTTTCTAGTACTCCTCAACTTCCTCCGCCATCTTAGCGATTTTCAATGCATAAACCATGATCACGTGACTGTACAGAAGCGTCTGCCAAAAGATGGCACTCAAGGTTGACAGAAGACTATCGGAATCCTCAGTGGGCCCCCTCGGCTGTACTTGTGTTGCATTCATCCTAGAAACGAGTCACCTACTTCGGGATCGTGTGCTTATCAATGAGACAATAATATGAAAATTTCACTGTGTGAGACATTCATCATCGATGAAATCCCCGCGTCCGTCCAAGAAGTAGGCGGCCGCCGCCGACCCGGCCTCAGTGCGGCACTTCAAGTGGCACCCCGGCCCGGTCATGAGCTGATTGAGCGAGTAGCCGGCGCCAGCTGTTTAGAAACAAATGTTTAGTTGGGCGTGGAGTTACATCTGTGCTTCTGGATCAGTTTGTAAATGGTTGCAAGTCCTTGTTTGACGGTGGGGTATGACACTGAAGATCAAAACGGTGCGGTGCATGGCATATGGGTTAGGGCTACCGCTGCGAAACCTGACTCATTAATTAATCGCCGTCCGTGCCAACTGCACGTCCGCCGTCCCAGTCTACGAAACAAAATGCCTATGTTATTTGGTATGCCCTTCATGACACAAGATTTTCGTTCCTTAACAATTATGTCATTCAAGATTGGCGGCACGGGGCGCCGGGCATGAACGCGGGAGACCGCCGAGAAATCAAACTCTCAGGTGGCGTCACGATCGCGTGAACGCGGCGGTACACGTGTACATGATATTTATGAGTCTATGACTAAGGCAACATGGCAATCATGCTTCAGACCATGAGCAATGAGTTTTTATTTCAGTCGTCGAGTTCTTCACCCCAGGCCGTCAGTACTCGGAAACGGGACTGGGGGCAGGACTGAAGGGGGGGGGGGGTTAAACCGTGCCGTGCCGGTGGGACACTGAAGAGAGAAATTTAGAACAAAACACTATTGACCCAGGACAGGTCATTGTTGTTAGGGGTGCCATTTGTTGCAACATAGGTCGTCGCAGTAAAGGCACTTGAAAGCGTGCGAGACTTGCATACACTTATTTCTAAAAATTCGAGTTACATAACTTGAAGCACAGCTTTTGAAGAACATATTAATTTACTGAAATTTTAAATTCAAGAGTCGGCATATCCATGACATATCCATGATTTTCCGTATTTTAAGTGATAACTTCTTAAAGTGGCGGAACTTGCACGCTAATTTCTGTGATCGCTCAGTCAAATTAGTTAGAAACAAAAAATATAGCGACGATGCGAATATGAAGTACCGTCGTTGAAAATTGTCAGATATTTTTTAAGACCGAGTTTTGTGTCGAAGACGATCTGTCGTAAATCACTCAACCGTGTCCAGTAAATATCTTGACGTGGTGTTGGGGATTACACTGCATGATGCGGGTTGCGGTGAGCTCCCAAGGTACGTCATTAGGGCTTTTTGTTTTCACATCTACAAGTTGTCAATGAATACAACCGAAGATTGTTTGGTGAAGAAGATGTTCAAATACCATTTTCGTTTAGTACATGCTATACATTAGCATAGTTAGGAGCATGCAAATACATCTTTAAGGGGCCGTTCGTGGAGCCAGATGATCGGGAGTAACTGCGTCATGTAGTTATTTCCGACTCAGTGGGCCCACTTGAAAATCATTATATCACTAAAGTGGTCACATAGGTTTTCAAAGAAGTTTAAATAAATAAATAAATAATCGGTTCTGTGTTTTGTGAAATCATACAACCATTTAGGTTAAAGGTGGAACGATGATGGAATCAACTGTCACTTTTTCCAATTATAATGGTAGCCTTTCATATTAAGGAGTCCCTTTTAAACGAGGTCCTCTCTCGGAGGTACGGCCCGGGGCAATTGCTTCTTTACCCTTCTATAAACCCCGCATCGTCAAATATTCAAAAGGGAAAGATAAAGAAAATAAGATTCCAAACTCGTGCAAATCGTTGTACTAAAAAATAATAATAGGATAGATCACCATCGATAGAAAAGATTTGAAATTTGAAAAACTCGAAGATGAACATTTGTGAATCAAATAAAAGGAATATTTCCGACGGTTTTGTAACGACAAAATACCAACACTTTTCCCCATAGTATCCTCCGAATAGTACTTTTTGAAGATCACTACCAAGGAATTGTTTTAAGAAACTTGCCCATGACGATCAGACTGTCGGGGTTAAGATGACCCTGTTCGAAGAAGGTGTCTATTGGATGAAGGTACTCAAAGTACTGTACATGTACTGGCAACCGTAAACAAACATTTTATGATTTCTGGAGTTAAAATTTAACTCATAAACTACAATTGCTACTTCTGAATTTGTCCTTCCGGGACCCCAAACCTCGAAGTTTTTGTTGTCAGGTAAGACCAGTCCTACTTCTTTTGTTACAATAGGCCCCATGTCTTGGTCTTTATCGTCGCAAAAGAGTGCATAGGACTTAACTACTTTACAATCATCTATCCAGTACCCATGCCGGAAGTGATTCCTGTTTTCACTTTCTCATTTGTATACGAACCCTTTTTCCCACTATGATTTTTCTTTCCATGATTTTCACTAGCGACACAGTCTGACTCTATCACTCGACATTTCTCAATGAGGATTCTGAAACCTGTTGAACGATTACTTTAAAACAAGTCACGTAATTAAAACGTACTACTACATGCCTTCATTTGAAACGACTTTATTCCAAAACACCACACAATGCCAAAATGGAGATCCACACTTCGAACTGTAGGCCTAATCCTCACTTGGATGATTTACAAAGTTTAAACACTCGTACCAGCATGTCATGAAATTCAATCGTCCATTTACCCCTGATAGTAAACTTGGCTTCCAGCACCATTAGTTTTTTGAAATAACATGAACGGGTTGCCACAGGAGCACACTGAGGGGAATCGGAACCATCTGTGTTGCAAAGTGAGACTTCGGTACCGTGGTTCTTTCACCCACACATACAATGTGTGGTAGACATATACCGGCTTGCATCTCGCCTTCCAGTAATAACTATAGTACATAAATCCTTCGCACTCTCGGTCTCTGCAAAATAAAGATATGCCAATCATCTTTTGACATAAGGACTTAGTATCGAATCTTCCGAATGATGAACAAAAATATAGCTAAAAGCACGTGCCTGGCGGAGAAATCAGTCGCGGAAACAACCATTGAACTTAACCCGACCCATCATGGTATCCGTATAAGATTTTATTTTTCAATTCTCAAAGGTATGTTAACTTGCCCTTTTAAAAACCTCTCCGCTCTTCCCCGAGTTTTTAACGAGTTTGGTGGTGGCACTGTGAATGACTCAAACAGACATGATTCTAAACCTGTTTAAAGGCTGCCATTTTGTCCTGTTTTGCTGGCTAAACGATAGTCGAATTATGCCTTTCATTCTCATTGAATTAATTTCATAATTTTCCTTACCTTGATAGGATTGTATTTCCATTACGAACAAGAAGATGGAACCATAAATGACTGAAGAGAACTCTTAAGCGTTTATTGGGGTTGGCCAACATTAGAATCGCGAATTCAAAAATGCCCATTTACACATTATTTTAAGACTTGAATTCCATCCCAATTACCGTTATGAGACCGATTCTATAAGAGTAATAGGCCTGGTTCGATTCTCGTTTTTAACCAGCTAGACTGGATGAAATACAGCTTTAAATTAAAGAAACGGTCAGTATGGCGTCATCAGTAGAGAGTACCGCCGGTAATGAGTATTGTAGATAGATTGATATTTTTGAAAGTGGTGAGTTTCACTGTATAAAAATCATACACATATTTTGTTGTAGAGAATCCAACAACATGCGAACTTACTAGTAGTTATCTTAAAAAAAAAAACAAATACACCATACGCCATGTAAAATTAACACGGGTGCTTCTTATTTCAAAAACGAAGTAAAAAAATCTGATTTGTATTTATTATTTTCGAGTACACTATAAATGCCAATCTTTGCCAGTTGCCCATTTGTAAAAAAGCTGCATTGCATGTTGTTGGTATGTTATAAAACGATGGTTTTTCTACTTTAAGAAATCTACACTGGAAGTAAAAATTAAATTAGTCACTAATTAGTCACTAATTAATGACTAATTAGTCACTAGCTCTATCGTCTTTGTGTTACCTGTAAATGTCTAAATCTGATAAATTTAATAATTTAGGTTAAACTCCAGTTCTTACCTTGGAAGAAACGGAATGTTTTGAGCGTAACAAGGACATGATACTATAAATATCTCATGTCGTTGCTGGCTTCGTCGAATAGCTATACCGAAAACAGCTTTTTTACTTTTTTGATGATAGACAATACATTGACCTTAATGGAATATCAGGTAAGAAGTGTTCCATTTGAACTTTAAGTAAATAATTAGAACTATGCAGACTTGATTTAGCAAGTACGCTCCTTTCTTTACCTAGCACGGTAGCCTTAAATCGAACCATAACGAACGACTAGTGAGGAACAGACATCATTAAATATTTCTACTCCACAAATGTGAAGCAGATTTACATGCACCAAAATAAAATTCAAAGTACGTCCAGAATCTTTTTAACTATGAAACAATGACAATAGATAAGCGAGTTTAATTAATTCCAGCTGAGACACTAGGACGAATGTATCAATTAAAAATTCTCTCTTTGAAGCTGATACGCACTTGCATTTACAAACACTTATCCACTGTTCTCGGCCTCGCATTTGGAGGACTTTCAGCCAACCCAAATACTTTGCGTACACTCTGTTCGGCTTCACCCATTTGCAGCTCTGACTGCAGCTAACACCGCTGGATGACATGGAAGAAATTGAAGCAGAAATTACAAAGCAAAATGAACCTACTAAAACAGTGGATCATGCATTTGTAAATATGAACCAACTAAAAGGGTGGATCATGCATTTGTAACTATGAACCATTAAAAACGGTGGATCATACATTTGTAATTATGAACCATCAAAAAAGGTGGATCATACATTTGTAACTATGAACTATTAATAACGGTGTATCATACATTTGCAATTATGAACCATCAAAAATGGTCAATCATACATTTGTAACTATGAACACTTGTAATGAAACTTCGTTTGAAAGATAACTACTCAAACCACTACAAACTTTCAAATTTTTAAAAACTTAATATGCAAGTGAAACAAGAATGTAAACCAAATGATATCGAGTTGTTTGAGGTCAGCACACAATGTGCATGATAGTCATAGTGCTCTGTAAACAAGAATAAACGAAAGAGCATCTCACATTTGAAAAGATCTGATTTTTACAATTATAAAGAAATTTTACTTTACGTGACTCTCTTGAAAGAGAACCTACTGAAGCAGCGGTAAAAGATAATTTCCGGTTTCGGAGAAATATTCACTGTAATTTTTGTTCTGAAATATAAATAAAACATTTGACTGCAGAAAACATCCCAAGGAAACAAAAGACGCAAAACGGTGGTTTTGCGCAATCACTGCGTTGATCATGTTGATACAATCAGTAACGAAACTGGTTTATGACATAAGACCTGAGAGTGAAAGTCTGCATTGGAGAACCATTCACTCAATGACAGTGCCACAGGAACATTGAAACAAATACCCAGAAACACTTACGATGAACCAAAGCTCGGTTGGCGTTGGTTCGGGTTCTGTGCCAACTTAGCAGGTTCCTTGGGTTTCATGGAGGCCGCCTCGGTAATGCCGGACAGCAGGTTGTTTATTGCTGTTTCTGATGCTTGGTCTGGGCTGTTTGAAAAGAAAAACGGAATCGTTCATTTTTGTTCATGAATTGTCAGTATTAACAATATTATACTCACTCCCTGTCACGCAGAAGATAAATGTAAGACAAAATCCTATGAAAAACACCCGCGTAAATACTTTATACTTAGTAAAATTGCAAACGCGTTTTTTAGATGGAAAACAATACCTATAAGCGGGACATTTTTCTAGATGATTGTTTTTCAAAAACTACTTAGAATTTCTACCCATTGCACATTTTCGATTTTCTAGAAACACTACCACAATGGGATATTTTCTGTGTTGTTTCACATTAATTTTACCCGGCTTCATCCCGTGTCCCTGATGCCGAAAATGTCCCCCTCGCTGACCCTTACCGTGAATCCACGTCTGCTTACGTACCCGTTGTTATTGACCGCGCCGTCGGTTGGCGACTGATCTTCGGTGCAACAACCAAAGAAACTTTCTGCGTCATCCTCTTTATCCACTTTACAATCACAAGCTGAAGTTGAATGTGAACTCAAAACCAGGCAAACCGTTAACCCTATCTGAAAATACAATACATGTTATTTGTTTTTATCATAAATTTCCAGTTAATTTCGATATTGCGTAGTAAATTATCAACTTTTAAGACATTTATGAAATTTGAAATGACTCTTGCAAAATAGAAATGAACTTAAAATTGCAATAAGTGATTCCCAAACATTCTTTTTATAAACTATTAAAATACTTAAAGATCAGTGCTGAATCTATATGTTAAATGAAACATTTGACTGGGTTATCTGTTTGAAAACATTACGGATTTGCATTTTCTTTAAGGAAATAGCAAATTTAAATATGCAATTCTACCAACACCACGCTCCTGCAACTAGAACAAAATAATAAACTCACCAAACAGAACTTACCAAAAGCTTCATAATTTTCAGTTAATTGAGTGTGTCAGTTTGTATTCTGGCGCTATGTCGGACTATTCGCCTGTAGTACTGAACTGTACTTTTATATGGTCATGACTGATTAAAAATGAAATTTTAACTTTTATGTAATTTGATTGATGTACATTTTTGTGACAACACGCCGTTACTACGACTACATTTTCTTGTCTTGCAACTTCCGGACATATAAAGCAGACTGATCCAGTGGTTGAGAAGTAAAAGTAGATTTGTTGTACCTGTAATACAGAACTGTTCCCCCGCGCCTCTCATTAACCATTGGCGACTATAAATAACCCTTTCACATACTTTGCGCTCGTAAACAACAGGCGTCAGGTGGATAGCTTTTCTGCCATAAATTACTGCTTAATGAAGAATATGTACATTTTCATGTAAAACAAAACTTATCAATTTGTTGGATATTTGTCAGGTGAATTCGCCACAGGGAAATAAATGAAACAAACCGTCTTTTAAAGATCATCAAATACGTCATGGAAAGTCGTTGATAAGACCAACAAGCTTGGTTCGTCCTGCTTCGCAGTTCAATAAACATGATGCAGTTTATATTTTTGTTTTATCTCAAGGTAAAATTCAACTAAAACCAATGTTGGGGCGACGTACGAGTTAAGCAAATTGACTTACAAATAATACGGACAGGTTCTTCTCAGTGTGATTTATTTATTTATTGTATTACTTGCAAAGTAGGGTTCACATGCAAGTCGACAAAGATGATAACTCAACACGTATGTAGAGCCTAGTTAAACGAATTATTTCATTCATTTTGTTGTTTCCTTGTGCTCTGCGTTAACGCATTCACACAAGGAACCTCGGTGTTCTGCACTCCGTGGCTGACGAAGTTTTAACTCCCGTTAAAAGCATTTAAAAATCCCTCTCGTCTAAAATTTCATTGAATAAATACTGATGTATCGACTATTTCTGTTTTTAGATCAATTTCATTGAAATGGCCACGAATGAGGCAAAATGGGAGTCCACCGGGTTCTCCCAACTCAAGTGTTTGATTGGAAAATTGAGCTCTATATAACTTGCAGATGATCAAAAATCATCACTGTATTTTATCTAAAAAGTGAAATTTTTATTCACCCCTTCCCATAAAGGCCTGCGGATCCACATGATGATCCAGACTAGGCCTACATGAAAATATTCAAAAGTCTCATTCATTTAAAAATTCATATATTGAGAAAATATACGACTGCCATTTCTTCTCTAATTTTTTGAAATGGTTATGAAAAGGGTTAAAAGGATACTAAACCTTGTTTTGATGATTTCAGTTAATCTCCGTTCTGTCACCTGCTAATGTGTCATTGGCGTCAATCTTCAAAGATAAAGACAGGAAACTAAAAACTCTTGCTACATTTATCCAGAAAATTGAATATTACGGTCTTTGGTGGGTGGTGTTTTCCTACAGTTGCCGTGTAATTCACTAAAAGCATAGGTCACGCTTGCCCATTCAGTAGACTTTGAAACTGAGGAGTTTCCAAATTTTACTTCAAAATTTTGAAGGTTGTCGAAGGTTACAGAGCATCATTTTGTTGCAGAGGACTGGATGGAAAAGTTGTCTTCAGGGTCTGTTAACAGGCCAAAACCGGGTTTGGTAACCAAGGTACTTTATTCGACTCAGATTGTAGTAGACCTAGGGGGTTTTCTTTTTAGCAAAGTTCAATGCGTTCCATAAAAATGAATGTTATGCGGGATTCTTTATCTCAGCAAAAAGTGACCCTTCTTAGTCTGACCCGTTCCCCCATACTACATTCGTGGCCACTCTGTGGTGAGTTACCCGTACTACACAGCTCGCTCATTGCGCATGCACAATCAGCTGGTCTAATTATTATTTTCACAACGATATTCATGGCAATATCACCACTATCGCCATGCAACGGTTCACGTTTGTTTTTAGTACAGAGTGTAACAACTGATAAATGTAATTAAGCTGTGTAGGGCCTCATGACATGGAGTCCAATTCGTGCCAGCACAAACGCCGTTCAATGGTTCACAGAAAACCATATGCTTGCCAACCCCAACAAGTTCCAGGGCATTAGCCCTTTCTAAAGCCTCAATTAATCAAGAAACGCATTTCTTCTCAGGGGCACTGTCATCAACTGCAAAAATAATAAAAAAAAAATGATTTTGATAGTACTGAGACAGTTATTTGTAAAATTGTTTCATATCAGGTCAGAGCTCTTCTTAGACTAGGGCCTCGTGTGTAAAACAATAATTTTCAACGATTTTTCAATTCATACATACGATCGCGCGGCATTTTACTGATGTCTCGTATCGTTCCAATGTGGTAAAACCGCTATGCGTGCCCTACCTTGTCTTTAGTGGCTCTCCTACATTTGCAATTTCGGAGCAAAATGCAAAATACATTATTTTATGTAGGAAAACCTTACAACACTGTGTTTGTAAACATATTGGTCCATCCAGTCTAGGTTTTGCTGTGACTGAGCACATGTTTGAACTACGGATGCACCAAAACACTATGCCCAAAAATGTCTTAGCTGCATGAATATTATGATGTGGAATTTACTCCCAAATAATTTACAAAGCATAAATGATGTAGGCCTAAATGGTTTTGTAAGACATATCATTAACATTTTTGATGACTTTGTGGGTGCCGCCGCCGGGTGCCACCGGCACTCTGAGTTGTGCAACGTTACCCCGATTTGTTTTTCATGTATGTCTGTTTGTATACAGTTCTCTTAAGACTGTTGTAATGATTCTACCTCAGTTTCTGTCGGAGACTAGCACATGTGCTAATACTTTATCTGCTTGTGAGCCATTCCAAAATGAACAAGACCATTTACTTTCTTACTTCATTCACTCAACCATGTACTGCATAGCGGAGGTCCTTATCTACCGCCAGAGGCCGTGCAGTGTTTGTCATCCGGGTTCCTGCCACGTTGTGGAGGCAGCCATCATGAAAACTATGGAGTGAATGCAGCGGTGATTTGACACTACCTCTGAAGTTTCGGTTCTTTTATTACGTCCTGTCCCTCTTCGATGTTTCAGACTGTTTAGAGTACCTCAGTCTTCCGATAGTTTAGCAGGATGTTTGAATTTTCTTTGATATCGCTCATTTGTGTATCTATATGTACACTTGCCTTAGCCGGCGAGCTGACATTTGAACTCCCTGATAATGAAAAACAATGTTTCTACGAGGAGGTCGACAAAGGTGTGAAATGTACTATAGAATTTCAGGTAAATGACCAACCATCTTTCTTGTTATAACGTATGATGGCTTGATGCTTACTATCAACGCATTTTTGCGACGCATTGCCATTTGGCCGGCCAAAGCCTTCAACCATACGAATGATACGTCATCACAGTCCTCACACATGGTCATGGATTAGGCCTACATAACTACGTAGATGGGACAAAGTATCTACGAGATTACTAAGTTGCTTTCATTTACTATTGCCTTTGTGTGCAGTTATTGTTAATATAAGTTTGTATGAAACAACCTAATAATTGGGAAGAGTGTTATGAGTTGCCATAGCAAGACATATGCCCATATGGCACTGGGCTAACCTTAACCATCTCACTTACTCATTGTATTTTCTTAAGATATTTGATCACATGAAAATAATGTTTGTTTTTGGCAATTTTCAATATTAAAATTAAACTTTACTTGCCTTGTTTAACAGCCACAGTGTCTTGAGTACTAGTAATGCTAGTTATAGTTGATCCACCATCCCTGTACCTATAGTTACGTCATTTCCAATGATACATTGCCAGATCTCAGAAATGGCTAAGACTGGGCAATTTGTGCTTCCAAGTACAACATTGTGACAATATGTACACATTAACAGATTCGTGATCTATGTGAGATGTTGTGGGTTGCAAGTCTGGTGGGGGGTCTCCCATCCCTATTGGGGATGCATTTGCCATATGTTTTGGTAAAAAATATGCCTGTGTATGTGTATTTAGTTTCACATTCTAAAGTATAAAAATTCAAAATAAAGAAAATTCATCTAAGTTGTTTATTTCTATTAATTTGAAAAAATGAAGGGAAACATTTCTTATATTCTTGGTTTCTGAATGTGATGGAAATGAAAAACAATATCAATTTTTTTCTTGTAGGAGCACTGTTGACACTTTGCAGCTTGTGTTTGAATTGATGCGGGTGTTGCTGCCACATGTCAACATTGTAAAATGGACTTTTTTCAACTTCATTTTTATTGCCTCTTTGTGCTAATTGTAGTTTGGTTACATGGTGTTCCACTCATTTCAGTGGTCGATTTTCTATATTATTGGGTGGTTTAAAGGATTAAATCTGTGCGCGTAAAAACATTATGTGAGTCTCAGAATATGTCTGCATTAAGGAATGCTTAATTTTTATTTGAAAGATATAGAATTCATATACCGGTACTATATGTATGCCTAGCTACATTCAGCAATGTTGATGGTTACTGTAATCAGGGATACAAATGATAATGTATAGTCTGGTATCAGAAATACATTTTGAAATTTTAATAACCATTTTGGGAATTATAGTTCTTTCAACCAAAAATGATAAATGTTCATGTATGAATTGGTCATACTCGACTCACTTGTTCCTCTGAGCTGTAGTAGATTCCAGACTTGACTGAAACCAACACGTGACTTGTTGAGTAGATTATAGAATATTTATTGTCAATAGCAGGTGTCTGACTTATAGTTACATACATAATTGATTGTTTATAATTATAATTTAGTAGATTGAAAAATACTCAAACTACTTGCTGATGTGATGATTTTAACAATTTGTACTTGCAGGTAGTTACAGGTGGCAATTATGATGTAGATATGGAACTCATGTCACCAAGCGGAGAAGTACTGTACAAAGACGTGAAAAAACAATACGACTCATACACATGGACAACCACATTAAAAGGAGTGTTCAAATTTTGCTTCAGTAACGAGTTCTCCTCATTTACACACAAGGTGGTGTATCTGGATTTCCAGGCTGGAGAGGACAAACGACTCCCTGGTATCGACGCTGCCCAACCAACTGCTATGACTATGGTATGTTAATGTTGTTGCCTGGCTCGCTATTTTACATTTACAGTAAAACTTGCACAATTCTGATCCAGCCAGACTGTTTTGAGAGACCAAGTACATATTATTTCTCAAAACTCAGTGACTATTCAATTTGTGCGCATATGCACGTTTTCTCTGTGTTTATGCTTCAGTATTTCTAATGCACCTTCTATAACAATGCACTTTACAATGAATTATAAAAGGCGCCGGGTCGCTATAAATCTGACTAATCTTTATTTAAGTGCCTAGTACATTCTGTTGGTGATGAGACAGTCGGAGAATGTTAAGGGCTGAACGTGGAGCTCGTGCCTCGAACAACTTCATTCATGTCATAGATGTTTGAAGTAGGGGTTGAAAACCCCCCGCAAAAGTGATAAAAATGTCACGTGAATCGCTTCGCAGTCTGTGAACCATGGATCTAGTGTGAAGATAATGAAACCCAAGTCGGAGCATAACTGCAAGGAAGGGGTGGCATCCGGGACATGCTCACAATTTTCTTTTCGCTCGTCTGAAAAAACATTTCCCTGCTTTTGACTTAACTTCTGAAGTTTAACAATATATTTGGGGAAGCACAGGCAGAAGGTTTTTTTTGAACATTCATTACATTGTAATGTAATTGTCAATTTACTGAGTGTTTTTGACCTGTCATGAATATCTTCCATGTTAAACTTTGTTTTTGGTATATAAGTGTTATAAGTTCTCACACTTATATTCCAATTTCTCACTGAGAAATCTGTATGTATACTGATGTCAGTACACTGTACACTTTGAATCTTGAAACACAGTTGACCACTGATCTACTGGATTTCAATGATCGAGAGTTGAGTGTGAACTAAATGACCTGAAGTACTTCAGGGGTGGCTATAGCTCTGTGTTACTGTTCTGGTTGCTGAGTGATTGTCGGTGTTGAATTTGCTGGCTACCTGACTGCCAACTTTAGGATAATTATTTGGGTTTTGGTCATTTCAGATGGAGACAGCAACTGTGACCATACATGAAGCTATGAAGGTGATTCTCGACTACCAGACCCACCACAAGTTGCGCGAGGCCACAGGCCGGGCATTTGCTGAAGACCTCAATGAACGTGTCATGCTGCTGTCTGTTATTGTTTCTGTTGTCATTTTATTGAGCAGCATAGGCCAGGTGATCATACTTCGCAGCTTCTTCTCTGAGAAAAAAGTTCACAATGTCACAACAAAGACGTAATGCATGTGGATGCATGTAGAGGGGGAATATTATATTTGTCTTTGTTTCACTCTGTTACTTTAACAACTCAGTACTATGTACATTTAATTCCTGGTTAGGTTTGTATAGAAGAATCACCTAAATTAGCTCTGTGTGTGGGTGGAATGATGATATTGGTATGGCAATGTACTCTTCAGTGGGAATTGGAAGCGAGCAGTTATGTGTTGTTGTTACTGTCGTACTATGTGTGACCAGTGACCATAAGAATGTACGGTAACTTGTGCCTGGGGTTCTAGGCGGTTATCGCAAGTACAGTTTGTATACAGTTCATGTGATGGTGTAAATTACAGTGAAGAATCAAAGCTCATCAGCATCGCATGCTCAAATCTCTCAAAAGGAGTCACTGTATAGTATTTGCTTTGTCCTGTAGAGCTTTGCTGTTGTGTATTATTCTGAAGCTGAAGATATTAACTTAAAATGTTTCAGGTAATGTGTTTTCAAGTTATCTGAAGCAAGTGGTCTTGATATTTGTGCAAAACTGGACCTCTCTGTTGTATGGTGATTCTTGTTGAAGTAACACTTAGATGTCTGATGCACGTAATGGTGCACTCGGGTTTTGAACTGCTTGTTGCGTTTGAAGTATCATAAGTGACACGAGGTTGCTGTACAAGGGTTGGATGTTTTAAATCCCCACCTGATGAACATTGAAAATAGTCAGTTTTGACCAACAAACACTCTTGGTTGTGGCATCACCTTCAAATTGTGGGTAACTTAATTGTTGTGTGATATCAAAAGAGGTCTTATTTAACAATGTTGTCATGATCAGTGACACAATGAGTGCTGTCTGACATAATTACAACGTGCGACTGGTCCAGTCTTGATTGTTACGATCCTACCTGGAGACCCTGATTTTAGGCGATAATGGACAGAATTCAATCTATATTCTTTCATGGAATTGGAAGTTTTGAATGGAATTTGCACATTTCAATAATAGATTCCATAGTTCTGTTTAGAATTCCACAATTCTTTCCACAAATTGATGAGTAATTGGCAATACATTCAAGTATTTATTCATTCTTCCTGAAGGTGGCCTGTTGTTTTAAGAAGCAATAAACATTCTGTGGTGCAAGTTATCAGTAAAACGGAGCTGTGTCATAGGCAATGTCTAGGTCATTTTATTTTTTATTGCTTTGAAATTTGAGTTTGCTAAAACAGATTTTTATATTCGAAAACTGAAAATGAAGCTATCTACCCACTGTGGTTACATGCAAGTTCTAAAGCATCACTCTTTAGCATTGGTAGCAGTTTGACATCACTCTGGTTCTTCAGCATTGATAACAGTTTGACATCTGGGAAGATATCGGAGCAGTTGTGAAAACATAGTTATACTTGTCATTAGAGGTTTGTACTACAGAAGAAGCCAAAAGCATTCAAACAAAATGACTCAATTCTTAGTCATGACTGGCTGAATTCATGACCAGAGCTGTCATCTCTCACTGAGAATGAAGGGCAATAACAGGGAAGTTATTAAGGTGACTAAACCATTCATAAATTAGAATTTTGCTGCCAGATAGTCATTACCAGTAAATTATGCATTTTTTTTGTCCTATTGCCTTTGTCTTGTGCTTGTATCATAGACTAGGGTAGTTCTAAGAGGAAGTTTCATGTTAGAGTACTTTGTTAGGTGAAACACATTCTAATTGTTTTCTCAAATTAGTGTGACGTGCCTCCAACCAGTTTTAGTTCTTACAAGTTGTACATATTGAGAGTCTTAGGATTGTCTCGTTATGTTTGTTGTTTGCTTGGTTGGTCTTTGTCTAGTTAATTACTCTTATCCCTGCATGTTCATGCCAGTTAATCTAGCGCAACCAAATATCATTGCTTGTTCAGTCTAATTATGACAGCATTCCTCAATTGAATAAAATGTTTTAATAAACTACCTTCATCAACTTTATTAGTTAAATTTTTAGTATTAGCATTAGCTTCATTGATAAACACTATTTTTGCAAAAAGGTTTTATTTATTGAGCTACTTATGCACATCGCAGGAATCAACACTCACAATTGACAAATGTAAAAACTGGTGGAATAATTTTGAATTTCCACAATTGAATTTGTGTTACTAAATCCAGCACATTGTGATCCCTAGCGTCATTGATGGTTCAGTATTTTTCATTTTCACTGCATTATTCATACTTCGATAAACAGATACAGCGCAGTCAGTGTAGATGATGTAGAAAATTCTCTTAAAACGTAGTCGATGAACCTTTTTCCCTCTGGCCAATGAGAGGACAACTTGAGTTTGCAGTCAAAGAGTGCCAACTGTATTCCACTGCCAAGTAGTACCCCTTTACACATGATTGATGAAAGTTTTAATCTCTATTTTGACAGTCCAACCAGCTCGATACATGTCTCAACCATAATCACACACCCAGCAGGTCGTGAAGTTCATCATCACTGATCACTTTTTCATCTTCCTCAGCAGATTTAACGTCAGAGTCTGTGACAGGTCGATCACTTTCAGATGTGGAGCTCTTCATAAACTGGGCAATTCTGTCATCGAGATTTCTATGTTCCTGCAAAATTTATCACTTCATTAAGTACATGTGGTAAGCCATTGGGGCACAACTATGTAGGCCATCAATTCATGAAGAACCTCCAGTTAGGTATGGAAGCCAGTCTAGAGGAATTTTAGTATGACAAGTCAGTGTTCCTTATTTTACATGCCAGTTACATTCCAGAAAAAAGGGAAGATTATTGTTTCCCTGGATAAATTTGCAAACATTTGTTCTTGTCTGAAGCGTGAAGAAATATGTGGTTTTAACATTCACCAGTTTTCACGAACGGACCCACATTGTGACATTCATTTATTCTCATCAGCATTGACAACAATTCTGAATTCTGCTTGAGTCACCATTAGCTAAAATGTTAGGTAACGACCAAGAACAAACATGACATGAATACTTGTAAAGAAAAGCACTATGAAGTGTCTTGCATCAGCTAAGTTATGAAAAGAAATGTTTTGATTAATAAATAAAGCTACCCTAAGCTGCACCGTTTTTGAAAGTTGTTCAGGTTGAGGGTTTCTCCAATATATTACTATAGACCCAATTCACGCCGACAGGAAGCGCGTTCCAAAACGAGGCTCCCTATGATAGCTCTGTTGGCTTATCGGCATACTCAGGGTTGTCAGACGGGCTAGAAAAATACGGACACTCAACTGTCTGCTTTACAATCCCTAAGGACGTTGAGATTTGAAAGCGTTGGGTGGTTGCCATACACCGCGACGAAGGAAAACATGTCCGTGTAAAATTTAAATGTTTGAAAAGTTAGATCATATTTTGTCGCATCATAGCAACGACCGGAGCCTTCTTTGGCCCGCAGCCAGTCTGTGTTTTCATGACTACAGGTTGAAAGATGATGCATTTTTCTTTCCAAAAAGGACAGGGCCCTCAATCCCTTCGATTTTGGGGCCGAATATCAGCCTTATTCCCCTCTCAAAAACATTGAAAAATTCCCCGAAATGCCCTGGCCCCACGAGGTCTAAGAATTCCCATAGGGATAGAAAAGCTCTCTCCGAAGTTCAAATCACATGTAACCACACAAGTGACAATTTGAAAGAGCACAAAATGCTACTTGAGAGAGAGCCTATGAGAGCTTGCAACAGGGTGCGGGGGGTCCCATTGATGATGATCGGGAGGTAGATTTTTCCCCTCACTTCGCTCGGCGAAAAAATTTCCCTCTCTCAGAAAGCACAGGCACCTTTTCCCTTGCATGAACGAGGCCCCTGAAGAAACATGATAACTGTGCTTGCTCTGTCCAGTTAACTGAAATTGCGCTCTAAAACGAGGTTATGCTTTGTACGAACGAATTAGGTGTTTTAATTTTAAAATTCAACATAGTTGGTCCAGATTGATATTTGAAACCTAACACATAAAATAGACGTAAGAATTATTAAAACCAAGAAAGCAGAATTGATGGTCAAATAATTACTTGTGAATGTGTGCAAGGGAGTGAATGAGAACCTGGATATAATGCCAAAGCAGGGCTGTGCTCGTTAAATTTTTTTCAAAATTTAAAACTTAAATGGTCAAATAATTTTTATTTTCAATTACGAGCCTGGTTTTTTATTTCAATAAAAATATATTTAATAACATCAGTTATTCTTTCAGATCAATGAAAAATCAACTGTTAATCCCGGTAGTCCCTACCCACCAGGACCTAGGCTATGCTTGTTGTTAATATTCTTGATCAATAAATTAAACCAGATGTGACTAATTGCACATGACAGCAAAATGCAATGAGCCACCACTGTCAAATAAATCTTCAACTCGTCAACAATACAAGCAGATAACCTGGTTCGTGTAAAAAGCATTTTTATCAACAATTTGCAAGAAGAAAAGTAACCCTACATTCAGCCTAATACCTATTCTGTAACACTACGATCGCCGCACTTTGGTCATATTTACTTTTCATGTTTCGAACCTAGTTTTCCGAAAAAAAATTTATACCCTTTCGTCAGACAACTATTTGGTGCATTGGCTTGTTCTCTAATGTATTTTTCTACATCTCTGTGGTTAATTATCAACACATTTTTAAGATTTAATATCCAGGTTGGACTCGAAAGACGGGCCATTTAACTCACGCAATGTCAACTTCCCCTTTGTTTAACGCAGTGAGCCTTGCTTTGGATTGCCACGTGAATTGGGTCTATAACCCTACGGACACCAAAAGCCACAGCCTGTTCATTAATAACATGGTGCTGGTCGCTTCATATCTGTCAGTAGCATAGGGTATGGTATGAAAGTTGATACTATTGGCAATCAAACTGATTAAACATGCCTCAAGGTCCCTATTGGGGGTTTTCTACTGCACATATACCAGACGGGCATTGCAATATTTGTTTAAGACTCATAAAAATTATACATTTACCTGAACATTGTATCAGTACTTATAAAACAAGAGCAACGCAGAGCGTTGAAATGCGCCCACAATTGCACCGCATACGGTATCCTTCCAGGGTTGTTTATTGGTACCATAAAGTGGCCAGTAGAGGGCATATATGTAGTATGTTGTACTTTGCAAAATGGAAAGGCATGGCTCTTGTCTCCTCAATAGGCTAGGGGCAAAATGTGAGTAATCTTCATAATACAAGCACATCCTATACACCAGTTGCTTAAAGCACCACAGAAACATAGAATTAAAAACAAATTTACCAACATACGAGATTAGCACAGCATAAGAATGCCAGAAACAAATTTCTACTTGGAACTTTTCCTTCATAGTCACGAAGTAACACAAAGTACACACCTGAAGAAAATACAGAGGTCAATGTAAAATACTAAAATTGCCACTAGAGGCAAATACTAAAATTGCCACTAGAGGAATACCGGTAGTCAGAATCATCCTAAAGTCGTCATCGTCCGTTGTCAACATCACATAAATACACTTGCTAAATTTAGTAAAGATCCTGCAAACGGTTTGGGAGATACAGCCATGGGCGCAAAAAAAAAAAAAATACCACTAGGAGGCGCCACAGTAGTCCAAATCATCTGAAAATCATTGTCAGCTGTCTTCCTTATAGTAAGCACATACACGCCAATTTTCACAATCATCCTTTGAGCGGTTTGGTTGATAGAGGGGTGGACGCAAAAATACAGACTCGAAAACAGTAAAAATGGCCACTAGGTGGCGCAAACTATGTCGAATCCATCTGAAAACAGGAGGATAGCGTCATCTCACTAATAGGTGCCTACATACCAAATTTCATGAAAATCCGTTCAGGACTTTTGAAGATACAAAGGTAAGCGTAAAAAACTAAAATTGCCACTAGGGGGCACACCGGTAGTCGGATCCGACCAAAAGTCGTCATCTTCCGTTGTTAACATCATATAAATATACTTACACAATTTGTAAAGATCCTGCGAACGGTTTAGGAGATACAGCCATAGGCGCAAAAAAACAAAACTGCCACTAGGAGGTGCCACAGTAGTCGAAATCGTCGGAAAATCATCGTCAACCGTCCTCTACATAGTAAGCATATACATGCCAATTTTCACAATCATCCTTTGAGCGGTTTGGTTGATAGAGGGGTGGACGCACAAAAACAGACTCGAAAACACTAAAAATGGCCACTAGGGGGCGCAAACTATGTCAAATCCATCTGAAAACGGCAGGATAGCGTCATCTCACTGCTAGGTGCCTACATACCAAATTTCATGAAAATCCGTTCAGGACTTTTGAAGATACAAAGGTAAGCGTAAAAAACTAAAATTGCCACTACGGGCACACCGGTAGTCGGATCCGTCCGAAAGTTCGCACATGCCGTCCCATTCATGAATGGAACATATGTGCCAAATTTCATGAACGTATGTCAAAGGGTTTTGGAGATAGAGCAGCGGACGCCGGACGCCAGACAAACGCCGCCCGGACGGACGGACAGAGATGACGGCATAATGCGTCCACATATAAATATGTGGGCGCATAAAAATGGTCTTGCCAAAAGAATTGAACAGATTCATTTGATATGCACTGTAATGGCTTGTAAAGAAAACGGGTTGTGAAACCTTTTCCCTTTGAGCAAAATAAAAGAGCAGGGGCACATCCCGTAAACGTAAGTCAGTTGTGTCACGAAATCTTTGTATGTGGAAAAAAACTGGAACTGAATTCAACAACCCATATTGTAACATTCCAGCCTCACCGGCCAATCACTTCAGAGACTGCCATTTTGTTAATTGCATGATCACAGTCCCAAGCTAACTCGTGAAACACTTGCCATTCACCTGGCACATGATTTTGCATGCTTTTGAGTGACCTTGCCAATATCACGAGAAACTTACTAATGGAGAAGAGCCCTGGTTTAATTCTTGAATGAGGCAAGTATGTTCACTGCACCTAATAATTACAGTTGATACTCACAGGAGATGCGGGTGAGCCCCTTACACCCTCTTCTTCAATGATTTCGCTCATTTCCTGAAGATGGAGCTCATCCTGTTTCTCTTCATCAACTACCGACGCATTACTCTGAGCTGTGACATCCTTCTCCAAACTATTCTCTGGTCTAATCTCCTCCGCTTTGAACTCAATGTCGTCCACCTCCATGGCAATACCCTCCGTATTTTTAACAGACTGTTTCTCACCACCCATACTTTCCTCGGTATCTCCAGTGGATAACAGCTTCTCATCCCCCACATCATCATCAACAATGTTTTTAACGGGCAGTTTCTCATCTATCAAGTCCTCAACAGTCCTCTCTGCCTCTTCCAGCAAGGTATCCACAGGTTGTGGTGCAGTATCATTACCCATCCCAGTAACACTATTGTCGCCAAGAGCATTATTGTCTTCGACCTGCTCAGCATGTGACTGTGCCAGTTGCTTAGCGCTGTCAGTTTCACCATCCCCAGCATCCTGAAGGTCACTCAAATTTTCCACAGTCTCGACAGGCTCTGGTACCTCTTTAGTCCCCATTGTTTCTTCTTCACCTGAAAATATTCAGTGAGTAAAGTCATAGATTTAAAATCTGTAACAAAAATTTTAGTGAAAACTAGAAAGATTATTGTCAGAAAGTGACAATAATGACTGTGCGCGAGTGAAACTTTTTGAAAAGTTTACAACCTTTCGGTGACTTATGCACTTATAATTTAAGGATGTTTAACCTCGACTCTAGCCCATAAAAAGAGGTAACATGCACCAAAATTTCCAATTGTCTGCCAACACGTTTCAGTTACCCAAGTTGACAGCAATTCACTACAATAACTGGACTTCTCCTGATAATTGCATTTCGTGTTGTATGAGGGTTATAATGCTCCCATTACAATTGAAAGTTGTGCTTTTTTGGTTGTTGTCAAAAGTAGTATTCATTGATTGACCTTCAGAATGAGGCAGTGACCAAAACATAAACAGAAGTTATGGCGGCACTTTACAAACTTGACTTCACCCAGGATTTTTAACATCACAGTTGACTGAATTGAAAAGCAAATCATGAAAATATTAAACCAACTACACTATCAGTTTTTAAGGCATTGATTGAGGCACAGAGTACTATACTAGCATTTTTCATTTTTCAATTCAACACAGTAAAGTGATATATTGAAATATATACATATGGACATAGGCCCAAAGTATAACATGTACAAGACAGAACATTGTCAGGTGCATTACAGTACCACCACTAGGAACAAGTGCGCAACCCTGCCAATTGACCATTTTATTAAACAGTGGACATTGGCATCAGGAAGCAAATTCTATTAGGTACTTTGCATGGTACTTGCTTACACGAGCATATTTTGAAGCAGCACAACTTCAAATTCCGTGAAGTTTCAACAGCAGATTACTCAATTTTTGTACCTTTCTCACTGGAATTTACATTTTCTTTGTTCTCAGGGGTGGGTATTCGGGACTTCTCCTTTTCCATTTGTTTCTTCATCTTGGCAGCTTGTACCTAATCAGAAAATTCAGCCTGTCAACTTGAAATTATTCTTATTTATTCTGGAACCAATTTCACAGAATATCGAACAAATACAGACAAAATGTCAGTGAAGGCATGCTCTGCAAGTTAATTTACATAATCCTACTTTATATAGCAACATAATGACTTTTAGATTCTGAATTAAATTAACCAACCTATCAAGTTCCCATATTCATCAAATTTACAGTTCTGTGGTTACCATCCCACGCAATGGTAAAGTTGTGAAATTGAATAATATAAGTTTCACCAGTACAGAAAAAATATTTTGTTTTTGATCTTAAAATAATAGAATCAATTTAAATTTCAAGTTGAATCCTCATTATAATTTTGGGGTCTTGAGGCCAGATGTTAGTCAAATCAACACAGTGACTACTACACAGTTATATCAAATGGAAATCCTACTGAAGCAGGAACTGGTACAGGACTTACTGCCTCACTGTTCACAGTGAACATTTTTTTGAACTTGTTATACAGCTGTTCAGCCTTGTCTCTGACACGGTCATCACCCTTGTACTTGCGGCACTGTAAGAACAATGCTCAGTTTCTGATTATCACCATTGGAGTCAGTCAAACGGCATCAGGCACACTGGTGGGTGGAAGCAGTTAATGACATACCACAATTACTGGCAAAAATGACAGTATTAGTTACACAACGGCGACTGTTAATGGTAACACAGCTTTTGTGATCACCACACAAGTACCACGAGTATCACTTGGAGGTTGTCTAGAACTATCAACATTTTAAAAGCATACAAAACAAGAGCAATGCAGAGCGTTGAAATGTGCCCACGAATGCATTGCAAATGGTATGCTTTTAGAGTTGTTTATTTGTATCATCAAAATGACCACTAGATGGCACAAAATACGTTGAATCCGTCTGAAAACCAGAAAATGTCATCGTTTCGTTAAAAAAAAGCAATTTACCAAATTTCATTAAAATTCATAGAGGAACTTCAGAGAAACAGAGGAAAATGAAAAAAAATGAAATTGCCACTACTAGAGGCACAGTGTTTGTGGGATACGTCTAAAAGTTATCGTCTTCTCTTGTTAACTTCATATAAATACACAAGCTAAATTTAATAAAGATCCTGCAGTGGGCTTAGAAGATACAAGTATGGTTGCAAAAAAACAAAACCACCACTAGGAGGCACCACAGTAGTCGAAGTCATCGGAAATTACTCGTCAACAATCCCCTTCATAGAAAGAACATACATGCCAACTTTCACAATCATCCTTAGAGTGGTTTGGTTGACAGAGGGAGGGACGCCAAAAAACACTCGAAAACAACAAAAATGGCCACTAGGTGGCGCAAAATACCTTGAATCAATCCGAAGATGAATGGCTAGCGTCATCTCACTAATGCATGTCTATGCGCCAAATTTTATGGAAATCCGTTGAGAACCTTTGAAGATACGGAGGTAAACGTAAAAAACTATAATTGCCAATAGGGGGCACACTGGTAGACCGATCTGTCCGAAAGTCGCCGTCGTCTGTTGTCAAATTCATATAAATACATTTGCTAAATTTAATAAAGATCCTGTAGAGCGTTTAGGAGATATAGCCATGGGCGCAAAAACAAACAAAACAGCCACTAGGAGGCGCCACAGTAGTCGAAGCCGTCAACTTATTAATAGATGCCTATGTGCCAAATTTCACGAAAATCGGTTGAGGACCTTTGAAAATACAGAGGTAAACGTAAAAACTAAAATTGCCACTAGGGGCCACAGCGGTATTCGGGTCGGTCCAAAACTCGTCGCCCTCTGTCATCAACCCTATAGGAACATACCTGCCAAATTTCAATAAGATCCTACAAGAGGTTTAGGAGATACAGCCGCAGACGCTGGACAGAGATTACGGCAATAAGCAACCACTTATAAATATGTGGGTGTATAACAAGGGTTAAGGGAAGGGTAAACAGTCAGCACATGTGTTTCTAAAATGTCAATGGAAATTACCTACAGGAGAAGAAAATCAATGATTTGATAGTTCCTTATGTTGGAAGAATGTCTAGCACATTTCTCACATGCACCCAACAAAGAGTTATAGAAGCACAAGACAAGGGACGAAGACATAGTTCAGAATTCTTCCCTCATGTCATGTAATAGTTGTGGACAAAGGTACTGCTAGAGTGACTAGCCATCAGCCACTCCTTGTTATCTCCCCTTGAATAGGTGTAGACGGATTGTGTCAGTTGATGCACAGTGAAAATGATACATTCATCCAACAGCATTTATGACACTTACTCTTTTAATGGTAAGCATAACTTCAGGATTCTTCTGTAGCATAATGGAGTTGATGGGAAGAACTGACATCTCAGACATGATAGCAACACACTTGTCAACATCCTGCAATGAATATGTAAGGATGAACACTAAGAAATGGATGGAATACTTCACTGGTCACAGTTGGAGATTGTAATCAACCTAAAGTGAGCCAATACGCTTGAAATGTTGATCACTTTATTGCTAAATTTTCACCCATTATGATGTTTCCAAGTAAAGTCAACAACTTTATACTTGAACCAGAATTGAGCTCATGAGTAAACAATGCATAGTATTTAATTTTTTGAAAATTTTTGTATCCCCAAGATTTTTTTATTCCAACAGTTTTGAATCTACCAAAGATTTTCAGGCTAAAAATGGATAAGATCGTTTTTAATTTTTTTTGGTGATGTTCCCATATGCACCCTGCCATGCTCACTTCCAGCCTGTCAATTTATGAACTCTGCATGACAGCAAAACAATTTAGGCATTATGCACCATAGCTATATAGAGAGAGATTCATGTTCTATTCTAAATAGCTGTGAAAGCACACGGCTCATTTGATGCCATATTGTTGTGTACAAGCTGAAGGTAAACATTCCAGTGTGGAAGTAGGCGGATATATTAAATGCAAATACTGACAAATATGAACAAATAAAACAAAAACACGCTGTAGCATTATTAGCGAGTAACTTAAGTAAGGACTGAAGAGGATTTTTTATTTCAACTTAAAAATATGTAGAAAGTGATACCACTGGAAGAAATGTAAAAATACCAGCCCTTCGCTACCTATTTCAATGAAATCAACAAAATGGCTTGCACAATCCATAATACTCAGTTCCAGACAGCAAAATAGTTATCCCTCTATGCGTACACTAACTTTAAGTCACACGACAGTTTATCTCAGACTCTACCTTCATGGTGTGTTTCTGTTGACCTAATGTTTTCTACAGAATAAAACAGTTTACCAGTGCAAATTTTGTAAAGTGGCATCAGCTAAGTGGAGCCCACTGTTTGAGGTATTTTTAACAAGGAAATTATCTATTTGAAATGTAACACAGGAGATCTGGAGACCACATGGAGTGTAACAACTCTTTTTGTGATTGAATACTTCACCGTAAACCGGCTCTTTGTCACTTTGAATATTTGACATTCAAAACACTACTGCAAAGGGCTTTAAAAGCAAAAAACATCCACAACTCCGCATATCCATGAATGTTTCTGGGGAGAATGGCACAATATTCAGACTCAGACTCAAGTTATGAAATAGTCTGGGCTGCATGTAACACTATTTCAAATACCAATTAACGGTAAAACATCTGGAAAACTTTCTTAAAAACATTGTCATTTATGGCAGGTGTTTTCGATCTATTTTTATCTGATATTTTTAAGACCTAGGCATTTCAATTTTTCATGTCCCACTCAATGTTGAAGGGGTCACTGCAAGGTCTCTTTGTCTTTTCAGTATATTGAAAACAGTCACAACACACACAATAACAGTCTGAAGGGAGGGGGGCTGAAATCAACACCTGCAGAATACCACTTACCTTCACAGCAATTCCAAGAGATTTCTTGATTTCTTGCTCCATTTGTTGTATTTTTACTTCAGTATTCAAGACTGTAACAAACACATTTAACATAATCTATTCATGAACTTTTCAACCAACAGATAAACATAACCAAAAGTGTTCAACATCAGAATGAAACTTTCAGAGATGACACCAGGTAAAGACCAGAAACGTCAGCCATTAAAACTGCCATAAACATATGTGGAGTCAATAACATCAACTTTCTGCTCTTCCAAAGCACCACAATCACGTTCCTATCCTTCCTTTAAATATGCTTAAAACTTCCCTGACAGTCATTCTGCCTTTAGTGACTGACAGTAACCAGATGAGACAAGCAACTTAAAAGAGTTCAGTCTGAAGCAATAACACACTCAATCAGTTGTTCTCAAGCCCAGAAATCAATTCTAACCTGAATACGGAACCAGGTGAAACCATCAGTAAGTGGAGTGGATGAACAGAACCAGGTGAGATCAGCAGTAAGTGGAGTGAATGAACAGAACCAGGTGAGATCAACAGTAAGTGAAGTGAATGAACAGAACCAGGTGAGATCAACAGTAATAGAGTGAATGAACAGAACCAGGTGAGAACAGCAGTAAGTGAAGTGAATGAACAGAACCAGGTGAGATCAACAGTAATAGAGTGAATGAACAGAACCAGGTGAGATCAGCAGTAATAGAGTGAATGAAAATATTTTGACAAGAATGCATAACTATGTTGCCCTTTAAGAATGAAAAACAAATGTGGCATGTCATTGATGATTATCAGGCATCAGAGCTCAAAACGATGTTTTAGTATTGGTAGAAGCCATGGAACTTTACGATAATGATCTGGTGTGATAATAACACATGTTATCTATCATTAAACACAAACATTAACACATGTTATCTATTATTAAACACAAACATTAACACATGTTATCTATCATTAAACACAAACATTAACACATGTTATCTATTATTAAACACAAACATTAACACATGTTATCTATCATTAAACACAAACATTAACACATGTTATCTATCATTAAACACAAACATTAACACATGTTATCTATTATTAAACACAAACATTAACACATGTTATCTATTATTAAACACAAACATTAACACATGCTATCTATTATTAAACACAAACATCTTTAGACAAGTTATTCTATTGGTATAAAACGTCAGCAGCTAAGATTTAACAAGTTTAACACGGTAGTTAAAATTCGATAAAATAGTGAACTTGAAATATGCACAATTAGATCTACAATCCTAAATGGAACACTGTGACGTTTTTGAAGTGTTTCACACATAGGTGCACAGAATCAATTATAGGTGAAAGGGGCTTTCCTTCGCATGTGTGCATGTCTTAAAATGAGTACTTTGTGTGCCGTTTGCCCGTCCTGCATCATTTTTATATATGGTTAATGTTAACTAGAAACATTGCCAATATTCACTGTTTTGAAAAGAATAAGTTAACTTTCCTCATTATGTCATTTTTAAAACGAACTTGTTCGTTTTGCTCAAATGTTCCTTACACAGACGTCAGTTTCCAAATTCTGTATCTTCACATACTGGTACTTATACATATGGAACTTCAAAGCCAGCAGAGCTAACAAAGAAAGCCAACAACTTACATTGGGCCTTTTGACGTTTCTTTTCTTCTAATTTTTCACGTTTTTTCCTTTCTTTTTCTTCTTCCTTGCTCCTAAAATTAATCAAGTCTACATAATTCATGTCAAACAGATGACCTAACAAGTCATCATTTCTTGTCACTTGCACACATACCACCCTAACATAATGTGCAATTTGTCTCTGTTAACCCTGGACCTATAGTCAGTGCACTTTACAATTTAAGTGGGTTTGACAAAAAGTTTTGGGACACTGATTAACATATTAACACTTCAATATTTTTACTTCAAATAGTTTTAAAAATTTTGGCGTTTGATAATAACGAGCAACATCAAATTTCACAAAGACATCATACTAAACAATAGGCAAACCAAAATATAGATATTAGGCATGACTTAATGCAAATGGTAATTTTAAATTTATTAAAAAGAAACATCTTGTTACCAACCGATTCCATCAACTTACCTTATTAGTACCAACAACATCTTTAAGTCAAATGCAGCCAGGTAATTGTCATTTAATCGTGATTTTGAAATAGGCACGTTTTTGAGTAAGTCAAATCGTGGTGCTCTTTTGAGCTAACACCATATTTTTCAACTTCAAAGAAAATGTAATAGGCATCAAAATAAAATGAACAAAAAAATTCAGTGGCGTAACTTTTTGTATAGAGGTCAATGTACCTATGTCACTTGCATATTAGTACCATGGATTCATCAATGTCAGCCCCCATCTTCCCATCAAGAAAACATCTTCGAATTTCAATGATGATCCCTACAGCAGTTTGATGGAAAGGGTGATGTCAAAAACATACTAAAATGTTTTCCAAATGGCCACCGACTGGCACAGAATAAGTCAAATCCACCGCAAAAGATGAGATGGCATAGTCTCCTTTAATATTTTCAAAATTTCGTGATGTTACTACTTACGATTTCTTGGGGGTTTCTTCAACTGGTTTCTCAGAAGGGGCGTCAACCTAAAGCAACACTGACTGTACTATATCACATTTCACAATCCGCACTCACCAGCTATCATCGCTACTGAAAACACTGCGTCCCTCGTATTGGTGGTGATGTAAATACAATTTCCTAGTCCCTTACTCAGATGAGAGGTTTGTGGGCTTAGAAAAGACTGACAGTTCATTACTGCTTGAGCCCAGACACTACAAAACCCTTTACTATAGCATGTCATTTTCTACATACATCATGGTCTCAAACAATCACAAACTCTTTTTCTGAAAACCAGAAATCATCACTTGTTTGACTATCAAATAGTTTGAGGCTATTTTCATAATTCTAAGTGGTCTAAATCAAAACATAGTTTATGTGACAGAAGGTGGCCTGATAACAGCCAAGTAAGACTATTGTGATGGAAGGTGGACTGATAACTGCCCAGTAAGACTAATACCCATAGCCTAAAAATCAGCTTATAAGTTAGAGGTTCTCCAATAGACTGTATAGGTAACATTCACAGTCTTTTGTTTCCGTCTTTGAAAGCTGTCTACTCTAATAAAAAATCCTGACCTTCATGCCGAATATAGCAACCAAATATCAGCAAGAACTACTCCATATCGAGGAGTTGACAAACACAAAACATATTAGAAACAGCTTTTACTTCAAAAGTCAAAAAGCAAAAAATAGTAAAATATCCACACACAAAATTACACTGACAAAACTTAGCAAAACTAATGAAGCACAATAAAGTGTGGGGAGATTGTAATCTAACAAGATTACCTTTCTCTCGACTTCTTCCTCATCTTTTTCATCATCCTCATCCTCCGATAAAACACGTGATTTCCGTCGGTCTTTGCCAGGTTCACTCTCTTCCTTTCCTTTGACAGGTTTCCCTGCTGTCTCCTCCTCCTCATCTTTACTTGAAGATTTTTTCACAGATTCTTTCACCGTTTCCTTCTTAGACCTGGGCTCTACAGATTTGGTAACACTTTTCTCACTATGCTGTTTTTGCTTGCTAACTGATTTAGGGGTTTTAGAGTCTTTACGAGATGTTTTCTCCACAGATTTTGGAGTGTCCTTTGTTTTAGAAGTGTCTGATTTATCTGCCTTGGTCTTTTTGACTTCCTTTTTTGATTCGTCTTTTTTCTTTTCCTTCTCTTTTTTCACATCTTTTTTCTTGACTTCAATTTCTTTCTTTTTCTAAAATTGCATGGAAGACAAATAAATGTTACCAAAAACATTGATTAAAGAGCAGCATGAAAAGACAAATCAAATATCTATTTTGGAAACATGATGTCAAATTCCAAGTACATGCAAAATAGGACTGGCGAGAAATTTTCGTAGATTTAATGTATTAGAATGCAAGCTAACACATAACTCAACCTCATCATAATTTTCAAATTTTAACATATGCATCATCTTAACATTTGGATACCACATCAACAATCAAATGTCTGGTTTGTCTGGTTGAGTGAAAATGCACAGTGTGTGCCAGTTAGTATTAGAGGCAGAAACTGGCCACACCGGACCAACAGCTTTTGGTGTCACCTGTCAGCACACAGAGTTAAAATTTACGTGGACTAGGAGAACATGTTTTTTGATGCAAAGCACTGTGTTTTACAGGAACAGAAGTTTAGCCTCCTTACACTAGACGGTAAGTGGAAAAGTTACTACCACCTGACTGATTGGTACTACTTTGACAATCTAAACTTTCCTTTGAGTATCCACTGAATCAACATCACACAGAACCCTAAACAAGGCCTCACACACACACACACACGCGCACACACACAAGGACAAACCTTCTTAGCCTTCGGCTCCTCCTCCACGACCTCCTCTTCTTCATCCTCCTTTTCAAGGCCAAGCTCCTCTGTGGCTTTTTTTATTCTTTCTTCCTCATCTTGCCGCCGTCTTCAACAGATTAAAACATTCATTTAGATTCACCTGCACCAGTTTTATTAGCATGATCAACAACTTTAGCCTTATATCCTCGGTAACTTCAATCCAACTGCCCATTAACCAGAGGAAAATGTGTCAGGAAAACTTGAAATGTTCCAAATTATGGAAGTTAAATGAAGTTGTGTATTGGAGATGGTGGCAGTGTGGAATCAAGACCATTCGCGTGTAAACTGGCCATCAATTAAGGAGGAAGATTCTGCTAGCCACAGGCACAAATAAATACGCACATTTGAATGCTAGAGTGTTTTACCAAGCAATAAACTGCAGGTCTGTTATATTCACTAAATAACTTCAAAATGTTGAATAGTATTAACTTCTTAGATGAACAACCTCAGATGTGGAATAACAAAATTCAAGGTATATCATTAATATTTGACCTTACCTCCTACATACCTCACCTCTATACAATAAAAGAGACAACAAACACACTCAGGTAGTTAAACCTACTTTTCCTCTTGCTCTCTGAGTAGTTTTTCTATTTCTTTCTTCCGCTCAGCATCCTTCTTTTTCCAGCTACTTATACCAGAATCTGAGTCGCTACAAGGCAAGAAAGTAGAATAAACATTAACAGAGATTTTGTTAAGCCTCCGCCATTCAACTGATCTCCATACAAGTTCAGAATGTCCGATGTAATGGTTCTCAATCATGCTTTGTTTTTGATTTCCTTGTCCAGTTGTCACGATACAACTTTAAGCTTCCCCTTATTTTTCACACCATTAACATATTATAGTAATTTTGATTATTACTCATACAAAGCAGTGTTATCATTTACCAGATTTTGAAGTATTCAATGATGCGAGGTAATTATGAGCATATATAGCAAATAAAACCTACCTATCAGGACTGAGGCTGCTGCTGTCACTACTCAAATCTGACACAGACACCTTGGCAACCTTCTTTGTCTTCGGCGCTACAAATGACAGTTGAAGTTCCGTAACTATTTTTATTTAAAGTCACAACTAACACCAATCTGGTAGTATTAACAAAAACACATTGCACAGTGCTCAAATGAATTACCACAGAAGTTGTTAGAAAAAATCCACAAATTAACACAACTTTTGTGAAAAACCTCCCAACCCTTCAGCAGTACTAACGTTGCTTAGGTGTAGCCTTGGGTTTCCTCTTGGGTTTGGGTTTTTCTTCCTCCGACTCATCATCGCTGGCAACTTTCGCTTTTTTCTTAGCTGGCCTCTTCTGCTTAGGCTTTGGCTTAGGCTCAGAATCGTCACTGTCTGTAACTACTTTCTTCTTGGTCTTGCGTTTCATTTTTGGCTTCCTGTCCTCCTCATCTTCAGATTCTTCAACCTTTTCACTGTCCTCGTTCTCGTCACTTTCAGCCTCACTGTCACTATCTGACGAAGCTGTCTTCCTTTTCTTTTTAGGTTTAAACTCTGGTTCAGACTCCTAAAATTATTATGTGAAGTTAGAAGTATAGATTTTCCTTATGCACTATCACAGTGCATAGGAACCTAAGACCATCAAGCTATGAATAAGAATGTCAGGCAACTGTTAGGCAAATGCTAGACAGATGTTCATCACAACAAATTGAGTCTTTGGATAATGCATGCCGACGTAAGCAACAGGCATGCTTTAAAAACACAGTGAAAGCCATGTCACTAACCAGTCTGGTGTAAACACTAATCAGCAACAGGTAACAACAAGTTAAAGCACAGAACTGATAAAGAGATCTGGCCAGCCCTACATCCTCAGGATGTAGGGCTGTACCATCCTTGAGGTACAGGATTCCTGTACCTCAAGGATGGGCATCCCAAAATACCGCAGTGCCACTCCGATTCAGCGGCATGCAATATCCACAACTTGGCAATAGTCACTTCCAGGGATCCTGATTCCGAGAACCAGTTTGATGACCGTTATTCAGTGGCAGTACCCCTGTATGTGACTACTACCCTCAATTCTGCAACTTTGAACAGTACTGCTCCTGTGCCAAGAAAGGATGGTTGTAGCAAAGTGGGATGCAAAGCTGGCATCAAAAATGACATGCTAGGTGGAGCAATATAGTATTCTTTGCTTATCCAACTCAGCTGATAAGAGTTCAGTGGCTTAACATTTCAAAAACTTGATTCATCACTTAAAGGTGTTTTCCTCCATGAAAGTACCAGTAATTTGAATTAGGGACATGGCTTATTCTAAAAGTCAACCACTAACACAAAACATCACTTTTTTAACTGTGGACAAAAACTGGTGCATCCCAAAGTAAAGATTTATGAGAAGTCCTTGCTTCGTGACGACTGGTTAGTCTGCAGTAACGGGACCATTCCCACAATCCAATGCCTATCCATCTCCTTCTATCTGTATAACAGAGAGAGCACTTGCCTCACTCTCCTCTGATGGAGAATCAGAAACTTCCTCATCATCATCATCACCTTCATCTTCACTTTCAGATTTTGGTGCAGGAGTCTTTTTTGCTTTCTTGGCTGGCTTTTCCTACACCAATGAAATGACATATTAACAACACAACATTTACACAGCACAGATGCAAAATGCTTCGCTGTCAGATATGCACTCTGTTCACACATTAACTGTGACACTGAGCAAGATGATCAACGTCAAGCAGCAGTTTATACATACAACTCAGAAACAGTGACAAGACGGAAGGTGTGGACAGACAGATGGAGAGAGCATGTTCAAGGTTACAAATGACAGGAGTTACAATTGTTAAGATGCACATTTTTACATATTTACATTGCATTTGAAGAGGTTATCGATTGCATCTACCTTGCCAAAGTTTGTGTTTACACTTAAACAAGACATGGAACTGAAATGATCCGGTGCAGATTGCTCCAGCTCAGAAACTGGCGCTGAACTTGTTCCATGTTTGTACACAGCTCGTTCTGTGTTGGTTGTTTCCTGTCAACTCTTGCCGTAAAAATGTGACTAAAGAGCGGTGCGTATTATCTTATTGACAAGGAATAACAAAGCCTGTGCACAAAGCAGTTCTCTTTCCTCAGTCTTTTCAGGAGCAAGTACTCAATAACTTGTCTTGTAAGCCCGGCACGTGCATCGTCGTGGGTATTTTTTGTCCTTGCTAGAACAGTTCAGCACTGTGACAATACGCCAACTTAGCAGGTCCACTTCTCTACCCTTTGAAAGTTCAGTAACAAAGTGACTTTTTATAAATCACTGCTTGTTCACACTTTTGTCAACAACATTAACTGTTCGAACTCTTAGTTGTAAAGCTGGGTGTCCTGTATGTGCTACCGTATGTTTTGTCTCTGATGTGACACAACTATCACCAGACCTTGCCAAATGTTTTTGATCAATTCAAAGCATCATATAAGTCCACGCAGAGCATTGTCTTACGGATATTAATGGATATACAATATAAATCAATAAAAAGTATACAGCCATTTTACACCAGACAGCCGACGAGGGTTACCAAACTGGAGACCATACTTGAAAATTGGCTAATTGCCTAGCATGCTTCAAATCGCTTGGTATGTGATTGGCTAATCTTTTAGCGAATTCTACATAAAGTCTTATGGTCAGGCATTGAGTATAAAGGCAGGCAGAGAAGGGACGCACTTAATAGTCACACCATCCCTGATAATGCAAGAACTCCTACAACTTTTTTTAGGTCGGCATTAATGGAAAGCCCATGTGGACGGCCTACCCCCGCCACAGCCCGGGAATAGGGGGAGAACTGCTCAATTTCTAAGGTCAACATCCTTTAAATGCCCATGTGGCCGGTGTACACATGCACTAACTCAGGTATAGGGGAACCCTGTCCAAACTTTTTAGGTCAAATAAAACTCATGTTGGCTGACATCCCCTCCAACTTATTATGTTGCTATATGACCTTGGAATGTTGGTCATTTGGTTTTTTCTGAAGGCAGTCATTTCTTATACCATGTATAAAATGGACTTGTGCATAACATGAAAAATATATACTCTGAACCGCGTAACTGTTTTTATCAATAGCGGGGGTTGGGAATAGAGAAAGTATCTGGCTTACAATTTTTGAAAATGGCTAAGTTTTCAATTGCTTTAGCCATTTTGGCACAAGTCTAGACATTTATCTAGAGTTGTATCACAAGGAGCACGGAAATTGTCAACAATTTAGAGTTTCATTCAGGGTTCAATGATTAGACTGCAAGTCTAGAGATGACATCTAATCAGGGAAAGTAAAGTAACAAGTTGAGTCCAACTTTATAATGGTGAACGGCCTAAATCAAGTTTGCTTTTTAAGGTTTGTGGCACTTTTATTTTTTGTTTTTCAGATTCAAGGATAACAATTTCAAATATAACTTTTATTAAAGTAAAATAGGGATCATGTATTCCAAGTTTGTACGACATAACAAACAGTTGCTTTCATTTCTAATTTTCTCAATAAATTGCCAGACACAACGGTAATTAAATTGAGTTCAAGACACTAGTAATCAAACTGTCCCTAAAACACTAATATTCCAACTGTTTCTTGACATATTTGAAATAAAAAATATCTTGCACATACAGATAACTGTCCCTGAACACAAGCATTTACCTCTGGAACAGTAGCCACAGTCTATTAAACACGAAACATGACTAGTACACTGAAGACTGTCTCTGGAACTCTAACAGTTATATATGGAACACTACCAAGTGTATCTTGACATAATACATAATCTTGTTTCAGCTGTCATCTGAAGGTGGTTGATCATTGTTAGTATGTACACATAGCAGCCTATCATTACATGGGCCGTCAAAGATACTGATATTCAAGTCTCTGAAATCCTGCTCAGTTTGAAAAACAATCACTGACAGGACTGATAGTAGTGGTGGTCGCTGAAGGCCTGGGTTGCAGAGTTGTTAGCTCTGAGGGTTGCACCTGGCGCTGTACCCAGTCTCCTGACTGAGAGCCCCAAACTGAAGAACCAGGCTGTACATTTCCTGTCCAATACTGTGCTGAGGGCTGCCACATAGCAGGGGATGAAGACAGAGTCTGATATTGCTGTGAGGATGCCTGAAACTGTCGCGACGGAGCATGAAACTGGCGAGATGAAGCATGGAACTGGCGAGTAGGAGCCTGCTGGTGGTGCACTGTGCCTGCACGCTGGGAAGTGGTGGACGACCTGAAGTCATCATTCATGCCCATGTATCTATACAGCAGCTGAGAGTGGTCGACTTGAAAGCGGCGCCATAAGGCAGGATCTAGGTCCTCCATCACAGACTTTGTCCAGTCTGCATAAGTAGTTCGCTCGGTGACATGGACGGGTGGCTTCAACATTTCCAGCATCTTCTGCTGCAACTCCAAGGACTGTTGTCCCCTTTCCATGATGGTGGAAAGCATGCGATACTCTTCCTCACAAGCTGCCTTGTTTGCCATCTCAGCTTGAACATCTAAATTCATGGCTGTCTCAGAAGTCACTGCAGTGGATGACTGTACATCCTGAAGCAAATCACCGTTGTCATTACATACAACATCAGAAGCCACTTCTTTATCCTTTGCTTCCCCGAGAGCTGCAGCCACCTCCACTGCATTTTCCAGTATGACAGGTGTATCATCCAATAGGACAGGTGCATCACAAGTCTCCACAGTGGTTGGCTGCTGCTTCTCCGCTTGATCATCATCAGCCTTTTTGGTTTCTTCTTCAATCTTTGTGTCTTCAGAAGAAGTCTCGTCTTTCTTGGCCTCAATCTACAAATACAATAGGTGAACAAGTAAGTGAATGGTGTAAAGGACAATTATATATTGTCATGTACAAGCATTTTATAGTTCCAAAATTCTATAGTTTATTATATAATGTAAATACTCGCGAAAAAGACAATCTTGCTAATAAGGCGGGACCCCTTCTCTAGCATAAATTCGTGGCATTCAGCATTGTTCGGCTTATTAGAGGTGGGTAGGAAATGAGCCAAACACTTGTGATTCAAGTGGTTTCACTTGTCTTTGGCAGCAGAAGTTTGTGATTTGTTGGCATTTTTGTATGTTCCACATATGGTGTCAAATTAATTGCAGGTGCATAGTTTGCCGAACGTTTTGACTGCCATGTTACCGGTGCCCATAAGCCATGTTTATTTTCATTTGACTCGCTTATAAGACGACCCGAACTAATTTTGAGTAAACTACCGTCTTATACGCGAGTATTTACGGTATACCATTTGTACACTTTTTAACAGTTTTACGACAACATAAAATGATATTCTGTCGTTCACTTACACGACACTGTACTTCATATATCTGAGTCTTCAGTAAAAGCAACCTGTGCCAACACCAACTTATCGCACTAAGTCAGCTTGACCAGACTTTTCTGTCGGTGGCTGCATCTCTTCTTGGGAGACCTGCACCACGCTTGTAAGGTCTCGCTGGTCTCCCCCATCTCAAGAGTTCAGCAGCAACCGGGCTTATTCTTCCTTGAAATGTCTTTACAGTGCAGTTTCTTGTTACACTACTCCTATCTGGGGATCTTTCTCAAGGGAGTTGCCAACAGGCTCCAAACGATAAGACTGAGCGGTCATGTTCGGACAAAAGATTTCACGGTAATTTTTGGGATGGCTCGAGCACAGTGACCGGTTATCATGCAGGAGTCTCCATGTATTCATCTCACGCACGCGCAATGAGAGCTCGGCGTGCAAAATGGTTAGTTTGGGGAGACAAAGGGTCGCAGTAAGAGTGTAATAAGCGAGTCAAGAGCATATTGTAAGCTAACCGGTGTCATGGATTTCACAACTTTCAGCACTATCACTGGACACAAAGTGGCCACCGGCTAATCTTGGTTAAGTGTGACTGGGCTTTTAACGAACAGCTGAGAAGAAACTCCGCCAGGTCTTGGGACAAGATGGGCTATTTAACTCACATGTGTTCACTTAAAACTTTAACCACAAGAACCCACTGAAAGACCTACACTCAAGTAACAGTTGTTGGGAACTTTTCAACCGATTTCCAAGCAGTCACCGTGAACATATGGGAGTGCCAACTAACTGTCCAACAGAAGACGCAAAATCAACATTACCTTAGCCGGAACTTTCTTTTTTCTCTTTGCAGGTGGTTGTTGGGCTTTCGACTGCAGAGAGATGAAAAATAACTTTAATGTTAACAGTCTGACCAATTTACACAACGTCTGATGCAGTGCACTCAAAGTACAAGACACCTAAAATCACGCGAGTCTTGACCAGTATTTTGCATTTTTTTAAGTAGACTTCAAGTTGTATATACACTAGAGCATCATAAAACAAATGAGAAATAATTGAAACATAAGAACGTACCCCCAACTTCAAATGCACCACAAAACATATCTTAACCTAACAATGAGTTACTGATGTTATTAGTGCACATTTAGTTTTCAAGTAAAGTATTTTAAATTCAATTTCATGTTTCAGCATGGCTGTGGTCATGTCTTTTGGTATAAGCATATTCAGCAGGGTCAGGTGTGACCACAGATTTGAGTAATTACAAAAATCTCACAAAATTACAATGTCCGGCAAATCCACCATATGACCCCCCATCCCCAAATTCAACATGCTCATGTCCTTGGAATGCTACAGTCACAGTCAAATGATAGTCTTTAGCACTGCCCAGCAATACCTTTGGAGTGCCCCTCTTCTTGGATGCTGCGATAGGTTTATCGTCGTCACTAGAGGTCACTGCAGCTTCTTCCTCAACTACTGGTTCTTCAGGTTCAGATTCCTCAGTTGTTGACTTCTGCTGACAAAATGTATAAAACTTTCAATGCCTATTCTCTGCGATAACACCTATGTTCAACAAAACGCCCACCCAAGCTGAAGTTATCAAATTATCACTTACTCATCTATGACAACACACAATTCATAGAGTTGGGGTGTTTAAAATCATTGCTTTGAAATGAACACATCATTTTGAATGCCTGCTTGTACAGAGACTTTCAGCTCCTACAATGCACCGAATTTGCTTACCAGCACTTAACATACAGTGCATTTTCTACACTCAGCATATGGTCTGCTCGATTCCTACATAAGAAGAGACCGAAATAATACAACTTTCGTCCAAATCATCAGTTCAGGCAAGTATCCACCTCTGCAAGTTTCTTTCAAACATTCTAGTTACAACAGGTATGATCGGCTTAAGACCCACCCTCTGATTTTTTGGTTTTAATTTAAATACCGAGTGTTGACACTACATAATAACAGAAACTCTGTATTATCAAGGTTCTGCTGAATTAAATCTACAACCAGTCATAAGATAAACCTACGCAATAACTGCTTTTACCAATACAACATTTTTACAAGTCAAAATTCGTAAATAACCACAAGGAGCGATTGAGATGCTAGCAAGTCATTTAGCAGATTATCTGAGACAAGAAAGTTACTTAAGTTCCAAAATTGGAAAATACGTCCACGAACATAGTTTCGAGTGGACCTATGTTTGGCAATTCCCAATACTTACTGTGGGTCGGAACACAACACTAGGGTTGTTTATTATTTCGTCTAAGCCTTCATTGAAACCAGGTCTCTTGCATGGGTTGCCAAACTTCTCTTTGAATTCATCATAAGGCCACATGTCTTTAGGTGCTAGAAAAGCACTGAAATAAACCATTTTTAAAGCATATCTGCAGTAAATATGTGTTAACAAACATTTACAGACATAACTAAAAGGCTTTATCACATACTACAGTGCTCTTAAATTATTTTGCTATTAAGTACATTAGGTTATATACTAAATAACACATGCCAAATAAGTGTACAGTACACAGTTTCTTTTTACAATGTAAAAAAGTACGCCACAAAATATCTGCTTAACAACCTTGAAATTCACAAAAAAGGAACTATGTCTAATGAAAAAATGTCTTACTGCTCATGTGTTCCATAGAAGAATATGGGAAACTTTCCTTTGGGTGGCTGTTTCGCATCTTTGTCAAGCCAGTCAACCTGCAATGGCATTAATTAAACATTATTTGAATCCATAACTAAAGTAAAGGAATATTGCAATATAATACTGAGATTCACCAAAGCAATAAAGAGCCTTCACTAATCAAAGCAACAGCAAACTTGATTTGAAGAAATTCCGACATCACACAATGGCCCTCGTTCACCTAAACGGAAATGTACATGTGGCTTCTGAGAGAATATTTTTAGGTCATAACCAATTCCACCCCCGCACCTACCACCATCGCCTACCAGTAGGCACTGCCAATATCTGGTTTCAAAATTCAGGGTCATGCATTTTCACGTTGAGATGAATTTTGTTATCATCAGTGACGAAGTTTTGGGTCTGATGAGGGAAATTTTGAATGATTTTCAAATATTTTTAGATGGGAANAAGGCTCCCTTTTGTTCTTTCACGAAGTTTCACGTAAAAATTCGCGAGTTTAGTCTTCTCCTGGGTTGAAAACCAAATAGCACTCATTTTTACCGGCATCCATTTTGGTCTGAAAAATCGGTCACGTCCCTGCAAAAAACTCGTGCAAAGTATTATTAAACGAATTTTGCGACAAAAAAAGATTATCAGATAAGTAAAACAATATATTCTTTCATAGTTTTCAATAATTTTTATTCACATTCATTACATTTTTTAGTTATTTTTTGCCGATTGTAGTGAGCGAATTTAACACGGTGACAGATACGCGAAGCGATTCGCTGAAGAATGCTGTCCTCGCTACTTATTATTAGAGTTGGAAACAGTTTATATACATATCATTTAAATTAGCATTCCAGGTAGAAAAATGCATTGTAATATTGACCAGCTTTTCAAACCACAGGGCAACAAAACACCACTTCGCTAATAGTAAGATAGGTGGGTGCCTGATTTAAAGTTGATTTGAGAACCAGTTTCTCCTAATGAATAATGAGCATTACCCAGTGGGAGAAACTGGTTCTCAAACCAGGGACCCATGTATCCAACTATTACCCACACTTTTAATCTGAATTGGAAAAACGAAGAACCAATTACAATGCCCAACTCAACCCTTTATGTCAGCATTGTAATTGAATTCATATGCAACAGCAAAACAATTGGCATTAGAATGATGAGCTGATGAGTAGCACTGTGGTTAAATACCACTGAATCATATAAGGCTCATACTGATTGCCTGGCTCTCAAACTCAATGATCGCTAGTACTCAGTACAGTAGAAGCTAGTAGTATTCGAATTCAGCAATAAATTAGAGTTAGCCTAGTGCTGTACTGAACTTACCCTCGCTGGCCAATGAGGATAACCTCTAACTTTAGCGAAAATCTTGTCACCCGCCTTGTAGTCTTTTTTCTGTGGCATGCTGAATTTGGTAGGATACTTCAGTTCAGTAAATCGTTTAGAATCCAATTTTGGACTCGGTTCGAAGAGTCAACGAATGGAACTCTCAACTCCGCTGAACAATTTGCCCCTGAACTCCTATGTGAAAATTTCGGATTCTATCTCTATCACTTTCGGTTGTCGATGTAAAAAACTAAACTGCCTTCTGTTTTCAGAATTTTAAGGGATAAAGAACAAAAAACGAAAATGTACCGCGGCGATATTCACCGCAAGAAAGCCGCCATGTCTGATAACGAGATTTACCGCGAGAAGCGGGAAAATTGCGACCTTTTTAATGAAAAAATAACTCGTTTCTCATTCAATTAGGCAGAAACTCTTATGTATGTAGGCGTTTGAAGCTGTGAAACCGTGTTTTAAGTAATTATATTTTATTCAAACCCAGAAATATTGATGAAAATAAGTTTACCTTCACGACAACTGTAAAGTGACTGTCAACAAAGGCCCGGCTGCGTTCAGGGAAGTGATCAAGAAAACGTACAACCCGAAATGTCCGATTTAAGTTCGTTTTTGAAGTGTATAAATTTTGCCGCAATAAAGCACAAGAACCAAAGACGAAAAGATCCTGATAATACCCCTTATATAAATCACCCAATCGGTGAGCAACAGTGTGCTCAATGTTAACTTAGTTCACCGTCCATGGGTTGGCATGGCACGAAGTATTCACAGGAATACTTTGATTCTGCAGAACTTACCCACAATCGACTGTGTATGGTGGGCCACTTTTGTGCTTTGCTCAGTATTTTATTTTACAATTATTTTAACATTCATTATTGTAATTGCCAATAAAGTTTTCGACTTGAAAATTGAGTTGCAATTGTAGTAATAGCCGAGATTACCCGACCCGGGGATCGAACCGCCGATCCCCATAAAACCGGCAAGCATGCTAACCATTCAGCTAATAGGCAATTGCCCGTTAGCGAGTAGCTAACAGAGGTTCATATAATTCACCGGAAGCACATCTACAACATTCCCCCCTTTCCTACGGAACGGGCACGCGGCAGGAAGGTGAACACCAGGATGTCTCGCATACAGGTCATCAACGTCCCTTGGTACCTTTACCAACACAATACAGGTGAACACAAGGTCGTCTCTCATACAGGTCCTTGACTCTTGGAACCTTCCACGCGCGCTGTCCCGAGGTCCGTGGGTACTAGTTGGCAGTGCTTCATCGGTAGATCATCCGTTTGCTGACTACGCCATTTGTAGTAATAGCCGAGATTACCTGACCTGGGGATCGAACCCGCGACCCCCATAAAACCGGCAAGCGTGCTAACCATTCAGCTAATAGGCAATTGCCCGTTATTGAGTAGCTAACAGAGGCTCATATAATTCACCGGAAGCACATCTACAACACAATGCAGCAATTCCTGTTTTAGAGAACTAGTTTGAATCACTGAATAACACTCAGTAACAGGCCTACTATTCAGTAATTGCCTGGTTCTCTAAATCAGGGACTGGTACATCCGATCAATGCCTGTAATGCTGTCAGTACAAAGAAAATTGACAATCTGAGCTAGGTTAAGTTTTCTTGTCCGACTTGCCTCAGTAATGCTTTAGGTGCTAACCTTGGCCTTGATGCCAGTTTACATGTGCAACTATCTGGCTGGCTATTTAGGTGTCTATCTCTGAAAATTAGGTCAATCATACAATGTGTTTTTATTCCTCGGTGAAACAGGAAAATAGGATTTAGGACTTGGCTAATTTTGTGTCGGTGTATTGGAGCTAGCTTCTGCTGCAATAATTGAGGTGGTTGTGCACCGCAAGACTTATCCTACTAAGTGCTTCCTCTAACAGATGGTGCTCGGTGTCTCTGCTCTGTTATTCTGCCTTGAAATGTTTTTCCTTCTGTATCATCTACAGAACACAGAACCCTGTGTTAAAGCCAACACCAATATAATTGCCACCTGTCCTGTCTACATTTAGTAGGATTGTTTCAGTTTTTGAAGCTTCATCCCACGTCCCACAACAGCATGTACCACTTGCTGACATACGTGATGATTTATATGTAGCCACATAACATTGTGCTGGCCCCAATGTTCAGATGGATTTGACCTCTGCAGCACCCCTAAATGTCCATTTTGGTATCGATAAAAGGTGTTTTCAGTACTCAGTTTTGGGAGGATGAGAATACGAGGACCAATTGATGAAGGAAAGTTGATTTTTGGGCAAATTCAACCATTGCAGCATCCCCTAGTAGCCTGTTTGGTTTTGGATAAAGGGCTTTGCCTTTGGGGGCAAAGAGCGTTTCTGGATGAAAGTGGGTAGATGGTCAACAATAACTACGGCATGCTGTTTGTGGGATTTTTGCAAACACTTTCTCTAAAAAATTGCATCCTAGATCTGCCAGTGCAATTATCCCATTTTCAGTTTTGGAAAGTTGGCAGCTATGGTTTGCATGCGAGGTATTCTATTATGGGAATAAATGGTTAATTAGCACTAACTCACCATCAAGTCTAAAGGCAATGTATTACTTTACATATAAATTCTCTTCACACACAGATGTTGACCTTTAAAACATACAATTTGATTTTATATCAGGCTTTCCATTTTAGGTGTGGCCAACATCCTTACAACTGAGGGTGGAGTAACTGACCCTGACGTCCTAAAGTCTGCTATATTACATGATACAGTAGAAGACACTGAAACAACAAATGATGAGTTGGTTAATGCATTTGGGGACAAAGTTGCAGGTGAAGATGTAAATGAAACTATCCGTATCTTCTGTAAAATTCTCCAGTTTGGGACAGTGAAAAATTAATTGTTTTGCTCAAGGTCAAAGCTTGCACTGAATTTTAGAAATGGGCAATATTGACCATCTCAAACTCAAGATTTAACACAAAGACAAATTTCGCGTTGGTAGTTATTTTTGGCGATTTTATCTCTGTTAATACTGAATACATTGTTCAATATTTGAGAAATACAATGCCCATGTTCCAATTTTCAGAATGAAAAAAATCAATTTTAGCGTATTGAATTTCAGTATCTAAAATTATCATGTTCCTCACTAGAGAACATTCACCACAGGAATATCTCATGCAAAGTAATAATTAAGACTCTATGTTATTACGCATGCTAACATCAGGGAGATGAACAGCGTAAATGTTTTTCTGTTATTTAGCATGTAAAATACAGTAAAACTCAGTCAAATCATGCATGCATAAGTCAGATTATGACTTAACTCGCACAAAAGTTCAGCGGTAACTTTGCTCTGGATCATGCACTCAACCCTTTGTAAAATAAGTGAGATTTCACCATACTTGAATTAAACCTTGTGGTATGGTGGGAACTGACTTAAACGAGTTTTGCTATGGTTTTAATGTACCATGGTGACATTCTTGATATTGTACGCAACTGCTAAAAGTTAGGAAACTTGAAACGTATTTTTAAGTATACATCTTGCTTTTTGCATATTAAAAGAATTTGCTGACACCCTCGATCAGCCATGTATTAAGAAACAGCCGGTCAGAAACCCATTTTGCCGCTGGCACCTTTAAAGAGCTTGCTTTAGCTTTGTCTGATCCTTGGCATCATCTTACATTACCAAGTGTAATATGTTTATGGTAAAGTACCTTATGTAAAGACTGTGTGTCATTTAATAGGTGTCATTAAAAAAGTTTTGAATAGAATTGAGAAGTTAGTTAAAGTTACATGCAAAGTGATTGCAAAAGATTTAAGAGATTTATTGCATGTTGCTTCCCTGTTTGTTCACTTGTTGTCCCCTTGATTGTTGACTTGGGCCGTAAGCGAGGAGTGAAATATTTTGCTTTTAAGTGTCATGAAAGAATTCTCCTGTAAGAACTATTTTATATTGGAGGGTTGTCGTGCGTTTTACTGTGTTATTCAATGGGCATGGTCTTAATATCTTGCACATGTCTCCACTAATGGTTTGTTCTGGCTATTAGGTTTGTCCATGCTATTAGGTTTGTCCATGCTATTAGGTTTGAGTTGGCAATGTGCCAAAAAAGGAGAAAATATGTGTTATCCATCATTTTACTGATGATTCATGTTGTTTCACATCCTTTATAATTTTTTTTAGCTATTGTTGCCGAGGTGACAGATGATAAAAATCTTCCGAAATTGGAACGAAAACGTCTGCAGATAATAAACGCACCTCATAAAAGCCATGAAGCAAAACTGGTGAAGCTGGCTGATTTGTTGTACAATCTTAGAGACTTGAATAGACAGACTCCCAGGGGATGGACTGAGAGTAGAGTCACTGAGTATTTTGAGTGGGCTTCACGAGTTATGTCTGGTCTCAGAAACACAAACGAGACTCTAGAAAGTGCACTTGATGAGCTACTAAAAGCTAGAACTATACCCACAGATTTGTAACCTAGCAACATTTAAGTGAGTAAAATTGTATTTGTTATAATGTGTTATCAGGAAGACCTTGATTTGGCCAAAAAGCATATTTGGTTCTGGTCTGCACCCAAATAATTTTTGAAGCTGTGTATCACTACTCAAATAAGCACACCTTGGCTGCATATTTTTGTCAAAAATTTAATCTTTCTTTAAGAAGCCTCACAAATGCATTCATCTCAGTTTTCAATATAGAATCAGGTCAACTTAGCTATAAACAATGCCTTCAGTGATAGGTTTCCTTGGCAACGCTCATATTCCATTTATTGAACCGAATGTTGTACGTCTGAAAATTATGGAGGTCCTTCTCATTAGGTTTGATTCACCTAAAATGGATTTCCAAGAGACTAGTTTCTATAGAATTTTGAAAATATTTTCTTAGTGTATCATTATTCTGACTTTGACTGACTCATGTTGTGCTTGTATTTTGCACCCTATTGTTTGTGCCTTGTGGCATTTGTTTATTCTTTTATGTGGCACAGTGGGTCACCTTCTCTCTCTTCACGTTGGTGGACATGTATAGATCCACCTCATATTATGCTCTGAAGACGGAGGTGCATTCCGAAATATTAGCATTTTTTTATTTTTGTGTTTGAGACAGTAGTTTGCATTCTGTCTACAAGGTGAAAATCTATAAATGTTAAATATAATAATATTTAGTAACATTAATGTATGTGTGGAAACTATAAATACAGTATTTTCAGTACACCAAGAAACATATTTACACTTATAAATTAGAGATTGTCAACTAAAATGACTACTCCTGCACACAAAATTTGACTGTTTGACTCAGTTACATTTTCCTCCGATATTATGACTGTAAAACATGGGATTAAAAAAGTAATTTTATCAATGCACGCATTTGTAATTGTTAAAAATGAGCTATAACGCTATTGCTCAAGTGGGCCTGCATGAATTCAGCACTCTCATTAGTATTTAAAGGACAATAAAAGAAACGATGAATGAAGAATGATGAAAGAAAAATGAAGAGTTTTTGTTGAAATATAGTTTGTGTTGTTGTGATAAATTTACAGCAGAAAGTGAAGTCACTTCATAAATCTTTTAATAGAGATGTCTTTTAATTAATTAACTATCCAGGCACATAGTGAACAGCATCATCTCCGAAGTCAAGAGGTTCAGGTGAAAAATCACTAGATTTGCCCCCAATTTGCCTTGCTCCTACTGAATTTGATATTTCAAAGGCAGCACATTTTATAACTGTTTCTGGGTCATAATAAAGGTGCAAGTTTTTGTTTCTGCCCTAGCTGCTCAGATTGTCTTAAGTAAACCCCAGTCAAGCTACGCTTGGCACTGTCTTCTGGGCCACTAATGATTTATAGTTACAGCACAATTATAAGTGATAGTTTCAAGTGAAGCCAGTGTCAGGTTGTGGACACTCCCTAACTGTGTCCGGCGATCCAGACCTCGAGTTCATGCTTACACGGTCCCCATGCGTATTGGCTGGGAATACATGAACAACGACTACCGAATTGTGACATGATGTTGATAATTGTTCACTTCACCTTTTGAAACGTTAACTTCTTTGTCTATGTTTTGTTTCGTATTGTATTTGAAAAAGGTAAAGATTACGTATTTTTCCACACACCGTGTATATTGAATTATCGTATTCCCTTTGTTTGCTAACGATTTTTCGTCCTGTGTTTATCATAATTTCATACCGGGTTTATTTTTATGATATATGACAATGGTTCTCAACTGGAACATTCAAATGTGGACTAGAAAAGCACGGCTTTCTAACAACGTTTACAAAGCAACTCTCCGGGATACTTTGGTCATGTCAAAACTGTCTACGTTAAACCAGAAATACTAAATCCTGTGTATGACAAAATGTGGTGCCGAACATGTTATATAAGCATAGGCACGCTACCTGATATTTTAAACAAAAATCAAAAAATGTGTGTAACAAATCATGTGTTAGTGTATATTTGGTGTTTGATTAAGTGATACAAGAAACTTGTCCGTGGGTAAAAACGACTTGACAAATGGGACATTGACTTGACATTGACTTTGAACCAATATTAATTTCTTGACCTTCTAGAAGAATATGAGCTTTATGTTACATCTTTCGCCGTCAGGTTTTCATTCCGTTTCGTTGGCAATCACAGTGTTGCCAAACACTGTATCAGTTGTATGAGTTCCATTTTATAACAAATTGTTCTTTATGTGATGATTTGCGTGATAAGTTCATTCCTGGATTCAAAAGTTGCTCATATTCTACATTCATTAGACTAATGCAAGACGTCTCAAAAATTCTCAATTTGTCTAAATACCTGTAGAACGCCTGGCGAACCAGAAGAATATACTATGAATATAGGCGATGAACTATATATATATATATATTTATTTCAGTTATGCAAGCGTCTTTACACTTCTATGTATATTAATTGATATTATTGTACTATGGGCCGGAGTCCTTCAAGTTCAATAAAGTTTATTCTTCTATTCTTCGTATCAGTTGTAGGCCGTTAAAGTTGCATTTCACCCTATTTAGCTGACTAAAAAACGAAAATTGAATCGGGCATTTTGATCTCATAAAATCGGGTCTCCTAATATTCCTTACCTTGACTGGATTGCACTTCTATTATCAACCCAAGTCACAAGCTATTTTGTAAAAAGCAATTTTAGAGTTTACCAACCCTATCTGCAGCATTTGCTCGAGTCACTGATGGTTTCGGTGTTCTTGTTGGTGACTGAAATAGAATCGTGCCACGGTAAGGAATGTTATGAGAACGATTTTATAAGAGTGAAAGGCCATTGAATTTTCATTTTTAGCTAGTTAAACAGTGCGAAATGCAGTTTTATGTTACTCTCGATAATGGATCACAATTATTAAAGAAGGAAATGATAATAATTCTTGTTTTCTGAAGTTGTGTATTTCCATAAACGGAGTTAGGTTCTCCTACACACGCCACCAAAAAGAAACACAGCCAGTATGCAGATGTCTTTTATTGAGTGCGGGGCGGACATTTTTCTGAAAGATTGTGATCCTAGATTTCGAAAACTCGTACTTAGGTTTATCTGGTCTTTTCCTGGCTCATTTTAAACCTGTGCTCTCGAGCATCCGGGACATTTTTAGCCTAGTTCTCGATTTTTTTTACAAAAATCAAACGAACCCATGCGATCTAGTTTTTAAGCGACGTGTTAATCGTTTGCCAAGACAGCCACAGTGATTGCCCTTTGTTTTCTAAACGTAAGTTATGACCGATGTGTCACATTCCTTATCACAGTTTCTCCGCTATCACTGACATCTAGTGGAGTTTTGGGGAAAATCGAACATCTTAAAAAACAATAACGCATCACTCCATCAATTCATAAACAAAGACTAGGTGCTGGGATCTAATCCCTGTGCTCAAAATGGAACTCTAAAAATTCTTTTTGACACTTTACGTTCTACTTTTGTGCGAACTACGATGATACGTGTCTACTATTGTCTTCGTGCGTGTATGGTTTGTGCATGGTTTTTGTTGATTCGAGTGTTTGATCCAAGTTCGCACTTGATGACCACGAGTTATAATCTCGAGCAAAAAGTTGAGATTTGGAGTTCAGACTAGAACTTATAGCATTAATGCTGGGGTCATCAAGTGCAAGCTCGAGGTTAGGCAGTACCCGAGCTCAGTCAGAATAATGGACAGTTATCATGAAATAGAACGTAAGTGGTGCCGTGAAAATTACGTCTGAGTTCAACTTACAGTACAAAGATTAGAGTCTAGGCACCGACTTCAGGAAAAATTCATGACATAACGATGTGGTCAAAAATATCTTTTGGGGTGGGAAAGTGTCAAATTGCTTGTACCTTGAAAAATGCGTGGGCTAAATTTCCGCTGAATGTGCAAGTGTATCGTGCATTTTGTCACGCCTGCAAAGTAACCTAACATGGATCAACCCAAATGTTCACTTAAATCAGTATCAGTGATAACGATACATTGGTTACGTTGTAATACCCTGCCTTTGATAACGCGCCTCCAGCCATTTAGTTCAATACAAGAGCGTCTTCCTTAATTGAATTAGATCGTTGGCTGCATTCTCGTAGGTCTAGTCTGTCTTGCCTTTTTGAGCGCGCAGTTTGCAGTGATAGGTAGTTTGAAACGTGTTTTTGTTTTGGCTACCGACCCATTAAAGATGTTTTCTTTTTAGGTGTTTGTTTATTTTAACACAGGTTCCATTCAAATATCTTTGGGCAACCGGGAACCGTGTTTGTCCATGTAACCATCCATTCGACCCTGCCTTTTACCGTGTCACGACCCCAGCAACCTTGCGAAATCAAGGTCGTAGATGCAAAGATTTTTCAATCTTATAATGGATTTTCTGTCCAGGTTTACCGTTACAACAATCCAACAAACGGTACATTTCGTTGTTATTGTTCTTGCATAAATAGGGTTTCAACAGCTTAATTGTGTGGAACGGTAACATTTTCACAAGGCTCCACTGTGTTGCGGGACAATCGAAGCAGTTCGCGCGTATAATTAAGCACCTATTGAAGCGCCTACGTTGTATAGAAACCTATGTAAACAGTGTCGGTAGGGCTCGCTCAGTGCTGCCACTAATCTTATCGAATGTTAGCAACCGTGAATGCTCAGAGACGGGAACCGGTAACACACGGTAGGTGATGATTATGTGACGTTTATTAACGTTTTATGCGTATTTTAAGTTAGTAATGGGCTTAATTGTATTATGTGTCTCCAACATTAGGCCATAGTGGATATTTAGATGCAAATTATATGAGCATTTGATTTGGATAAGTGTCCCTTCTTGCCACATTAGTTTCTTTACAGAGGCTTATTAATCTGATTTAGCGAAGAGATAGTAGTTTTTAGACTGGCCTGAAACATTCTCCAGTTAGCTTTAAACACACGCCGGATTCAGGAGAGACTATGGTGTCTTACGACAAGCCAGTACGTTGAGACCATGCATGATACGCTTGCTGAGTTTTGTGTCTACACGTAAAAGTTGAGAATCTAAACAAAGCGATAGTGATCAATTGAGAGACAAGTTCACAAATGATTTACCACTTGAAGCTAGGAACTACTGCTTTCTAGCTTGAAATTTAACTGGACTGATTAGCCATTACGGGTGAAAATCGAATTCATTGCCAGTTAACCAAGCGCCTATTCGGGCATATTGTGTTGTAAACATATATATTGACGTATTGTGATACTCGTTTGGTTTCAGCAATATCTATTTACAATCGTCTGTTTGCCTTTGAGTAAACGGAAACGTACTGTGCTTTTAGAACGAATCTTTATTTATATTAAATTTTATTTCAGACATGGTTCCCCGGGGCATTTAACAGTGAGTAACACAGGTAATTGAGTTGACTATCGCCATAGTTACGAAACAAGTCAATCGTTCTCGTTAATCGACGTGTACTTGAAAAGCAATTGTCGTGTTTGCCCAAGCATTTACATTAAATAACCCAATACACGTCTGTGAATTGTAAGTCTAAGTTGACTAGTAGATTAGAACTAGTGCATTTTTAATCAAACATATGAAAATCGATTACATTTCCCTCATCGGAAACTCGTCGCGTCACTTTTCGATGAACACGGTAGTCAGGGGATAAGTATCCTCTGTAAAGAGTACTGTAAAAGCTGTCACGCATGTAGTCGTTCGGCAAATATCCTAGATATGAAGACATTGAAGTGTGGTTTTATTTTACAATGAGAGCAATAAATGGGACGAGCATAGTTTTACGTATTTAGGTCGCGTGTAGTTTGTAACTTCGTTCCTGTGGGTCATCTGGTGGCTTTCAATAAGTCGAAAAAAGGTAGTCATTTTAACTGTAGTTTTTGAAGGTTTGACAGTGACGCAATACGCATAATCAACAATATGTTTACGTCGGTATCTCTGATACAGTTATGCTGTTTTCCTTGAACAGGTTGGTGAGTTACCGTCTTCGCAGTTATACAGAATGAATGGTATTCGGGTAACGAACGGCACGGAATCGCCCCTCTCAGCTCTTATGACGAGCGAATTCTCAAGGTTGGCGTCTGCAAAACAGAAAGTGAAGTATGATGAAGTATTCGAGCAAACGGAACTGTTTCGTCTCATCCAAGAGAGTACGAAAGAAAGTCTTTACCAAGCACTCAACGTCGTTGACGCCATGACTGAAACTTCAATAAAACAGAAGTCCGATACGACGGGAAACACATTCCTGCACCACCTAGTGGGCAATTCATTACAGATTCATAAAAACAGTGGTGGGGACTTGAGCGTTGCTTTTCCTCTGGTGTATCGTTTGTCTATAAAGGGTGTGGAGGTAAACATGCGGAATGGCGTCGGGAATACGTGCTTGCATATTGCTTGCTTTAAGCCGTTTGCTGATGGTTTCTGCGAGCATCTGATACGAATTGGTAAGACACCACTGTACGGCGACAAGTGTAAACGTCACATCTTGGCAACTATTTGCGAGCAATTTGAATTGCTGGGTTTTGGAAATCATCTTCAAGTTGGGAGGATTTCATCTAATAGTGTTTGTGGCATGCTGATGATTTAGGGGAGAAAGCCGAAACAGTTAGTGACGACGATCTAGAATGAGCAGTAGTTTACGGATCCTAGATTTTTTAGAATCAGTTTGGTGCCTGTTATTCAGTGCAGAAAATTAATTCTCAAAATGCTTGATCCCTTTAATTGACTACTACCGTTAAAATTATATTCTATCAGATATGGCTTTAGGGGGTCGTGGGTCGGTGGGAACCTGGTCCCCTTCTGGGCATGACAAAAAAGAAAACAAATCGGCGCCAGTACGTTATTTTAAGGCACTGATCATTTGTGCTTGTCCTTTCTAAATTGTGGCAGAAACCCCTTATGGCTCCGGAGATCCACCAGCGGGCGTTAGCCTACATGCTCCCTGGCTAACAAATGCTGGCTATTTTCGTGAATGGGCGGCGCACCATAGGGGGCTGGGGGCTATAGACCCCATTTTTTTCAGTACTCCGCCGCCCATGGCCTGGTGGGCTACGGGGGGAGGCCTATAGCCCCACTTTTTCAGTTCTGCGCCGCCCACGGTGATGGCAGTATAAAATTTTGTAGATCTTGCCAGAAACATCTAGCAGACTTCAAAGCTCTGCAGTTATGTAGTTTGATTGACTAATTTAGACTGCCTGATGTGTCTTACTACTTTTCCTCACGTCATACGTTCATTGACCAACGCGTAAATACCGGGAGCTCAATGAACGTGAGAGCTGTACCCAGATATACTGGTACCGCCTGTTCCCAACAAATTTGAAAATCAGTTGTAAGCCAAATCTAGGGGATTGCTTCGAAGAGCTTTAACTGATTTTGTGCTTAAGCAGAGCCATTATTTAAAGGTGTCATTAAAACGTGCTTTCTGTCAAACAAAAGGTTTTCATTTAGGCTATTTACAGCAATGAAGTTGATTTTATCTCGTTCCTTTAGGGAATGGGACGAACTGATGTTATTTCTATAGACCAAGCTTATGTATGTTTAGGTCTCCCCAAATATGTCATGTGGTGAATACCTTGCTGGTTGGCGGTTGACACAACAAAAATTGGTTGAAATATAAATAATGAATATATTGATTAAATGTTTCAATGACTCTCCAAAATTTGTAATATAGTTCTCAGTGAAAAGCAATCGAAATTCAATCAGTCCGTGATCACGATTTCTGTGTTCTAGCACTGTACTTGGATTCGTGTTCCGTCTACTGAACAGTCTTCTGTGACCTGAAACTGAACGTACCGCGAATAAAACGCTTACAAGGAAGTCACGCGTTTCTAAAGATAATGCGGGAATTTTCACCGCTCGTCCTTCTGAGCGACTTGTACCAGGATCGAAGAGAGCGCGGCCGACCGGAATCAGGTGATGACCGCTTTGCCCGATGCGAGCAAGACCCAATTAATGTAATTATCCGACCATAAACTGTATTAAACATCTCTGACTGTACATAATGGCGAATTTTCAAAATGCGTTAACCACTAATTTTCGTTCACCGAACACCACGGCGGTATTCAGCTGGAAAGAAGACAACCAAGTACGGTTTTCGATTTTTAAAAATCGAACTAATAATCTAAAAACTACAACCATTGGGTACGATTGAAGATAAACTACAGCTCGTATTGATATACTCGGTGGATATACAAACGCTGATCAGAGTTAACAATATCACATGGATTCATTTTTTATATTCTTTCAATCTCGTTTAATCAGATTTTTGACCAGGAAACAATTGTTGTGCCACTTTTCATTTTTATTACTGACAAAGAGCTAGAATAGTTATATAGTCAGTGCCACCGAAATCGTCCAGAGATTCAAAATCTTCAGTTTGGTTATCACCATATTTGCACTTTTGTATATTTCATGATTTGAGTTCTAATAAAGATTAAACTTTAATGATACGTGAAATGTTTATTGTACCTGTAATGTGGTAAGTTTAGGGATGGGCTCACAATGAACCTAACTAATTAAGTTTAGCTGGCAATCAAAATCTACCACTGTTTTGGTACTTCAAGTTCAAAACTTAGATAAAAATTTATCAACCCGTTCCCGGTAAGAAAAAAAAAATGGGCAGAAGCATTAAAAATTAAATAAAGAAAACCAATATGAAACTTATCGTCCCTTTGGGAAGTGGCCCTTTGTGAAGATAAACACAAGTTAACCTTTTTAGTCATTTTGTAATATTTATAATGTACCAAGTTAAAACTACGCTTCAGAGTTGCAGGCTATAACTCTGCAAACGTCAGAGAAAACCAGATCGGGGGTACTAACAACAACCATTGTTGAGACAGTAATGCTAGCAATTACCTTTCCACTTCATTAGCTCAGGTCTACATCAATACAAAGGGCGTGCTGAATAGGCCTCGTAAAAGTTGTCTGGGGCTTAGGGAATCAGATAGTCACCAGTGTAAGCGAGAAATTCTCCACATGATGAGCTTCGTCTAAAGAAATAACGACATTTCACTTCTTCCCAAGCCCTAAAATTCCAGTTTGAAATTAATTTCGTAACTGTTAGTAGCCTCAATCAAATCTTGATTTTTGACAGAAAGCATGGATTTGATGCCGCTTTAATGTTACATTTTTATCGCGAGGATATTAAATACACTACAGTGAAGCAATAGTTAATGGGGAAAACGTTTTTCAAAGATAACTACGAGTCTGTATTTTTAGTAAAGGTAACATCGAAAAAACGGTTTCTTTCTCCCTCAAGTCGGCTGTAAACCTACCTGTAGTTCTCAAAAATTAACTTTTCAGTTAGATCCTTTCTGCTATATAACTTTGTTCCCTCCTCTCATGAAGAATGATTTCTGGGCTGTGGAAGCTATGACAGTTCAGTAATCCTTGAGACTGTGTTCGGTGCATAAAATGACACGCCGTGACAAGCCAGCCTCGTCTAAGCAACAACTTACTCTCAGCTCTTCGTGAGCACAGGAATCATTTCGGATGCAAGTAAAGAACAGAGTTATTGATAGCTGTGTCCAGAATCGAAAGTTATATTTTACGGGAAAATGGTTCATAACTATTTTATTCTTAAAATTGTGTCCAATAAACTGCCCCCCTAAATGGCACAAGCTGCTGACTTATTGTTCTTGGCGTTCATGTCCGTCTCCAAATGGTTACTCAGATGAAGGTGTCATTATTATACGCGTGTGTGCGCGCGACACCTGATGAGAAGTTAATGCAATTTTTAATGTGAGTCGAATTGCCCACAATGCACTTGGCAATTGTGGAATATTCCTGAAATGCGATAACACGACGCATTTTAATTGAAAAACTTACTGGATAAAAAGAAAATGCCCTAATTATGAAAACGAACAAATGTTTAGACAAAATGTTTGGACATTTTCAGTTAAAAACTGCAGTCGTGTTAGGAACTTAATTCCAGCTGCTTTATGGTTACAATGAACTCTGACTATTATCTCATGAGGCACGTTCAGGTAACCGTCGTATTTACTTTCAGGCTGCGATCCCTGTATAACGAACGAGCGCGGGTGTCGCGTTGTACACTGTTTCAATCATCGCATCTGTCACATAGTGAAGAGACAGCCGCACGCATATTCTGGCATTTGGAGCGCAGGTAAGTTAGTTGCTAACCTGTTCTATGCTCTATTTTGAATCGGGCGCAAGTCCCGCATGGCTACTCACGAACAGGTCACGTGCTCTAGTTGCTACGTTCCCGAAGGGGTAGCTCTATATTTTTGACAGTAGATACAGCTGAAAATTATAGATGCCACCTAATTTAGGGTTTGAATTCGAAAATAAGGGACCCATTTTTGGGAGCTTTCATAAAAATGTCACCCTGTCGTAAGATTTTATTCCAGAAGCTCACCCTCTTGTATACAGGGTCAATCTCGTAATCCCGTAACCCTTTTGTTTGGAGATTCTTGACCACTGTCATTTTAATCCATTAAGTGCGCAACTAGGTGTTAAAAGCGAGTACATCTTTAAAAACCAACACTTTTGAAATACTTTAAACGTTTATTTAGATTTTTGTCGTTGGAAAAGGGTCCTTTTGTAGAGTTTTGAACCTTTAAGGAAATCAAATCAGAAAATAGAAAATAGGTCGCTATTTCGATGCGAAACTAGTGTGAAAGAGTCACCCATTTGAGCGACACGTTCCAGATACCTCTTTCATGATGGGCGCACTGTTGAGTGACTTCCGTTATATCTATGCTAATTGGGGAGCCTATCCCAGGCACAACACAACTTTGTTTGAATTAAATAACCTCTTTACTATTGTTTGCAAATTTTTGATGTTTAAACTTTTGAGAACGTTTAGAAAGATAAGTGTGATGACTCGGTCTAGTCATTTAGGACTGTCACATTCAAGCAGTATACTGTTAGTACATGCACTCACTATGGAGCACGATTATTCACTTGTTATAATTTCTACTTGCAGTGAAGAGGGAACTCTATTCAACCGTTGAGATGTACCTCAAATCGTGGATTAGGGTGGATGTGAGATGCGGCCGGAAGTTACTGAGGGACACGTGTGAGGAAACAGGAAATCTCGAGATTAAGAGATTGTTGGAAGAGTGGCACCCGCGGGCGGAATTCATCCATGCTGTTCTTGGAGGACAGTTGGATCTAGCAAAGGAACTGTTACGAGAAGCCGGTAGGCGTAACTACGACTCAGGCACAGGTTCAGGGTCAAAGGGACCGGGGATGTAATGATGGAGAGCCACAATGAGCAATTCATATTGTTCCATTACAGAAATACAAAATTGGACACCCTGTGGATCTGTGCTTGTGCTTTGACTATTTTTGACAATCTGGGACTCGAACCTTACCAAGGTTGCAAACACCTTCCATGGAGCCCATATCCTACCCCACCGAACTCACTTACCGTCCACGCACTACAAGCACTCTTTCCAGTCAAGGACCCTTACCACCGAAGATGAATTTAACCACATACCAGGGTTTTTACTCTATGTTCCTGCTAAAGGTTTTTTTGCGTGGTTTGAGTTCTTGTGGTTGGGTGGCAAGTGTTTCGTGGAGAGTTGTAGTAAGGGTTTTCTCCCGTGGTAACGGTGTTTCTCCGTTGTAAGCTAAAGTGTTCTGGCGGCCCAGTTATCACCCTACCAATTCGGACCACTATATGTTTTAGTTGAGCGCCACTTGTGTTGCCAATTTTCCCACTCTTGTGGGGTGAGAAATGAATGAAAATTTCGTGTTTGTAAATAAATTGATTGTAACTGTTACGAAAAATGAATAATAAGTATATAAGTCATTGTTAGTTTCTTTTTCAGTAAGTCTTCTAATCGAAGGTCGTTAATACTTTTATGCAAGAATTTCCAACTAAGCGTGATTTGTATTTGATTGTATCTGATAAACCTTTCGATTGCTCTACTACAGGCAGGAACGTAGTCAACATTACCGATGCCTCCTACTCGGTTCCAAAACCATTAATTGTTGCTGTTCGGGAACTAGGAGAACCCCTTCGAAATATGTACGACTTTCTTATAAACAACGGCGCTAATGGCATCCAAGATTATGAAGGTTTGTACACTTTAAAATAGGAGTTGGTATTGATTATTTAAAGCAGTTTTCCACTTCCACAATCGCACACTGCTTCAGAAACCAGTGTTGTTCAGCTTCTGTGCAACTCAGTCCTTGGCTGTATTACGCTAAGAGGTCTGTTATTTCGCTCAAACATCAAAGTCAAAATTGTCGTTTTTGTGTTTTTTAAATGCTGAGTAACAAATAATCTCGTTATCACGCGATATCGTTCAATGTCAGTTGGACATTGTAAACCATGCTAATAAAAGAATGACATTTTCTAAGTGTTTATTTTTGTTGCAAGTTTCACAAAATAGAATTACAAACCTCATGTGCTCAATCAGCGAACATTTGTCGTACTTCCATCTATAAATGGACCAAAACCATAAATAAAATAACCTTCGGAAAAATTGTGTCGAGGTTGCGTTTTTTTATTTTCGGGTTATTCTCAAATTTCTTTTAGAAAATCTTCAGAACTGGAAGACAGCTTTCCATTCCTCTCCACTCTATCAAAAACTCATAGAGCACACGGAGGAAAGTTTACTTGATGCCATCACATTAGTAAGGGAAGGAGAAGTGGATCTGCGATTAAAAAGTTTCAAGGAAGAAGACGACGGATGGACCTATTTGCACTTACTCAGCCATGTTTATCACGAAACGGAAGTGAACTGCCGGAAATATCTCATTCGATTATTGTATATGTTTGCTTTGGCCGGTATAGACATAAATGCTCGCACCAAAGACGGAAGAACTGCTTTACTTATGTCGTATCACGACCAGGATCAATCTCTTGTGTTTCATATGCTGCGAATCGGTAAGTATATATCACCTGAAATGCGCTCATAGAAGGAGCATGCACCTATATCAGATCTCAATGTTTTTTCTCAAATACTTTCTCTCTACTGCTCAATGTTCTTTGTATAGCTACAAACGCATGCACCTAAGCTTTACTTTTAGGCGTAGGTGAATATTTTACATCTGTTAATATGTGATTGCCATTCGTCTGTTTTGTCCATACTTTTTATTTTATATTGCTCAGCTGTACCATTTTACGACAGATAAAATACGTTCAGTCACATGATATTTTTAAAACCTGTTGCTCGGTTTTACTCAAATCTTTTACATACAGGCACACCAGCCTAATTCTGTGTAATGGTGAAGCTTCCATCGCGTAAAGCTCAAAGAAAACTCGCATGCTCGGTAGAGTGCAGCTTTTTGGTGTAATGTGCTGCTATGGTTTGTGCGACACTGAACGAAAATGATCATACCGAACCGTGACTTTAAAGATTTTACATTTATCAGTAAATGCAAGATTTATAAAATGCATATCTGATTCTGTGTTTACATCTTTCAAAGGTGTTGATGCTTCCCTTGGAACGCCATCTGGCGAGTCTCTAGCTATTGAGAACTATCAGTTCAAAGGAAAAATTGTGAAAGGGATTCGACATCATCGCAAAGATCAACCAGGGTTATGGGTGGCAGGTAATGTTTATTTAGAAATGAATCCGAGAATTGCTAGGTTTGGCAACCGGGTTTATTAGAAGTTTTCCTATTTTGTCTGCAAACTAGCTTACTGTAAACTAAAAATAATAGTAGTTAAAACGAGGAATCGTTTTTGTTTTATGAAAATGGAAAATTAAACAGCTTATTATTTTTTACGAGACAGTTTAGTTCGGCTACTTGCATTTGTAGTGGAGGATGGCGATCTGAATAAGGTTCGTGTATGGCTGGCCAAGTGGTGTCGAGTTCACACGACCAAGACGGACCGGCTACTGAAGGACGTGGCAACTGCTATGCAATATTCCGAGATTGCAGCGCTTCTTGAACAACAGGAGCACACGAGCGAATTCGTCACTGCTGTATTTGCCTGTGACGTGCCACGTATAAAAAACCTATTGGCCCTGGGGAAAGGTAAATCAAAATCGTCTTTTGTTACAGAGCACCTAGCTGTGGTAGTTTTGCGCAGTCACAACAATGACAAATTATCGACACGACTGAAATTTCTCATTAGAATGTTGGTGAACTAATAAATTCAAATAAACACTTGATGTCATTTAATCCTATTTATCACATTTTCATACGGACTACCTGTTTAACTGGCTTCGTTTTTCTCTGTTTTGAAATATATTAGACGTGACCCCTGTAGCAGTCGGAGGTTTTAGGTAAAGTTGTTTGAATTATGCATTTCCACTCATATTTTTGTAGTCGTGACATAAAAATGCAGAATTTGATTTGATTTTAGGTAAATGTAATGTGAATCCCATCGAACCGGACTTTAATGCGGGTTACCGAAAGGACTTCAGCGTAGAGCACGTGCGAAGACCTCTGATAATTCCCGCCATAGACATGTGTACGGCAGACGTCGTGAAACTTCTCATTAGATTTGGCTCTGATCTCAGCATGCAATACGAAGGTACCGAACCTGTTATGTAAATTGTGTAGAGAAATGATTTTTGTTTAACATCAATGGCGGAAAACCCGTTTTTGTCCAATCACGTTTTTTGTAGATACGTGTTAGTGGATTCCAGGGCCCGGTCTCCAATCTTTTACTCGAAATGGAACTCGAAATTAGGTTTGGCATTTTCTACTCTACTTTTGGGTGAACTCAAGATAAGTGTCTATTATTCTATGCTCGAGTACACAATAATTTACGTAGATAATTTATTGCCCTTAGTTCACAGTTTGTAAACCCAATATTAAAGCAATAAGTTCGAGTTTGAACTCGAAATTTCGAGTATTTATTCGAGTTTGTAGCACGAATATAAGGGTCTTCAAGGGCAAACTTGAACTAGAAACTCCAATGCATAAACTATAATGTATTCGAGCACAGTCTGATAACCAATTATCTTAAGTTCGCACAAAAGGGGCAGAGAAATTGCCAAAAATAGTTTCGAGTTCGTTTCGAGTACAATGATTAGAGACCGGGCCCAGGTGTCAATTAAAATTTCTTAGTCGCATCATGAGCGGTGATGAGTATGCACTGACACAAAGCCCAACCTTAGATGGTTTTCCTTTGAATGGTGCTTCAGTCCTCTGGAACTCGGGCAAGTGGAATTCTGAAACCGGGCATAGTCGAATCGTGTATAGAAACGTGAAATTTTTGTTTAATTTACTACTAGAAACTCTGAATTACAGGGAAGGCGCCCTGTGGCCCGACAGCATTCTGGGCGTTTCAAGACCATGTTGACAGCCAGATCACCCTTGTTGTCGCCCAAAACGCTGACGTGAACCTCAGGGACGAGAGGGGCGCTTCGTTGCTTCACAAAGCGATAAAACAGAGAGTAAAAAACTTTTCCGAAAAAGAGAGCATTATTCGTGCACTACTCGAGCGACGGATTGACGTCGCCTTGCGCGACATTGACGGCCTCACGGCGAGGGACTATATCGATAATTTCGACATCGAGTTCAAGGACAGGCTGAAGCGAATTGTTGATGATTTCGTCGTGTTTAAAGTGACAAACGACGAGACATATGTTGTTGAAGAGTACATCTTGGCCAGTTACGATCATATATTAGATGTGGAGGACTCAACCAAGAAGAAGGGTGCTCGCGAACTCGCATACCTTAACAACTTGAAGGAGATGCTTGAACTTCTAGATGATAGCGAGGCCTACACGGTTGGTATATGTATATATTCAACGAAGCATAATTCCTAAAGCCCCATTCAGCATCATGATTTTGGTAAAGGTTTTGGAGTGGAACTCTTTGTTTTCTTTTGTATTTTAATGCGGCGAGTTACCTTCCTAATTACACGTGGTAAAATCATGGTGTGAATGGTGGTTATTGAATACTTCCACGGGAAGATTTAGGCCCACTCGGGCTAACTTAACTTATACGATTTTTGCTTGACCAAATGAGCACTGCTTGGATCTTTGAACTTGATAGGTCAAATGCCTTACTGAGCGATAAAAGGATGTTGTTGATGAGTAAATAATCATTTGCAGTGATATATGCCCAACAGTTTTAAAATATCCACATATCCATATTTACGTAAACCATACCAAACTTTGAATTCCTTTCACTTTCCACTGCATGCGCGCACCCAGGGGGGGCTCGGTGAAGTGGGCAAAAAGGTCCGCCCCTGAGAGACAAGAGACAAAATGTCCGAGGAAATGGGAAAAAAGTCCAGTAAATAAGCGCAAACGCACAATTCACAGTGGTGCTCCCGTTTTTTTTTTTTTTTAGTCCGCCCGCTCTTTTGTTAGCAAAAGGTCCATAACGTCAGGAATTCGAGCCCCCCATTTTGAAGGCTGAGTGCGCGCGCATGTACTGTCAGGAAACGCACACCTTACAAATAAATGTGCACGTGGCCTTGAAATTACTTTGTAGGAAAAAATCCAGGAAACACTACAAGCTGCAAGAGATGGGGATTTGAAGTATATCTCTAAACACTGCCAAGAAAAACGAATTATCTGGGGTAAGTTTTCATAAGTGGAGATGATTTTCTAGCTTACAAGGAGTCTACCCAAGAAAATTTTCCGTAAAATACTATTTCATTTTGATATACGATGATGATCAAAGGAGTATTTTAACACATTGAAGCATTCGAGGTATATTGTTGTTCGGGCCACAATACGTGTGGAGTGCCGCAATATAAGTCACAACAATCAACAGGGACGCCTGCTGGAAGACATAGCATGAGACCGTCCGTACTCATTTTCGAAAATGAAACTAGGAAGCTACACAAGAACGTTACAGTTTAGTATACTGAATTAAGTAAATCATTTCAATATCAGTTCCTCAGTATAAAAAGGGTGTCTTTGTTATTCTAGGGAAAGACAAAGGAGGTCGCTCCGTGCTCCATCTAGCGGTGCTCTATGGCCACGCGGACATGGTGCGCTTTCTGACCCAACAGTTTCCGGATCTTGTGCATGCTCGAGATAACGTGAGTTATTATGATGAGTTAATGTTAATTAAGCAAACCGTAATGTCAAAGTTTCTGTCAGCTAGGCTCATAGTGAAGGCGTAAATATTTATAAAAATGTCAAAAATTATAAAACACCTGGACAGTCTACAGACGGTCCTTAAAGAGATTATCTATTTTAAACTACGTGATCACGGTTGCAGGCTTATGCTATCTCATCGAGAAAAGGAACGCATAGCTTCTGAAACAGCGCCAGATTTACCGTTTTGTGTGTGCCCCCGAGGCATTTTTATTAGGGGTCTATCTTCTTAAAATATCGCTGCAGGTATCGTTCATACACACTTTAAAACGGGTACTTTACTATGCAGTACTTTTAGAAACTTGACGTGAACAAATTTTTTTCTGAGAAAGATTCAGGTGTTTTAATTCATAGAGCCGAAAGCAGCTTTCAGAAGGTGTCTTTTAGCAATAGAACTGCAGTAATATCGCCTCAATGCTTTCAGTAAAAATATTAACAACTCCTGAGAAGAAAATGGTGCTTCTTAGACATAGTGCGTCAGACTTGTAGGTTATCTGGGTTGAGTTCAGTAACGCTAGTACTCGCTAGAAAAACAAGATCTTGCGCGATTCCTCGAGATATCTTCGTGTGTTTTCAATGAGAACACGTGATTTTGGCTAGATTTTTCTCGCCGCGCGACAGCTATTGAACTCTACCCTGTTGTTGCACGTGGGCTGTAATCTAATGTTAGATATTACTAGATAATTTTAATTAATTTTAGTTATAAACGTAGTTAAGTTTATATGTGTGTATAATTGAGGCATAGCTTGATTCCAACTACTTTTTGGACAACTATTGACCATTGTGAAAAATATACTCTCTGGTAAATAAATTTGTTCTTTATGCCGGTTTCCATAACAGAAATTGACATTTTAGTTAATCCACGTATTACCAAACCAGTTTCTAGAGACCGAGCGCTTGAAAAAATGTTGGTGTTTGCCAAATGCACACACTTGTCAAGGTTTTCAAAATAGGAATCCTTGAGAAGCACAAAGATATTAGTAGGATGCCCATAAGACAGAGACTCCGTTTGTTCAGGCACTGTCAAAGGACAATGAAATGAAGTGCCGCCCTTTCATATTTTGAAATTACTCAGCATTGATGTCCAGGGGCCCTCCTCTTTTCACTTAGAGAGGGCGCCCTGTTTCGTAAGTGTAATCTCATTTTAAAGGAACCCACTCTCAGACGGAATTAATATATTAACTATAACGCTATCACTTTTTCCTAAGGGTGATGCTATTTCCTTTATTCTCGCCGACTTAGAACACAGTATGGCTTTCGTCAGTCGAAAGAAGTCACTATATAAACATTTCGTATCATTCAGCCCTGTTTGTGTTTGCCTTATTTTCATTGGGCTTGATTTCCGCGTAAACCTCATTACACATGGCGGCTGATAAGTGAGTACCCATGATGCATGAGTCAACTACGGAAGCCATTTTAGGTGATTTTGTGCCACCAAAAATGAAAATTAAACTGAAAAATAACATTTAAATGTTAAATTTTAAAACATCTGGAGTTGTGTTGAGTACTGCCTTATTTGAACATAAGTCTTAACAGAATTAACTTATGGGTTAGAATCCGTTTTACGAAATGTTTTACTAAAATGAATTCGCGGAAAGAATGACTTTAAACTACATATATTAACATAGTATGGGATCCTCCTATCAGAGAGGACCCTTTTGGATGGCTTGGGGGAGTTGGGCTGCAGCAACCACCTCCCTTGCCCCCTGTAAATTCGGCACTGATTGAAACATTGAGACCTTTTCAGGCACTACACTTTTGCGTGATATTTGCTGTATCCAGAAATAACCTCGTTTCGCAAGATACTGCCAGACTAGAGTAGAGACGAGATGGTTTTCGATATGCCACGTAAATATATGCAAGTGACATGAAATCAGGATTGGTCTAAGGAAGCACAGATATCGTAAGTGTCTACGTCAGACCTGATATCCTTACCTGTCCTTCTCTGTTGACAGTTACTTCGGACACCTGCACATTACGCCGCTTGTCACTCAGAGAAAAAAAAGTTATTCGGGCTCGTCATGGCTGGAGGATCCAACAATCTGGCAGTCGATGTGGTAAGAATGCATCCCAGTGGTAACAGAGAGGCCATTCTCAGTACTGGGACAGACCTCGTTGATAGGTCACACACAAATTGTAGGTTTTCAAGAGGTCACGTGTCTACTTTAAAATAATGCACAAAAGCGTAATCTTTCAAATAGTGTGAAATATACTTTTCGTATGTCGGTCCGGTCGGTCAACTTCACTATCTGTTGTATAATTTCGATAAAATCCAAAACATGTGAGTTTTAGCAATCCTCTTGTCTTCTTGGAGATTTCTTTTAGTAAACAACTCTTCGTTCGAAAGTTTTGTTAGTTCTTCATAAAAAATTGAAACATTTTAATACCAGTTTTGCAAGAATTTAGTTTTCCCAGAAAGCGCACAGCTTTGACTCGGCCATAGGAGAATGTTTAGGAAAGTAGCAAAGGTTTTAAATGGATTAAAATTACCTTATTCACTCTTATCCCATATTTTATTGGACAAAGGAATTGACCAGCAGATTTGTTTGTTATTTTTCTAGAACGATCTGAATGTTCTTGAGTATGGTGACGAAATGGACCGCGAAACGCCTTGTAAGGTGAAGCCAATAGGGCGCCAGTTTTACGATTACAAGGTAAGGGACTGGTTATAACTGTTCATAGCTAGATCACTCACTAGTTTTCCCATCCTGTGTATGATGTACATCTACCGAACTACTTAAGCATGAGTCGTGCACGGGCAGTGTGGCCTTACGTAGCGCAAAGCACGTGCACAGTTTACACGAATATGCATCCTACCGGGTTTTTCCGTAGATACGTCCAACCGATGAAACGCCCATGGGCGTTTATTCGGAAAATTATGCTGAATAAACGCCCATGGGCGTTTGTTTGTTACAACTTCTGGTGTCAAGTGTCCAAATAGTGGGGCGTTCATTCAAAAATTTCCTCTTAAAAGAACACGATGCTTCAACGTTTAGTCGCAAATTCAATAGTTTTGTGGAGCATTTATCATTTATAAAAACGAGCAAAGTGCTGACGAACTATGCATTTATTAACATAAAATTTAAAAACACTTGTAAGTAAAAAATGTCAGAAAACCTATTACTTTCAGTTACCACGCCCCCCATTTCCGAATAAACGCCCGGGCGTTTATTTGGTGTTATTGAAACGTCTGAAATTTTTCATTTTCCAAATACACGCCCATGAGCTCATCTACGGAAAATCCCGTTAATAAAGACGAATGCATACGGTCTCTGCAGCTAATACTCTGTTTAGTTAAGGTTTGGCTTACCGACTACAGTCTCTGATCCCACTCAATTGTGTGTTTCAGGTGCGGAAGGTGATAGACATGGAAATGGAGAAAGTCAAGGCCGGGATCTGAATTGTCAGAGAATGCTAAAATGTCTTCGTTCTTCCTCTACTCTGCTAACGTCGTGTTATTCATTTTGTTTGCTGTTTCATCAATGTTCTTGAATGTGTTTTGTTAAAGTGATAAACATGGACATGGATGTCTCATTAGTTTTGACCGTTTCGTGCGTATGGCTTGGTGTCAAATAACTTTGTTCGCACCTCGTAGTTCAGTTGAAATAAATACGATGGAAAACGGAATGGTTTTGTGGAAAATTGACAATCCTTTTTAAATTTACATAATTGTTGGTGCCACTCAAAGAAACATCGTATAATATGAACGCGAAGCACAATTTTGGGGAAAACGACTGGAAATTATTACCTGAACTCAACAGTGTATCACGTGACATCCGATATTGCCGACTCCCGTCTTCCAGTAAGATATCAGTTGCTCCCACACGTGCTGGCGTCTGGGAACCAGTTTAGAAAAGTCAAATTGATTGTGACTTGTTGTTACAAAAACTAACTGGGTCATAATATGACTATCCTTTGTTCCATACACATGTCTCACCAAATTACGTAGTGGCCAGACCACTCGCGGTTTTCCAAAGTTAGCAGAAAGGTATCACCAAAACGACCATGCATATCCTAGCTTATAAGGTCCAACAAACCTCAGGCTGTGCAACCACCATGACGCCACGGGAAGGGTTACAAAATACTTCATGTCTTCTTAATCTCGCAAAAGGTTTAGAAATGTCCCACTTACAACTCCACTACCGGAAATCTTCTTTCAAATGTCGTTTACGCGTGTCCCCTGATGCCATGTCGTATGCAAAATAGTTACATTCTCAGTCATGTCAAGATGACTCAGCACCGGGTTGCTGCCGTGAAATCAGGTGCACAAATAACCTGGACTGAGTTGCGTACACCGCAAGACATTAGCTTGCACATGTGGCGAAAAGTATTCACCCATGGAACGGAAACAGCGAATGCAATCCCACAATTCAGCAGTCCAAACTTGCTGATAAATCACTTTGTGACCACCATTTTGACAGGGTAGGAAAGTAAGCTCTCGGGAATACTCGCGTAATACCACTCGCTTTTTATTTGCGTGATTTTACTGCAAAAACTTTCTAACAGAAATCATGGAAATGAATTTCTGACCATCTCGCGTCGACAAAGTTGCCATTGCCTCGTGGTTTGCATGGCTTTCTTTGTTCATGCCGGGAAAAACCGAAAAGCGCCCTTGGCGACAATGATATTTCATTTTTTTTTTCAAAAAAGCGACCCGAACTCTGTTTCGGAACAACAGTTTCTTCAAGTTACTTCCTGTTCCTCGAAAATGCACTGATGAGCTCAATTTGTCCCTTTTTTCCTAAAATGTGCCCATGGGCGCTTTACGATGATAGGCCATGGACGCTATGGTAATAGGCCCTTTATCAGAACCGTCTGTCACGTACGTTGCTCTCTCAAGTCAACTACTGACTTTTCCTTGTTAAAAAGATCATGGAGTGGTACAAGTAAAAGACTATTATTCGATTGTGTTTCTTTTAATCGTTCGTAATACATGACCAGTCTGTAGTATGAGACTCGTTTGGAGGCACTGTGCAGTTCTCACTAGGTTTTGCCCGTCAGTCCACACGTCACTGGACTTGTTTTGCCTGGAAGTGCACACGGCACTGGACTTGTTGCCATTCTTCCACTCTGTCGAAAACTATAAACAAACTGAAAACTTGTGAGTTCTTTCACCTAAAAGGTGACAAAAATGCAAATGTAACACCCGCAAGCCTCGCGAATGCTAAACACGAGCCAACACTAGGTCATGAAAGCAGTTTTTATAGACTCCAAAAACGTTATTTAAAAAATGTTACCATCCTACTATTTTTGTGCAATTTTGGGTTGTTTGAGGGTTACCTGAAACCAAAGATTTCTCAGTCGCTACTTAGAAATGCAACATTGCTATAAGGGGGCGGCCACCTTGAAGAAAAATGTATCTACATCCGAATTAATGGACTTCTCTCATTTCTAACATCAGACAGAAGCAAACTTACTAGTAATGCCACCTCAAAACAATTGCCAAACCTGGCCTACCTCAAATATTCATACGGCCGGATTCGTCGTGTTACACTGGACACGTCGTGTGAGTAGCACGGCACTCTTCTGTAACATTAAGGACAAGGTGAAAGTCACTCACGTGTATGCCAGGGACCCGTTCCAAGAAACTGACTTAAGTTCATATTTGGCTTAAGTCTAGGACTTGTCTCAACTTCCAAACTTTGAAACTTCCACATCCGGTAAATTAGTCAAAATTGAGACAAAAATTAAGTAAAAAACTTAAGATCTCTTTTCCGAAATGGACTTGAAAAAGTCGAGTTTTATCTTAAAATTGACTGGAATTTAAAATTTGTCCTAGTTAAGTCACTTTTCTTGGAACGGGCTCCTGACACAGCATGCAGGCCTGGAATTACAAAAAGTTTCGGACCGAGCATTCTAGAATGGAATAAGTTTAATAAAATTTTAGTGGTCAGGACTGAATGATGGCATCGCTTTCCAGCGCGATTCCTAGCTTTGCAGCTGGACGAAACCAACAAAGTAGCTTTGGATACATCCTTGCATCCACTAGATCAATTATTAGACAACAGAAAAACGAGAAAAGAAGTTAGGGACGCACGAAAGATGACGGTCCCGATATGACGGTGAAAATCCTCAGCTGATCATCTGCGAACATCTTTTGTTTTCAATGTATCTCGTCTACTGTGAGAACAATTCTTATCATTTTAGTTAGACTGAATCCCTAAAAGCTCGTTCATGGCATAGATGATGATTTAAGCTAAGTATACAATTATACATTGGAAAATTGTTTTTAACCGATGAATTTGGTACATGAACTTGGTCCCAGAAACTGGAATATGAACGAGCACTGGCGCTGTTAAAGCCCAGTTTTGCAGAGAAATTGATATTCATGATTTCTATGCTAGGTGTCACTCAACAGTTTTCGCTGATTGGAGTTTCAGTGAAAAACCATGTCTTGACAGTTCCAACACTCTGTTCCATAGTGTGTACGAAACCTGGAAATATGAACAGCATGCTGGACCGACGAGATCAGAAACCTTTCACAAACTAAATCTATTGTAACTGATTCCAAAGTCAGTTTTCCATCTTTTACGACTGTAAATGCAGCTGGGTACTTATAAAATGAACAAAAAACACTAAATCAGCAATTTTTTACCCCAAAGCTATCTTTTCGCGATTACTACGAACTTAGAGACAGTGCATTCAGAATGTAAAAACCAGATTACAGAAATCAAGTGAAAAGTAAATGCTGACCAGGCAGATTTCTGGTAAATTTAACTTCAGGCCTGCACGCACTAAAGATATTAAAAAGACACGACTGAGCAAAAAGTTGGTCAAAGGGGTTAACTGACAATCTTTCAATCAGAACACAATCAAAAATCGCAGACCTCACATGCAGCAAAAAACTTAAAATCCCCAGCCAACCCAACAAGGACCAATTTTGTAAAGTGGGGATTTAAATTCAACCCTGACTCAAAAATATCGAGTGCCATCCTAAGAATGGCCTTATATTCTACAACCAAACTGAGCGACTTTGTGCTTCAAGTCTGATGCTGATTGATAGTTGCACTGACATTAGATCCAGTTTGTACATTCTCATGTTTGCTTTAACTTAATAAAGAGAGTTTAATAAAAGTAAAAGTTGAAGTAACTGTGAGTTAACATCGTGACGATCTACTGGTGAATTTTTTATAACTTCACTGGCAAAATGCTAGCCAATAGATGGCGTACCGTCATAGGGCCTTTATTGTTTTAGCTCTGGTGTGATATTAACCCATTTAAAGAGTGCACTCGAAAACAGGGTACCCACTTTTTGGAAATTCCATGAAAAAGAGACGCCTTAATTTCGTGATTCTACGATTTTAGTCACAAAAGCATAACATATGTTGCTGTTTTATAAATCTGGTCATAGCTAATAAAAGTCTACCCTACTCGTAAATAATCGCCAACGTGGGCTTTTCGATCAGTGAAACGATCAGGACCCTTTAAAGCATCCATACAGCGCTATCTTTGACCATTGTTTTGGTTCATGTTTTGAGGTGGTACTTCTTGCTTTGTTTTGTTCTTAATACCAAAGGTTAGTTTTCTTAGTGTACACACATGACAAAACCAGAGACTCCATGGACTTCATTGATTTCTTCAAGGGAAGGATTGAAAATCGACCATCTATTTAAAAGATACATATTAAGCACTCGGTACGTTTTATATTGTTATGCATGTTCTCATTGAAGTAACCTTGATCACTTATCTTACATCAGACATGTTTTTAAGCATGCGGTTTCCCTTGTATCCATAGTCCCTGTGTACAAATCATTGTAAAACACATTTAATTTACGTTTTTAAATAATCTTACATTGTAAATTATTTCACTTTTCATGTACTTTTTGTTGTTAGCTTTGTTGTTCTTCTTAATTGTTATTATCTATTTAATATATTGTTACTTAGTGGTCAACTTTTAGCGGCCCGTGCCTATGCTAGGCACCCTGTCATATAACAATGTATGTTTTATATGATTGAACAATAAAGTTTGTTTCACTCTCTCCCAATCGCTAACTCAACTTTTTGTGAGGTCATACGTGTAACCGGAAGTCGTCGGTAAACGGGGAGGAGATGAAAACGAGGTCATAATCGAATCGGAAGTAACGTGACAGGACAGACATATGCCTTACTTTATATGGGGTCAATTAAGTTCATTTCGATCAAATCCGCACAATAAAGATTGTTCAGAGCTGAGGCTTTGCAAGTTATCGGTGAGTTAACTTATTGTTTCTCTAACATTACTGTAAGAAAAAATCTTTTTCTTAACCATTCACTTTGCAAATCTTTAAATTTCGTTTCGCGTACGTTGTTTTTAATCAACCGTCTAATCCAGACTGTAAATTCAAGATTCTTTTTAAATACCTGGTTTCTCTCGACTCCCGGCTACTTTTATTTTCACCGAAGGAGTCCTCATAGTCTCGTAAAAAGCTGAATTGTCGTCAATCGCTTCATACGATAGTCTGGTACTAGTAACTCGAGGTATGTGCATCGCTTGATAAAACTGAGTTTGCGTAACGAATTCCTCATGAGATGGTTTTTGCGGCTTGGAATAGCAAACTTTCAAGACAGTTCTTCCATAGCCCGGGACAAAGTGGTCCAAATAAAACCTGTCAATTTTTTATGGTGAATGATGCGGCATTGCGTATTTACTCGTGTCATTTGTAAATTATTGCTTCATTCAATGAATTGATGGCAATGGATGAACTTAGTTCTGTTAAATATTCATGAGCGTTTGCACAAGATCTCATTGGAGATGGGAGTTTGCTTCGCGTTTGGACTTGGTCACGTGATCTTATTGTTAGTATAAGACGTCGCTGCTTCGACTCGGCGTAATTCGTGCTTAGGTTTATTGGAAACAAGGTGGTCGCAACAACCAGGTATGTACACATTGACAACCTATACTGTTTATAAAAGCACGCCAATATTGATTCCAATTTTAAGTTAAACCATTATAAATTGTTAAAGCATTATTTAAACTCGAAAACTATTTAGAAATATATTGTCCTCCAAGTTTGTGCAATGTTTTACACGCTTTCGCTGTACGAACTACATGCTGGTAGTGGTAACTGGCCCGCCAGTATTTTGTCATAAGTAGACTGTAATGACAGAGTGTGTATTGTGCTCGCGGACATAAGTCGAAGATTTTTTGTTAGTTTGTGACGTATACTTTGAAATCAGAGCTAACTTTTTATGTCAGGACATGAGGACAAACTTTTCTCTGTTTAAATTTTATAAACTTTAAGTAAACCTGACATCTCAGGTGTAAAATACTGTGCCTACAAAATGGAGAACATTTAGTTCGTTGCTGATTAATGTGCATAGCATGTACCTGTATGTTGTACGTTGGGCCTATTGCCATGTGTACAAACCATTTCGTTACAATAAAGCAAATTTCCCACAATTCTTTTGCTCGGCAAAGTTGCATGTACTGGGCAGTATTATAAAACAAGTTTTGGAAACAGTACATGTGTGACTCAGCCGTTTTGAACGGGGGCTAAATTTGACTCGGGAAAAATATTACTGGTCAGCTCGTTAGAAATGTGCTGCCGAAGTGTTCACTTAATGAGGATTGAGGGAGACCCGTGGCGGTCCAACTGCCCCCTGTCCCTTTAGAATGTCATTAGAGGGGGAGCTGTTTTTTACTGGCTTCAGGAGTTCTCGTTTACCATATGCTCTACCCGGCAGTCTCTAGCTTTCCAGACAGTGGCTTTAAAAAGCAAACCTCCTCTCCCGGTCACTACTCCAAACAAGTTGTCGTCTCGGCAGTTGCTATGCAAATAATCAAGATTTTCACCCTGACATATTTAACATTAATATTAATAAGTTAACGATTTGCCCTAAAACACCATAGGCGTACCCCAGATGTTTCGCCTCTGTCAAAGTTCCTATAAGAAATGCAAAAGTGTAAAATGTTTTTCATGCGAGAATGGACTGCTGTTTCACTGTCCGGGCGATTTTTCAAATTATTATTTGTCTTTTGAGAAATGACCCAACACGTGTCACATTTCCACGACATTAACATCTAGACACCAGCGGTCAACTTTGACGTTCAGAAATCACCCGATTCGTTTCCAGGGTCAAATTTAACTCTAAACTGGATTTTACAATAAAGTACTGTAACCATGCTGCAAATTCTGACTATACACATTAGGTTCCCGCCTCGTCGACAGAGGGGCTCCTCGACAGGAGGATTAGGAGCCCAGAGAAACCTTGATACGACACGAGTTCACATCAAAGTAACATCATGGAGAATGAATATCCTATCATTTGTGTCATTCATTTGTGTGATTCATTTGTTAAGGACCAATAAGTTAAATCTGGCGTGCATTCCTTAGACTCGAAAACCTCAAGAAAACACAAAATCACGCAAGAATTCGCGAGATATCGCCATGTATGTCAAGAAAAGTACGTGATCATATCTTCTTTCGCGTCAGTCTTGCTTTAATGGTACTCAGCTCTGAGCTTCAATTCTCGGGGACTTTCATAATGACTGTTATTAGGCATTACGTTAAATACACGTAATTACACATTTAATTACACCAACTGATGAAAATTACGATTGCGTTTCTGTCGTCTTTTGAATGAAGGTCCGTACGTCGACAGCTACCACGGCGCTCCCGCAAAATTCTGATTTTCAAGTTAAAAAAATTCCCAGTAAAGGACTCACTTATGTTCCCTAACTTTTCACCACAATTGTGAACTTGTGGAAATCATTGTTGTTTTATTTACATTACTAAGTCGAATTTAAGCTTTGTTACACACGGAGAGGGACCTTTTTATGCAACGCCCCTAACCAAGGACTAGAACCCAACTTATCTCATTAAAATAAGGGGCCAATTTTTAGATGTGTTACTAAAAATGTCATTAGTCAAAGAGAAGTTCATAATAAAGACAAATTGATAGAAAAACATCACATTTTAGTTAACAAAGACACGAACACGCGGAACTTAGTTGAGTCCCTATTTGGGACCTTTTCATGCAGGCACATGTCCCCTCTGTCTTCTCTAAGTCTCTAAGTGCATGCAAAAAAGACAGTGACAAGATAAAAAAACTGCCTCGTTTTGATTCTCCCTTGGTACCGAGTACGTATGCTGCCTATAAACAACACTCAGACGCTGTCATATAAAATTAATTAGGGGAACCAGTAAACGATTATTATTTTTCAAAGCTTGATACCATCTTCCGTTCGTGTGCCCCTAGAGTCTTTACCCAAGGATGACCCTTTGTAGTCATAATCAAGGGAGTAGTCTCAATTTCGACAAGAACCATGCATCAACCCCTTCATCGAGACTACTGTGCTTTTTAAGTATAGCAACGGTTTCTTTTGGACTTAGAGTCACAGGGTTGTGATGCAGTCAGTTCGTCATTTTGTCTCATGAAGGTGGTTGTCGACCTTCGAATCTTGTCAGCAAGGAGTTATAAATCACGCCTCGTCCTTCTTGATCTGTTACTGCATTCATTATTTCAATGCAGTCGCCAGGCTATGACCGTCTGCCACCGCTGTTACGGCATTACTGTGGGTTTCATATTCGGCCTTCTTGATCAGGAAATTGAGATGTAAAAGTTGAAGTCAGAATTTTATGCAACCCGCTGACGAAAAGAGATTAGTATTATGCGAACCTTTTACTAATTACGAGAAATGTACTGCAATGTATAATATTTTACTTGCATTTTACGTAACGAATTTTTAACTAAATATTGTCAATTATTGATTCTCATGCATGCTTAATTATAACCATTGCCAATGCTGAATTAAAGCAAATCAACATTTACAAGTGCCGTTGTAAACCAAACACATGAAGAGTTAAGGAAATTTAATTAACAGTTTAACTAAAAATTCCTTAATTAATTAATTAATTAATTAATTGATTAGAGTCACTTTCCCATTTTAATGCACATTTAACAACAAAAAGTGTTATTTGTAGTATACGCAACATGTTTTTGTTATATCATCACAATTTGCATGTCTTCTCATCACAGTAGCAATGCAGAACATGTGCGCACCCAGCCTTTAATATGGAGGGCTCGAATTTCTGACAAAGTGGACGTTTTGCTAACAAAAAAGCGGGAGGACAAAAAAAACGGGGTATCACCTTCAGGTCTAGGAACTGTGCGTCTGCGCCTTTTTAGTGGACTTTTGGTCGGACATTTGTTTCTCCGAGGCGGACCTTTTTACCCACTTCGCCAAATGGGGGGCTCGTTCTGTGGGCAGAGAGTGTCAATTATTGTGATGTAGATTGGGTGAAATTTAAAAAGTAGATGAACTCGTTGCAGTAGGTCAAGCATGGTCACCTGCCCCAAAAGGCACCATTTTGACCCCAGTGGATACCCTTGACCCCAAAATTCTAGCAAACAAGGAGGTAGACATTTTGGGGGAAGGTACAACACAGGAGTTTTCAGCAAAATCCGGCTTTCCTCATTTTTCTTCCCAACTCCCATGGGAATTTGGCTACTAATCTTGCACTAATGATATTTATAAGATTGGCCTATTAATAATCTGCTTACACTGATATTTCAGTTTGAATGAAGTAAGAGTTCGTTAGTGTAAAAAAAAGCTCTCGCGAGACGGATTTGAACCATCGACCTAAGGATCACTACGTAACCATCTACAGTCCTCCGCTCTACCGCTGAGCTATCGCGAGCAAGCTGCCACGCATTGGTTTAACGTTGTACTAGTACATCGTTATGAAAAGCCGTTGTGACGTCATTGTATAAATTGGGGCGGTTTTGTATCGTAAGCCTACATCGCCGGGATGCCTTTCTGGAAAGAATCAGTGTTCCCGTCTAGAAATAGGTCACTGACATAGAACGCAGGGAAACTGAAGTTGTTATTTAAATAGGTTCACAGTGGCGGATTTAACGTGGGGGGAGGGGGCATGGCCCTAAAATTTTCCCAGATTCCATTTGGTATTGCGGAGGTCACGTGCGAATGTCTGACGGGCAATGAAATCCTGGCTAATATTCTACCATGGCCCCCCCTAACTCAAAATCCTGGATCCGCCCCTGGTTCTCGTTTCGCTTCTTTGCCGGGGTCCTTGTAAATTCGATAGTCACATATCATGGCAGCACACGTTCAACATAATGCTTGTGTTGAACAAGTAAATAATATCTCAGTGTTCCAAAATTTTGCCGGGAGGACTTCTGGAGGCAGGAAATTAACCGGCGTCACAATGACAGCTGTAGTAAGCCGGGCGTGTCTGCCGGAATTTTATTTTTCACACACCCAGTAAATGATGGCGGGTTGGGAGTTCAGTGATCCTAGAATTAAAAGTCTGTTACTGTTCTAGTAATCAGTTTTTGTGTGTTACTAGTCAGGTATGCCAGAAATGAATGTTAATATAAATACTAGGTAGCAGCGCTTCGTTGACATAAACGTAGTTTTTATACGATGTCCTATGTTCAGGCTTTCAGTCATGAAGGAAAACACCAAGACTAACAAACAAGTTAAAATAGATTTCGAGACCACTGACGTGTCTCATCGTCAGGCAACAGGTGAAATGAACGTGGAGGAAGCGAATAAACAGTGAAACATTGACAGCAGGTAAAAGGGGCATAACAAGCAGGGAGCGTGAATGTATCACACTATAGGGAGTCCACGAGCCTAACGGAACACTAGGGCCAGCGAGCTGCTCATTCAGCACAGGTTGTTCATGACTGATCTACAGAGACTCCAAAACCGACAGAAATCGCGCTCACTTGAGTAAAGAACACTTTGAGACCAGGGGAAAGCAATTTAAAGCAAAATTTAGTTTTTACGGAAAGCGGGTATATGGCAATTCAATATGGGAACAGGTGCATAAAATTAAGTTATGCGCTGGATAGCAACAATGGTGTTGCAGTAGGCTTACCACGAGTCGCGTTGGCAGTTGACGCCATATAACAATCAAACGTATCCAGTGGATAATTAAGTTTCAAAGTCTTATGTAACCCAGTTCTGGAGTGTAAACGGTATGCCATCTACACAAATACAAGCGTACGTACTAGAAAATTAACTAGAATCAAAGTATTTTTCACAGTACACGTTTTCTTATTTCTCAAATTGCACGGTGGACCTCATGTGTACTTGAATTCCTCTTGAGTAAAAAGAACGCGTCGCCACAAAGCGTGATTTTACCTCGCTAACTATTTGCCTTGGCATGTGATCATGGTCTAATTATAGACATTATCTGATGCATGAAATTATACCTAGATGTGTTACTAATCCTTTTGCAAATATGAATGTCGATTGTCATATTTGTTACTTTTGTGATCATTCGAAGATTATTTTGTGCTTTGATATCAATTTGTAACAATATAATTACAAAAACAGAGAAGAGTGAATGCCAGTTAATTCCACTCGGGGCCTCGCTCCAAAAGGACTCCATTGACAAGACAGAATGCAATTTTTCTCGAAGACAGAAAAACCCCACCAGTTGAATGCATTACGGGGGCCCTCCGAGAGGAGTCTATCACTAACAGCAGTAGAGTGGCAATACATTTCATGATCCTTACGGTCCCTTTAACATGAATTATTGTATTACTATGTTCAAAACGGGAAAAGAATGGCAAGTGATACCCATCCGAAAGCAGGTCCGTTTGAGTTAACGGAAAAGGTATACAGTTTCAAAACATGTACAGCATAAGAGCCACAGTTGAAGTCGTGATCGAGGGAACCCTTAACATAGATCATGTCGCTTTAAAATACAGTCACAAGGCGGTAATTAATGACATCACTGATGCCACTTTACCAGGGGTCCCTTGATAAATGCCAGGACCACTTCTTAAATTTGTAAACAATTCATTAATACAGAAACTCTGAATGAATTTGCACTGGAATTCTGTGCATATCAAATTTTCTCGGACATCGGTCTAAGTCCGCAAACGTTTCAGGCTTCAGGTGCCCGTAGACAATACATGTTAAAAAATAAAAATGCTGGGACTATCCCCGCCAGCGTCTCGCTCACCTCAAAGCCTAAATCCGGCGCTGGGTCGGTAAGTACCTTCTCAGATTTTCTGAACAGCAATTTAATAAGCGAAAAATTTCTTAAACACATTGCAAGGAATTCGTCTTAAAAGTCTTACGCATGTGCGCAATATTGTAAGTAGACGAAAGTCGTCACTCTACTAATTTAATACGAACAAGCAAGTTTCCCCTCCGAAGACAACAATAGAAAGTATCGACTTAATTAAATTTTGATGCTTCTCAAACAGCCCCTGTGTAAGTCTGAAGTGGTGACAGGCTCGTTTTCATTGTGCTGTGTATTTATCATTTATACAAACGGTATTCCTGTCTCAATCGATGCTGTGAAGTGGACGGATGCATTGAACCAATTAACTCGTTGCGATACTGTTTTCATACCAGCGCAATTTTTCCAAGTGATGAGTGGAATTCTCACATCTTCGGGGTGATGTTTAATTTATTCATTTGAGGATAAGAACGCGTAATGCGTACTCACGAACACTCATGCGACAACACTTGACACTTCTCTTGTAACCAATTAAACTCAAGAAATATTAATGATTTAAGGTGCCACATGTACACAAAGAATTATATTAGTTCAAAAAGGTAGTGAATCACGTTGTAGACAACGATGATCTGTTGCTAGTATTTTGTAGTTTTTTATTCCGACGGTGAGTAATTAATGAATTAATGAAAGTCGTCATGAATACTTGAATATTTTAGAAACGGTTGTTATTTTTGCACAACAGTGATAACAATCGTAACAAAAGATCGTTTCCAGGGGTAAATGTACTCCTGTAGCTATCGAAGAGAAGACAAAATACACTTTTTACCCATATAACTGCAAGCTTCATAAGTGCCTAGAGACAGATAGAGAAAACCATAACTTATTTTTACATTTCATATTACATGTAAATAAACAATGAATCATAATAATAAAGTCAATAATATCTAACAACATGGAAAAACATGATACAACACGCTACAGAACAATAAAAATACGACACATAACTTTGTAAACTGTGCACTATCCATCCCAATGGTCAAAAAGTATTATTTTGCCGGGATACAAAAAGGTAGACAGAGTTAATCCAAACAATTAGAGAGGGATCTCCGTTATAGGTAGTATCAATAAAAATTTTACAATTATTCTTTATTCTCGGACAGTTGAATGGTAGAATAATACGAAATATACTCAGGAAGAACAGGCAGACTTTCGGACTGGGTACTCTACAGTCAATAACATTTTAACCAACAGAGTATCATCCCGAAGCATGTCACTAAACGGAAGGGAAATTATATTACGCATTCATTGATTTTGGTAAGGCGTTTGATAGCGTAGATATTTCCCGTTTCTTGTTTGCAATTTTAATCAGAGGTTTGCAGGGAAAAATGTTTAACATTTTGCGCAGTATGCACGGCTCTATCGTGGGCTGTGGTACAGTCATTGACCACGCCCTATTTTAGTTCTGCAGTTGGTGTCCGGCAAGGATGTGTTTTAGTCCGTGACTGTTCCCGGTGTTTGTTAGCACACTAGTGTCTGATATTAAAGAAAATGTAGGTAGAAGTATATGCGTCTCCCCGGATTGTGATATAGGTTCTCTGTTTTTTGCTGATAATTTGGTGCTGGTGTCGAATACTGTTGCTGGGCTACAGATGAAGCTCAATGTCCTCGAAAAGTTTTATCGAGATTGAAACTTGGCATGTTAATATGAAAAAAACAAATGTTTTGGTATTTAAGCTAGGGGTTATACTTCCAAAGACTGATAGGTGGTTTTTGGCGACATGAAAACAGATACCAAATCGTACTGGAAGTATTTAGGGGTCACATTCTCCTGCAGACTTAAATGTAGTGAGTGTTGTAGAGTACTTGCAAGCCAAGCTCGAAAAGCAATGAGCGTCATTAAAGCCACTCTGTCAAAAATTAACTGTACTTCCCACACAATGCATTTTAAAGTCTTTGACTCCATGATCATGCCCATATTAACATAAGATGCAGAAATGAACCAGACACGTAGCCAGCTTTGCGCAGGGGGGTAGTTCGAATTTCTTCAACGGTGCACCTTTGATATTTTGCAAACGTCGACACTGTGGAGTTTTCAGTAAGGCCCTCAGTTGACACAGCTTAATTAGGGGGAAGGGAATCTGTATACACAACGATGATTCTCAGCTCTATATTACTGAGATCAGACAAATTTAGTAATACCAGAAATGAGAATGCCTGGACGGTTACTCGCACAGAACGATACTCAAATTCGTATGTAATGTGGTCTAGAATGTTCTCGCGTTACCTCTTGCCAAACTTTCAAATCAGATGTGCTTAACTGAGTGATTACACCTACTCGCACATAAATATTTAGTCGGCGAATGACTAGACGAATTTTGTATCTAGTTATATTTTCCGTGTTAGTTGCTTACATCATTGGAAATGAGAACAGCCCACTACTCCGAAGGTTCACTACTTGGAAGATTCACTACTACGAAAAGATCCAACATTCCCAACTCCGGTGAAATTTTATACTTTTACGAGCAAAAATGAACGATACTTAGGTTATTGGAGGCACTGAGTGGTGTACTTATACCGAAAACAACTCCCGGGTACTAAAATATTTTGTTTGGATTTCATGCGCATGCGAATTTGCCCGTATGTCTTACGATCACGGAAAAATGTTATTGCATTTTAAAAAGAATATAAAGTAGGAATATTGATAAATTATCAACCACGATGCATTCATCAAATCCATGTCAAGATCGCATCATTTCACAGCGCGAATGAAAAGTTAAGGGGCGCTGCGCCTCAATCTCACCCACCGGAACCACACATTGCCGGGTCGAAATTAAATGTAGTTAATAGGCTACCCTGTCCCTGCCAGTCTTCACGAATCAGCGAGTCTCGTCCAGCCTTATTAAATTAAAACTGTTTATCGCCGCAGCCCTGACCCGTGCCCAAGATGTTATCCTTGCTTGAGAATGAGTCGCTGGTTACTAGATTCAGATTCAAGAATCACGATTGGCAGTGATTAGAACTGAGGTCATTTGTAAACAATGTAATCAATGTATTATGAACTATTCCACTTTTGCACACCTCTTAAATGGGGGAGCTCCGGCAGGGGACGAGCCCCCCGCCCCACCCACCCCCTTTTTGGCGAAATGGGCAAAAATGTCCGCCTCAGTGAAACGAAAACTCCGAAAAAGTAAAAAACGAGACAAAAGTCCATTGAAAAGTCAGGAACTACCTATATTCGGCGAATGCACAATTCACAGCTGTGAACGTATCCCGTTTTTTTATTTAGTAAAAGGTCCAAATTCCCAAAAATTTGAGGTTCTCACGTTTTAGGCTGGGTGCGCGCATTGTTTCTAAATGGACACAAGTACAATGCTTTATTCATATCAGTTCCGACTCATTAGCAGGCAATCACAATAATGAACTGTGCGGCTCAGTGGTTTGGGGTTCGGACTTCTGTTTGGGAGACCTGGGTCCGAATCCTGGCTTCACTGGGCTGACAATCGAGCATTGCCCAAAGGTGTCTTCTACTTCTCTGAGTCGGATATAATGCGAAAGCGACTTTTGGGGCTGTGCTCATCTTTAAGAAAAAAAGAACTGTCGGAGTCCTGGTTTCAGAATTGTGGACATTCAAAGTAATGGACCTTCGGAGTAGCGAACCTTCAGAATAGGGACATGTAGCCTTGGAAAGTTTTTCCATCAAGTTAGTTGCTCGCATGAAGTCTGAAGCTGTGCACCATTGACAATATTGACACGAGAAGTCTTTCTTAATTGACCACAGTTTTTATTAGGTCTAGACCTACTTTTCTCCAAAAATGTGAACATGCTCGTCGGAGTTTTCTCAGTGCAAGAAAAAACGGCTATAGTTACGTGTCTGTTTTTGAGCAAAGACGGAGGACTGCCTGTAGTGAACTTTCCGTCGGCTTGTCCGACTTTAAAAGAACTGAAACGCACACACGTGTACACGCATGCATGTCAATTCACCAATCCACAGTCGAAGTGGACACTGGATGAACAACATACATGTATTTGAGGAACACTTTCAATTCAAAATGCTTACACTTCACCGCATTATCAGATGACAATTATCCTACTTTGTACAGGAATGGCAAGTGGTAATAGGTAGTTCAAATAAATATGAATTTTATAGTTTTATTAAACGTGATCTTGTTAGCGAACAATATGTGAATTTTTTAAGCGCTTATTCGAGAAAAATACTTGCGCAGTTTCGATGTTCAGGTCACTCACTCAGTGTAGAGAAAGGGAGACATATGGGTATTCCTAGAGGTGAGAGAATATGCGGCATATGCAATCTGGGTGAAATTGAAGACGATTCTCATTTCATGTGTCGTTGTCCTGTTCTTGGAGACCTTACAAAAAACCAGCTACCAGACCTTGTGAATGTTAATTCGTCTCAAGTTAGAGTATTTCAACAGAAAAATCATGACAGTATCCAGCGCCTTGCATTGCATATCCAAAACTCTATGGCTTTAAGAGAAAATTACCGCTCTCCGTATAAATACTTTGAATTTAGGTATTTATGTATATCTAGGCAATGTCTACGATGTACAATAAATGATATTTAATTTAATTTTGATTCATAATCTGCGTGTCTAATGAATGCAAGTTCTTCCATAAAATTACACAAAACCTCTTAGGAAACCGCACAGTCATAACCTCATAGATGAGGTGCAAGACACGTGACCACAGCAAATCATTGTGAACAGGTTTAACATTGCATTGTCAGCTGAAAATTCTTAAATATCAACAATAATGACTTTTGACAACTTTAGTAACCCGGTATTGTTGACTGCGTATTCGGTGATCGGTGGAAAAATAAAAGGATAGCTGGTTATTCTTGACATTTTAAAAGACTTTCCTGGTTAAAAATGTCACCAAGAAGAGTTATGATTTCCCTACAAATATTTATGTGAACAAAAACTTCTGTTAATTGGCTGGTTTCCGGTAAGTCCTGTCCTCACCAATAGATCGTGTAGGCAGGTACTAAGACAGGGTTTTTTGGAATCTCACATAGGATTGAAACACAAGTTATTTTGCTATTACAAATCATTCGACTCGCTAGTCAATCAGTCACTGACTTTTAAATTGACATATCTGTTATGCACCGGCGTATCAACAATACTATACGTACTGGGCTGAACCATGACTTCTCCTATTCATCAAAGCCACTTCTCAAGATATTATCAGTCATACACAAAATTGTCTTACCTGGTAAACCGTGGTCTTCATTTGATAAATACAATTTATTATATAAAGCCTGGTCGAAACAATACTGTGTGATTGCAGTGACAGTCTTTTGCACCTTGCCGCCGATGTTATGTGATAAAAATAGTTTAATGTAAGCTGGTATATTGTAACTTGTTGCAACAGAATGATAACACGGGAACTGTTGACAACTGCAATCTGACAGCAACGTCTGTAACAACTTGCGACTGCAACAGTGTCGGATAGGATTTTGTTTAGATAATCGCATACGTTGTTAAGTCCTGGTCACATTGAGCATACGACCATGTAACCACCGACTTGCGACTGAACGTTACAAAATCTCAGGTTAATAATGAAAAGAGCGTACGATTGGTCGCAGGAGTCGCAGCTGATCACCACTTGAAAAATCTATCGCAATGGTGTTTTAAATTGTTCGGTGTCTCCAAAATATAATCTAATCAAAGAATAAGTGTCCCTTCTTCTGTTTTAGCCCACAATTTTCAAAAAGTTCAACTAGAAAACATAATCTATATGTGTGTGTGTGTTCACTGGGAACTTTTGATAATTCAGTGTATGTCTTGTCGGCTTTTATCTTAAGATGCAAGAGAAAGAACATGTTACTTGCTATCATGGAGAGAGAAAGAACATCGTTTAAAGAAAAAGTTATCGAAAATGAGAGTCGCAAAATGGCGGATTTACTCACTTATTTATTTATTTATTATTGTAATATTTTCCAATGAGGGTAACCCATCAGTTCTCACTGCTTTCCATGGAGACCCTCATTATAAACATAGTAAATTTCTGTACGTGTAATTTCTGCAGGCAGGGAACCCCCAAATAACGGCCAATGGATCACTATTTGGAATTTTTCCGAATACGGACCTATCCTCCCTAGGCGTCACATATCATATCCTTTTAGTCCACTGCACAACAAAATTGACATAACGAATCAGGTTTCTTACAGACACAAACCATGTCCTCGAACATTTCCATGACAGAAAAGTTCAGTCCCCCAAAACAAACTGCATTACTACGACCCTGACCACCCGCAAGACTGATTGCTGTTCACCGACAATGGTCGTACGATCAATAACGGTCAACTCCACTATTCACAAGACTTACCTGGGATTGATCGTACAACCTATCATGCAAAATTTCGCACAATTACCTAAAATCAACATTTAGTACGCATGACAACTACAAAAACAAAGAAAATCCCTCGATACTGCATGGTCGTGCCACTCCCAGCTCGTGGATCAATTGTGCTATCAAATGGTCGTGCGATTCAGTGCATGTGATTCACCATACTTTCTGATATTCTCATTTTGGGGTTAAAAGGACTAGATATTTCTTGTTGCAAGTCTGTCCTTATTACATGGATGCCTCATGATGAGAGCATGTTTCAGTGCTCGCATCATCTTGATGATTCACTATACACCTACTTCTTTTGTGTTATTTCCTCTAGCTGAACAAGAGTTCAGGAAAAACTGTGTAACCCGAAAAATATTCACACCCCTTTCTTTTTTGCTCTAACAGCATAGGCATCAACCTATATAGACCAAAGAAACCACTGACAGCAAAATCATTCGCAGATTTGTACCTCCCATATCAACTGTTTCTTACAGTTATTTGTCAAAGTTGGGTGATTTATTTCCTCCACGCTTTATGTCAGAAGTTCTTTCACCAAACTGCCTCTGCGATCAAATTGACATGACGATTCGACAACTTGAAAGCCATTCTAAATCCGTAGTTGTTCTGCAAATGGCTTTAAAAGCTGCAACGCCTATTTCTTTCTTGTGAATCTCACTAAAACTTTTCCGATCATAGCGTAGAACTAGAAATTAAGATATTGTCCAGCGGCAATTTCGTTATACAAAATTAAGAGTCTTTCATGAATGTATCTATTAGAAGTATTTGATTGGCTTCTGTATTCACACGGCTTATTCTGTATCATCTCAGGGTTCTAATAGGTTGTAAAAGTTACATTATGCATACAATTTTACCGCTGTCATGTGATGTTGAACCTTTTAAAGATCCGGGCACTATCATTTACTGAGTATACGAATGTTAGTGGATTTTCAAAACGGAATTACAATGGCCGTTTTGCAAAGCGACTCTTGGTATAAAGATGCCGCCCATTGGAACAAAATGATACTTGACGAGTGATTCAATCGGTTAATTAGGGTAAAACTGGAAGCATTGTAAACATTTCAAAAACAATTCTAGATTTAAGCTCAAAACCAATACAAGTATATGTAACTATGAATGTGAAGCCAATGAATCCCGGGAGAAGGAGAAGAATACAAACCCAACCGGACGTCTACTCGAGGAAGCTTGTCACCTCTGGAAATATTCAACTCATCTCCTAAGACAGTCCAGCGCTAGATTTCAATTACTGTTCCAATATGCTTCGGCTTTTTCCTCATTTTCTCACGTACGCTGAGGACATTAACCCTTAGCATTTTCGCCTTGACTTTGACCGCTACTACACACGCCCGTGTTGAACATTTTTGCGTCACTATGCATCGAAACAGATGATGAGGTCTCCTCTTCGATTTTAGTTAACATTGACTGGAAGCATTTGTTAGGAATCAACGATTTGCAATAAAACAACGAAAATGTAACATATTTTTGTATGTTGGTCTGACATCAAGTTTTTATTGTTTGTTTGCACGAAACAGGTCGCAATTTTCGTCCGATCATCACGAAATTTACATATAACACGTAGTTCCGGAAGTACTGGAAGCCTATTGTTTTTCGTCACAATCGGATCCAAGATGGCGGCTGTGGCGGCCATTTTGTTTTCATTTTAAGATTCAAAGGCTTCTGGAGGCTACAATTTTTCACGTACAAATTTGAAACTCAGCACAATTAATGGACCAAATGTGCACTACATGTGTACTGGAAATTGTTCACTTCCGTTTAAAGATGGCGGAAATATTGGCATTTGCGCATGCGTACCTCGATTTCGGGAAAATCTCCTGTAGAGGACACAATATAGGACCAATTTCTTTGGATTTTTGCAGTTATTGTTTTTTATGACTTGCTATTATACAAAGCCAAGTTGCTTTCAAGATGGCGGATCTGGCGCATGTTGACCTATTTTCAGTCGTGCTGAGGTGCCACTTAAACGGGAGGAGAAAATGATGTGAATTTTTGCATGTAGATTCTCTAAAGTATACTCTTTCAAATTAACTGCAATAATTTTTTCTCAGACTTATCGTTTTTGAGATATTTGACTTTAAATTTCTTAAAAAACGCAAAATTTCATTTTTTTCGAAAAAAATTACGGAATTGTGTAATACTATCAAATTAGATAGAGTTTTGAACGGGCTTTCAGAGGATGTTTTCCATTTTTTGCTAAGGCGTCTACTTTTTGAGTTATTTGAGATTTCTGATAACGCTGTTCCTTTGTTGAGCGCTCTTGCTGCATTGATGTTGGTTTAGCTTCTGTTGAACTAGACTGTAGCCTATTTCTTATTGATTTATGACATCTAAGTTCGTCATATGAATGTTACGATGTTGTTCATCATGTCCACCACCATCATCATATTTGTCATCTTCGTCATCATCTCCGACGTCGTCTTTTCTTCAGTTAATTTCGCTAAGTATCGCTCAAGACTGTAGCCTATTTCTTAGTGATTTCTGACCTCTATGTTCGTCATATGACTGATATCATTACTTGCATTGTCCATCATCGCCAGCATCGTCGTCATAGCTGTCATCTTCGTCATCATCTCTGTCGTCGTCTTTTCTCGTCATCATCTCTGTCGTCGTCTTTTCTCGTCATCTCTAACGTGGTTTTTTGGTTAATTTCGCCAAGTTTCGCTCCTCGGAGCGCTTTCATTTTATATCTTTGATCAAAGCTAATAAATTCGAGAAATCTAAGCTACACAAAAGTAACCTCCAAATGCACTTTTACGCCCGTAAAACTAATTGTGTCCTTTAAAAAAGTGGGGTTCCATAGAGTGCCTGCCGGAGCTCTGACAAAATAGGAAAGTGACATTAAGGTAATTAAAATGCTATTTGCTAATTGCATTATTTCACGATATTTTTGATTTCGAAATTCACGTTGCCACAGTTGTTGAATAAATGTCCATGTAACTGCAGTGCTATATCATGGTTTAAAAGAACGAGTTCAAGTGGGTCCCCATGCACCAAAAGAGTACATTTCAAACCTAAACTTTTTAAACCTTCATGGTATGTACTTCACCACGATTTGTGTTCTTTCCACGACGTGATTTGTCTCGCGTGTTCTGTTTCGCTGCCTTGTTGGAAATTGTTTTCGAAGAAAATTTGTTAAAACCGATTGGGTCTGAAACTTTTAGAGTTTGTGCAGAGAAGTTTGACCTTTTCTGATTGAAGTGTACACAACAATACGACAGCAGAGTTTGTTATCACTTAAAACATGACTTTAGCTCTCCGAAGTCCATAAATTATGAATAAATAGTGAAGATACCGCGGGATGACTAAATGCTTGCCAATGTTAGCGTATGAAACTATAAAAAAACTAGAATCGATTCCGGCAACGGCATTTTAAAGATGTTTATGGTTGCTAGACATCATGTTTTAATAATGATATTTAAAACAATCCATGAGATTTTACTTATTTGCATCACATTCATAGCTACACAGCAGGCGATCACAAAGCCAGTCGATTGCAAAAAGAAAGACCATATGTTTTAGACGACCAACTGATAGCTTTACAACACATTCGTCTTCAAGGCGTTTGGTCTTTGCTACAGTGGATGTGAATTACATACATTCCTTAAATACGTATGATAGAAGATATTTTTTGGTAAACATCGATGTTGTCCTCAATTAAAATTTCGCATATTTACCATTTGTTCAAAATTATCAAAATAGGTGCATCACTGAAAAACTTATGCGCGTTCTTCGGAAAAGACTTGTAAATAGGTAAAAAATGTAGATATAATGAAAATTCTACATAAATTTGAAAGTGTATTTCGTATACTACTTAGTGGTCACCATTACCAAACATGTTCGCTGTAATTTTGTGGTCACCAAATCTGATCATGCCAATAATTTGTTTGCAGGGTCAAGAAAATTAATTCCGATGTTTATGAACATTGTCATCTCGCAACAACCGCTGGTGGATCTAGAATTTCGAAAGGGGGAATACTAAACCACACTTTTCCAAGGAAAAATGTCCACGTAAGCCCGTGAAAATAGCGTGCTGGTGGCGATTTTTTTGTTGTAAAGAGGGGCTGCCGCCATTATTTACCTAGACACACAAATGTCCTCACTCACCATTGAGACATATATGTCCTGTGAAAACGTAAGTCAACATCGAACAAGCAGCAAATACCGTTTCGCCGAGCCTGTATGACCATAGGTCTTTATCCGAAATAATACTCTTTTTCGTGGCCTTTCTTTTAACCATGTGGTTCGCGTATAAGCCCAGGCAATATCCCCCGCATAGGCTATACATTAATTTGTATATAGGTGCACCCGTTTTGTCTACCGTTGTGCCTCCTAATGGTATTTTTTACGTTTGCCTCCGTATCTTTGGAGTTCTTTAGCGAATTTTAAAGAAATTTTGTAAATAGCTTTGAATTACCGTATTGTCGTGCCTTCAGGCCTATGAACCTATATCTTTTTTCGCAGCCTTTCTTTTAACCAAGTGATTCGCATGCGGCTAAGTTTCGCATGTAAGCACAGTTCCGCACAGACGCCAATGCGCCTAATGGCGCGGCAAAACGGTAAGCGTACAGACACATAATTCAAGAAATTCCTCCTCACTGAGTCCATAATGATAGTTATGTTTCACAATACACACATTTCTGCCTTAATTAATTCATACACCAAGCCCAACTATAGTATTTCACGCACACCAATCAGAATGCTACTATCAAACGTGAACTTCGTATATCTCCAACTAGACTACAATACATATTCCAGGCATTTCAGATTTCAACAAATATCCAATCAATATGGCAGTGAAACAAAAATTCGTATTCGAAGTTTTTAGAATTTAAAACGTGGGTTAGAAAATGTTCCCTTGGAGTGCATGGTGACCTTCATTACGACTACACTAAGTCTACACTACTCGTACTAAAGATTATTTTACGCGTCTTGTTCAGCTGGGCATAACAGTCGCCCACACACGAGCCAGCTTGTCAGTTACTGACACATAACCAGATGCTTAGATTTGATTCAAAATGGATATCAACTTAGTGTCATTATCAGCATCCTAGATATCTTGTTATTGTCATTTTCTTCCACTCTGTCCTCATCGACGCCTTTTTAAGTCGGTGTAGGGAATTCTTTGACGAGAATACAGGCGAAGTCGTTGTCAGCACCGACTCTACTACATATATGTCAACCACTACTACCTTTTCACCTACTTGTTACGTTTTTTTACCGGTCATGTAGTACTACGCGCTACAATACTACGACTTTTTCCTGACGCGGTACCGCTTTTGCCATTGGAAATTCATGTCAAAAATCGTTTACGCAGCGTTTTTCTTGTGAAAAAGATAACTTCGAGGAAGGAGTTTCTGAAAATTTGTGGGAAGAGTTGGCAAATTTTGAGGTCAGGGGGAGGGGGTAAAACGAGGGGTGTGTACGAGCGCCATCAATCTCTGTGTTAAGTGCGCCAGTGGTGAAAACTTTGCAATGTTTTTTCAAAAAAATTTCTATGATAGGGATAAAGGGGGTTGACATGTGTCATTTTGTGCTGAATGTTTCAAATGACTTCACTGCTATATTCATTTTACACTTGGTGACAGTTGTATAACTTTGACAAGCTAATAATTGGATTTGTCATGAATGATTAACATTAATTGATTAGCCGTGACATGTAATTCAACCTCGGTCAACTGTTTACTTAACGATTTGTCGTGTGTTCCGTGACGGATCACGCAACAAATACGAAATAGCCTATGTGCATTTATTGCACATTGTTTTACAGGCGCGTGGAAGAGTAAAGGAAGAAATGATATGCCAAAAACGTAATTTTTTATCATTATCACATCAAGACCCCCCCCCCCCTTCACATAACACTGAAACTGGATTCAAAATTATCGTTCAGGATTTGGTCTTGGTTTATTCAGAGTTGCATTACGTAGACCCAAGATCAGTGTTGTAGTACCCATTAGACTAAATAATCTACAGTTTGGGGCGCCGCCGTCCAAAATAGGGACCCCATCTCGTCCCCACAGAGCTATTCAAAACTGTGTAACGGATGCAGTCCATTAAGCTAAAAATGCAGTTTAGGGCCTCGCACGACCTCATCTCGGCATAGAGGCCCCTCTAAGTCGTGGCGCCCGGAATGAGGGCAGGTGAGATGTAAAATTGTGACGAGCGGAGAAGTGAAAATTAATACCCGTCTTGTCACCACAGGGGTGTCTGAAAGTTATGACGACGTTGAGGGGGGGGGGAGGCAGCTCGAAATCCATGGCCAGAGGTGGTATTGTAATGACTAGAGACCCCGAAAAATGTTAACAAGGCACCGTCCAAGACATAAGCAATGCATCTGCGTCGAAAAATCTTGCAATTCAGCAACCCAACCTCACCAACCAATCCCGTTAGTACCCGCCATTTTGCTAGCTTACGGTATTAAGGTTTACATCTCTCTTTTCTCGGAAAAAACTTAGTCAACCCAAAGACACCTCCTTGCGACCAGACCACGTAAGACTTTCCGCAGCTGAAGTGGGACAAAATCACCATCTCATCCTTGCATAACCTATTTTAAGGACTATAGCCTTGCACGTGGAAAACCAGCATGATCGAGGTCTTACAAATCTCGGGAAAGTTCCCATTGTACAGGTTAGCGCCTTGTCGTCACGGAAAGTTGGACAAAAGTCCGCCTTCAACATCTTGTGTCGCAAAAGGTCTAATTTTCTGGAACACTGTCATGCGCTTGCGTCAGGGCTGCCTTGTGCCCATACCCAGAGCTACGTAAATGGGATACAAAACCCAGCATGAATATTCTCAAACAGGTTGAACGAGTCTACCATAATGTTTCGGTTCTAAAAATAGTTTTATTTTATTGAGCCATGGTAAGAACCAATGTATGTATTAAATTGAACGCAAGTTCGTCAATTCATTTCTTGTTGGTTTGATGTTTAATTTTGTCCACTTCATTTAAACTTCCGTCGAGAGAAATAAAGTACCAATTAGCTAAGGCAACGTGTGTCGTGCAATTATATGAACAAAAAATATTTCTCTGAACACACTTTTAGTGCTATTTTGTAGATGTGAGAATGGTTTTGGACGCATGCTTATACTGTTTGTATTTGCAGAAGTGTCGTCAGAACTTTACGGAGAAGAGACAACATGGACGTGGATGAGTATCGAAAACGAGGTGAGTTTCTGAAGCTAGTTTGATTATGCACACTTTCGACAGTATTGTAGTTCGTCGGGTGCTAATGTGCTAAATACACAGTTGTTGGAAAACAATTAAGTTTTTGGTATTTTTCTGCATAAGATTGGCGCTTGGCGGTAAAGTCCCAGATATGTCTATCTGTCTATCTGTCTGTCTACTTATCAGTCAATCGATTTATCTCTCATCTATCTATCTGTCTGTCTGTCTATCTATCTATATACCCATCAATATGAATATGAATAGGAATATGAATATGTATATATACGTATGTATGTATATGTATATTTATACCACAATATTAGCCTCGAGTGGCAGATACAACCGTGTAATAACCCATAAAGTTATCTCACTAGTGAGACAACATCTTGGCGGGAAACCGAGGCCGGATTCGAACCCGGGCCTCAAGAGTTTGGAGTCGCCGACTTTACCACAACACCACTCAGCGACTGACGTCATCGAACGTGAAAATTACCTCTAAACATCATTCAACAAAGAATGGACTCACCGGAGACAGCCCAAGAGTTGTTATCTCTGCGGCGAAGGATGAGTCTCCGATGAATTGCCAGCAGTCACTGGTACGGTGCGCGGCTTTAGACGCTCTGCGGCTGGGTTAAAGATCTTTTATAGGCCTAACTATCCCCAATTCCCGTACCAGGATGAATTTCAAAAAAAAAACTTAAACGCGCAACAATCTCATGTTCAGCAAAGGGCATTGCACCGACGTTTATACGCTATGAAAAATAAGACGCAAAATTTCCATAAAAACGATATTTTAATTCAGTGAAATTTTTCTCTCGTGTTCTCTCACTTGTAAATCAATGATCTTCAATTTGAATGCGGGTATCGTGTCGTCGGGATCCCTTGACTTGAGCATTATAGTCAGCTACTAGTGGTAACCTACTTTAGCAGACGATATTTTCCCGGTCGAAGCTTAGCGTGATAAAATGTGTAGTAAGCTATAATAGTTGCTAAACCTTAATTTATACAATCACTTTATTTCTATTTTGTTTAAATTTTCAATTGGTTTTGAGTATAAGCATTATTTGACAAAAACGCTCGGTTTTTCTTAAAAGGTCACGACCTCCGACCCCGGCCTCTGACATAGAAAGTAGTTACAAAGCCGAGGCGAGTCGAGAAAGTTAGATTGATTCATTGCAATGTTTCTCGTTCAGTATGTGGTATAAATAGATTATTACATGTTCTCAGTCATTATCCCCCTTATCTAGAGCCCTCGAGGATTTTGGAAAATTATCACCCTCGGGGCTAACGCCCCTCTGGCGATAATTCTCCAAAATCCACTCGGGCTCTAGATAACGGAGGATAACGACTTCGCCGTGTAATAATCTATATATATCCGCAGATTCTGTATCGTAGGCAAACGTGCTTATGTGACCTACACTCCCAGCCTCTGTCCGGCCTGTCTCTCAAGTATCTGCTGACCATTTAACGTGTACAAACAACAAGCTATCGTTACCAAATGCTAATGTTTAATTATTAACATACACAGCCAAATAGCTGCCAGTACAAGTCCTATTGTACCTGTAGAATACAATGTACCTTGTTATTCATTAATGAAACCAGAAATCCTCAGGGACTGCTATGGAGTGTTATGGAAGAAAAATTTCCTGATGCCTGGAAGCGCGTCTGTTACACAAAACGGTCTATTTGCCACTTATTTTATAATTAGTGGTTATTAGTTGTTTGTTTCTGAATGACGGATGACAGCTAAGTTCTCCCGAGACTAACTTGGAGACTTTGACAGCTAACCCCTGATTTGAGGCGAAGGACAACGCCAGTTTGTTGGTTCAGTACAAGTGATTCTACAGCATAGACAATTCAATTTAAAGATACGCTTTCTTTTGTTTCCTCTAATTCATGATACTGATACATAATGATTTGTACGTACGTTTTCACTATCAAATTTTCAGTGTCATTCACCTGTGGCCATAATTCCATAGTGTACCAAAATAAATATAGAAATTGAACTCGAGGGTTGTACATTAAATTATGTTTGAGGTTGAAAAGCATCATTTGACTAAACTGGTCTGTGTTAACATTCTATCTTAGCAATTGTAGCCACAGTGAATGTTTAACATTTTTTCATATTAGAATTTTGTCGGAGACTAATTGACTGTGACGTTCAAAAGTCTGACTCCCTGTAATTAACAAATCGACTAATCATCAGTTTCTGTACTATCACAACGGAACTACAGTGAGCGAAATACCTGTACTGTTTAGAGGCCTATCTGAGGCAGGCCCGTAGCCAGCATTGAGCGGGGGGGTCCGAATTTCTAGAACGGGGGACCTAGGATATACTGTAGAGTTTTCGGTAAGGCCTTTGACGCAGCTTAATTAGGGGGAAGGGAAATCTCAGTATACACGACGATGACTCTTAGCTCTATGTTCCTTGGATGAGACGGAACTAGTAATATCAGAAATGAAGATGCTGTGACGGTTGCTCGCAAAGAACGGGACACAAATTCGGATGTACTGTGGTCCAGTAAGAGAACTTTCTCGCGTTACCTTCTACCAAAATTTCAAATCAGGCATATTTAAATGAGCGATTACATCTCATTACATACTCGGACGGAAATATCAAGTTTAGTCGAAGAATGACTTGACGAAATTGTTTATCTGGGTGTATTTTTGCGCGTTACTGAAGTTTCTTACATCGCTGAAAATGGGAACAGCCTACTATTTCGAAAGTTTACTACTCCAGAGGTTCCCTATTCCTTAGGTTCACTGCTCCGGAAATATCTAAACTTTCAGACTCAGGTGTGATTTTATACTTTTACATGCAAAATAAACGATACTTCGGTTATTAGATGCACCTATATAGAAAACAACGCCGGGTACTAGAACACTTTGTTTGGATTTCATGTAGACAGTGACCACCGTCTAGCTGGCCAGTAGTGTGGTCACTGCATACTTTCATTTTCAATGTGCATGCGAAATTGCCCGCATGTCTTAACACGGAAAAATGAGTACGCATTTGCATTAAAATTATATGAAATAGGAACATTAATGAATTATCAACCACGATTCATTCATCAGATCCATGTCAATAAGATCGCATCGAAGCGCGACTAAAAAGTTTGGAGCCGCTGCGCCTCAACGTCACCCAAGGAACCACGCGCAAGGCCGGGACGAAACTAAATGTAGTGGGCCACCCTGTCCTTGCCAGTCTTCACGAAGTCATGTAGTCCCATTCAGTCTCCTTAAATTTAAAACCGCCTTTGGGCGCCGCAGCCTTGACCCGTGCCCCAGATCTTGTGAAAATGCTTAACGGGGTTTTCTAAGACCAAGAAAACACAATAGTCAGGTTTTTGAGCCGTACGGAGGACTGCTTATAGTGAACTTACCGTGAGCGTGAACTGAATTTAAAAGAACGGAAACGCACACACGTGTACACGCATGCATGTCAATCCACCAATCCACAATCAAAGTGGACACTGGATGAACAACATATTTGAGGATCATTTTCAGTTTTTGAGTAGGCATTTTCAAAATTTGAAAATGCCTACTAGCAATTAAACCAAAATAGCAGAATAACAAATCTCAATTTTCTCCTGTTTTGCTTCAGTCTTAGCCGCTTTAAGGCATTCACACCGCACTACTTTTTGGAAGCTCTCTCTTCGCTATATAGCTTACATAGGTCATAGGCTAGACATCTATACCTACATGTATAAATTCACTTCTAGGCTCCCTTGTCACCTTGTGGCTTAGCCACCACGCGCGTTCAATACTGATGAATAACATGAAGCCTCCTCTTATCGTCTGCACGATCCTCAGTGTCTTATAGGCTTACACAAATCATCTTTGCACAAACACCACTCGGACGAAGTTGGCCGTATACGGCCAGATGCCACGTGAAGCGATTTGAATTAGAAGTAAATTCAAAATTATTACTAACATGGTATCATTGAAGTTAGTACTACCAATAACTGCAACAATTTTGTTCTTGTTGTCCATCTATAACCTTATATAAAAATATATATAACGGATATGTTTGGGCTGGACCTTTTCCGCGGGTGGGTTCTATCGAACCCCCTGGCAACGGGCCTTTAAGGAAAAAATACATACTCGATTTAAGTGCTCAGTGCACGTAATTTTACACCATAGTGAAAGAATTTGTAGCATATGCAACCTAGTCAGTTTGAAAACGTGCTTCATTTTATGTCAATGCCCTGTCCTTAGTGATGTGCTCCGAAATTTGCTGACGAAAATGACAGATGATGCCAGAGTAGTTAGATTATTTCAAAGCCATGATCTTTGTGAACTAAAAAAAAACCTGCGTTATATATTTCAGGATCTACAGTGCTGAGAGCTAAACTCTTATCATTGTAAAGTGGTATTCTAAACTGTATTATGAGGCCAAGGTCTATATACAATAAACAGTTCTTATCCTGATAAAATGGCGATTGAGATCGTTTGTTTATTTCTTGGCATTATAACGCCAATGATTCACTTATCCACCCACACGTGTAGTTTCCAAATTACAGCTCATCGAACATTTACAGTAAGTGTCGACACGGAGATAGACACACAAAAGACCCTTCACGGCTAACAGTTGATTGTTTTAAGGTTGTTAATCAATTTTTAATGCGGAAAGATAATGAACAAACAGGTTCAATACAAAGATATGAAATCGATATGAAACAACATTATGTTAAATGAGTGTTTTCCTTTTAATTAAGCGTTTCTATATGCAGTTTATCGGTTTGCCGAGTCCTTAAGCGTGTCTAATGACAGTACAAATACTGCGATTTGCCAACGACACTAAAAACTGACACGACGCCCAATTAATTGAGTTTTTAAGTTGAGAGTTTTCGCTGCGCTCAGATGCAATGAAAATAGAGAGTTTAAAGCAAAATTTTACGTTAAAGTACTTACCCTAAATAAAAAATTAATTCAATACGCAAATACTAAATGAGATTAAGCACGTTTGCCACCATTTTTTAATATTTCATGGGTGCGCGTTGTTGAGCGTGTTGTAATTGTCATGAATAGCGAGTATAACTTGGGGTGTGTTTCACGATAGAAACTGTGGATAATTTTACATAGTCTGCGTGGGCACTTTGTATGGTCTTTGCATCATTTGTGGGATATACGGTATTTCCGCGGCATCTATAAGACAGCCTTGTTCCACTATTTGATTTTAATTGCGTAATTTGCCAGCGTAATTATTTGTACAGAAATCTCTGAAAGTTGTAGCCACATCCTAAAGCCTTCTAATCCTCGTTGTAATTACTGGGTTAACAAAATAATTTTATTAGGTGCCCCTAATTACGAAACAAGTGCCTCAGAAATGTCAGTCGATATGTTCGGAAATTGTGCTTGAGCCTGTAATTTTTGCGACAAAATCGCGAGCAGATTGGTTGAAATCATCCGCATGTGTATACCATATGAAACTACAGGTTGTTTTAAAGTCTCCGAGAATTCTTTCGGATGAAGATTGGCCAGTCGCAATCGTCATATCCATCTGATTTTGATACAAACAAATTGAATGAACGCTATTGTTAAATGCGATAAGAGCAATAAACCCTGAGTAGAACGTGTATTTTCAGTCTGAATAAAAAACAATAGCAATACAATGCATTCTGAATGAATGTACATACACAGAGACTATAAGAGTCACAGTCATCACTGTTCCATAATGGTAAGCCAACTCCATGAGACCCATTAAAGCTTATTTGCAAACTTTTGAAGAAATAAAACATTAACATGCACACTGTACTATTTGCACGTCATGAGGGTTGCTTTGGTCTTGATTCTGGCATGACGTCGACATTGTTGCTGATGACGTAACGTGTCGCATGCGAACATGGTACCGTATTGTTATCACAGGAAGTGGGCCAAAGCTATTCTTTCCACTTACGTGCCGCTGCACCACCATTTCCCCAAAATATGCTTTGCCTCTCAGTAAACGCATCGTCAGCAATGTCTTTTTTGTGATCTATATAACCACGTTAAGCAGTAACCTACTTTATCTTCGACTGCGACACAGAACATGACTTAGTTAAAACCGTACCAACAAATTAATTTGATGTTTGCACGCCAAATCGTTATCCCGTTTACATATTGCAACGCGCGCTATAACGCTTTGCCGTTGATGAAAATAGCAAAAAGCTAACCGCCTGGAATATGTCTTGTGAAATGCTTTTTTCTACAATAACATTCTTCCGTGTTTGCATACGCTAATACATTGTCAAAGAATCCTGCCAAAGTTGCATTCATAANCTGTCAATTTCTGTAAATTGTTTTTCTCGTCGAGAATGTCCCTTTAATTTCAATAAAGCCTCTGGCAAGTGATTAATAGAGTTGAACGTCGCTCTTTTTCTTCCGTTATTTTTGAATGTGTGTACCACTTGATTGGAAACATGACGTACAGAAGTTCTGGCGATAGCATCTATGACGTCATCAATTTCTTTCCTCACGGTTTTCGTGAAATTGTATTTTTTATGTGAACAAAGGTCATGTCATGGAGGGAATTAACTCTGTAACTCTTTTCCAGTGTTTTGTACCACAACCTTTTATAATAAAGGGTCCCTTTGAGGCATAGGTCCTCTCTTGAAGCGGCGGGAGAGGGGAAGTAAGTGACTTTCAAATTGGTTGAAAAAACTGCAGAACATGCTCATATGAGGCACAGCAGCATCAAGACATGAGACCCTAACAACCCATAATGCGAGATTGTACTGAGAAAACCAATAGCACCGACAGTCATTGAAAGGATGAAGGTTTAAAAAAATTGAAAATCACTAGCTGTGAATTACCTCCAAAACAATATTGCCGATGGCTTATCCTATAAGAATTTGGAGGTCGCTATTAGGAAAGCATTGTTGTTGAAGAGGAAGTTATTGGTAGGAGACTCGCACATGTTGATTAAGCTCGGGGAATATGGTTTTTGATCACTGTGCACGGTGTACATGTCTAAATGATTAAGGTGCTTAAAGCACTTGTACTGGCAAATAAAGATTTTTGAATTGCATGTTTGATTTGTACAACTTGACAGGCTACCACTGAAATCAACTAAAAAACTAAAACGAAGAACTTCTGAAACCTCCTGAGAGAGGGCCCGAAAGCCCCATAAGAGGTTCGTCTCTCGTGCTCTACCTGTTGCCAATCAAGAAGGGCACTTGAGCACATGCCTGACGGAATGGCACACAAATCACAAACAGTGAATTTCGGATTTCTAACAAATTGCTACTGAACAAACTCCAGTTAACTCAACAGACGCACCGGTGACCCTTTAGTTTTTCTATTGTGTCGCCATCTCAAGAACCAGCATATCAAGGCTATTTTATTTTGGTAACCTGCGAGGGTTCACTGGTTTCTTGTATATTTGTTTATGTATCTTCGAAAAGTCGACTGATTCATGTACGATTTTTTGACAATTAAAAGCTAATCTTTTAAGAAAAAGACGATACCTATGTGAACATAAATGCTGAACGTTCGGGTAAATCTATAACTGGACACTCAAAATGCAGTAGATTTTTGCCAATGAGAATCAACCATCAAAGAAACTGGTGTTTCTGTAAATTTTGACGTGTCTGGAGGTTGAAGGAATTCGGTCAATTTTATATCATTCCCTTAGGGAGGCAGCCATCATAGAAACTCGGTCAGCCTGTGTTTCAACAAGGGGTTTTCCAACACCTAAGGCAATGTACCAGGGATCCCGGAACAGCACCCTTTCAAAGTCTGCCTTTAAAGCATAACTCCGTTAAAATGAAATTTCCCTAAACTAGACCCTAATAAAATGAATCTTAACCGTAGGCATCATTTTCGATTTAAGAAGTTTCCGAAACGATGCTTCGTCTACTTAATTCCGAGGTGATGCTATTTGTCCCCGTATTTCTCCGGATTTTGCGGCCAACGTTTAGAAGGTCTACCTTACACTTTAATGATTGAATTTGTCAAAACATATTCTTTGAACCCTAAAGGTAAAAATTGCGTGACGTGTTCAGGTTTAAAAGTTACCTTTCTCGTGAAATTTTGTTGAAACACAGGGATCCAAGGTTCTGGTGGATGCCTCCATCTGGTCCCCCCACCACCTCCCCTCACACAGCAAAGTCAGCTATATTAGCGAGGGGAACCGGAAGCGGTGGCGGTAGGGGGATCTGAAATTTAAGATGACGAAGACATGAGTTTAGCGAAGTTAAATTAATTTGCTCTTGCCCAGTATTGTTTACCTTCCCACGGACCTGCGTAGATGGCTATTAATTAATGACTTGTGTTTTAGTTCTATTGTACATATGTATGGTTACAGCTGCATGTAACCTTCTTTAACAGGATAAAAATAAAATCAAATTGGTCCTTTTACTCTCATAAAATCGGTCTCATTTCTCATTATCCTTCCGCGATAGGATTCAATTTCCGATCCCATCTTAAGCCACAGGCAATGGGACACATGCGCCATTTTCGGACTTCGAAATTTTAGGGTTGACCAACCCCCAATAAACTCTGAAGCGTTTTCTTGGGTCGCTGATGGTTCCGATATTCTTGCTGGTAACGGAAATAGAATCCTCTCAAGGTAAGGAAAGTTATGAGACAGAGTTTATGAGAATAAATGACCTGATTCCATTTTTGTTTTGACCAAATTAAACAAGGCAAAACGCAACTGTAACTCCAACACAAGTGGTCTCCATTTAAGCGGCGTTTGCCTTAAGAGAACTCTTTCTTATAAACACAATGGCAATGCTTGTTTTTCAACAGCTGTGCTTTACAAATTGTGAATATGTGATAAATATTTCACCACTCTCTCCCTCTACCCCACTGTCTCTTAATTGAAAAGTGCTCGTTTCGAAATCTATCTAGATACGCAAATATAGTTATGCAAATTTAATTAGCCAATATTGATACAAACAATGTAAGTGTTTTCGAAAAGTGACAAGACTGCATGTTTTAAATTAACCAGTAATGATACTTTGCAAACTAAATAATTGAATTGTCACAGACACAATCGAAATGAATAGAACATGTAAGCTGAAGACGCGTAGGGAAGAGCTTTCGGATGTCTTCAATGAACTATTAATGACTGAGACGCAAAGGTCACGTTTTGTTTTATTTCATTCGTTTTATTGTTCAAACATTATTAATATGTATGCACGTTGAGTAAGCATGGTAAAATACTATTTTTGCTGCCAATGGATGATATCTATTGAAAAGAAAAATCGATATCTGCCAACGTACAAACGTAGCCTACCTAAGAAACTGAAATTGTTATAAGAGCAAACTTGGCTTCTCTGCGTCATGTTTTGTACATGGAAATGAATCGAAAGACAAGAACTACATGTAATTTGTTACTTGATACTTAAATCATCATTTCTGAATAGATGTTTCTGAGGTTGTTCTATTGCCGCTGCTTACTGTAGTGACATCTATTAAAAACGAATTGTTCAACTTCGATACGCTTCATAAAGTACGCGTATCAGTGAACGATGCATGAGTGCCTTCAGACTCGTGCTGCGACCACTTTTGCAAAAATAGCAGACGAGTTAAAATTAGAAATGGTGGTATTAAACGAAGGAGAAAAAAACAGTTGTCGAACCAAAATTAGTTACGTACATGTAGGAATGGAAAATATCATATGAGCACTTTTGTATTTTTATGTTTAACATGATTTCTAAAATCTTAAGTTCTATTTACACCAACCTCTAGCCTATTTACATTGGCACGACGTTTCGGTCGGTCATTTCTCCTCCCATATTCAGGGTTTACAGTGTCCTTAGAAGAACGACCACGGGTGTATGGTACACTCATAGTGGTCAATGATCATCACTCTTTCTATTTTTTTTCTTGGCGCACCCAGGCTTGTCCTTCTAAGAACAATTTAACACCTGAAGATGACCTGAGAATGATCTACCGAAACGTCAGGTAACAGGTTGGTGTAAGTACACCAATAGATTTTTTTTTGTTACCACATCATCACCTCAAAGCGCGTTTAGGCAGACGATTTTATTTCTATTCAAAATAATCAAAACAGAATTTCCAAATAGAGAACCAAGCAAAAAAATAACACGGACCACGTGTCTATGCGCAACTGTTTCATGTAAAGATGTTCGATGTTGTATGATCATCGTACACTAATAGCCCTTTCCTAATTCCTGTGATGTCGGTGTAAGTTATTTGGGCTAAAGAGACAATATGAACGCGCATTTTTGTGTCGTCTTTGAACACCATTTTGATCCGCTTTATGGACTTGATCAGGCTTGTTCGTGATGTCAGTCACCTAATAAACAACGACAATCACATGAGAACCTGCAACCTGGAGCACATTTGAACCAAATTGCGTCGCGGACGAAGAGAGAACCAGTCAGAACGTTGGAATTTAAATTAAGACACTTCCCAACATTATTGTACATTGCCTATAGATCTCTGTTCATTCTATATCCGTCTCAACTCTCCGGATAATAAATTTGACTTGCAGCAAGCATGCACTGCAAGTGTGGGTACATCATTATCGTGTGTTATCCATATATCCTCGTTCCGATTTTCATCACGTGTAAGCCGAAAATACAGCCAAGATCATGACTCTTTGTCACGATAGTTGACTGACCTGATAGGTGTCGTTACTTTTGCATTTAAAAAGGCTGTGGAGAATACGTTAAACACCATTTGTTCGTTATTTTGAGATAATCCTGTGCAGTGAATTGTCCTAAGTAACCTATATGCCAAGACAATATACAACAAAAACAAGATTACAGTCTGTAGGATAAGGTTTGCGTCATTGTTCCGCATTACTACGAACTAACACCCGTTCAGTAACGCAGACAGTAAGCTTAAAAATGTGTTGCTGTTGCCAGAGAACGTCAATGTAGAACTAACGCAAACGTTATATCGAAAATCTTGAGTTTTCTGTCGTATGAAACATTTGATCGCTACAAATGATATAGGAGACCATCCCTTGTCCACATTGGGTGAACCAGCCATGATTGCTCGACCTTATTTTTATGACCGACCATGCGCCAGAATAGATCGGAGCCATCTCTTCTCTGCTAGGAACATAACATTCACTGTCTATCCCGATCTACCTCTCGGGAATCGCTTCACAAGCATGACTTGAGAGTTTTGTGATGGCTTATGTTACAAATTATTTACAAAGTGGTGGTGGTGTGTGTGATAAATATCCAGGTGCGAGGTGTTTAAGAATGGAATAGGTCGAATGAGTGCACATCAATGGAATTGTGCCTGAAAAATGTAGAGTGATGGAAGCCTTGGGATTCCACAAACGTACGGAAAGAAAGACTTCTGAATATAGGCAGTAGGCTACTTTGGAGTAAAGAATCATAGGCGGATTTAGGGGGGACCAGGGCCCCCCCCCCTTGGCTGCCGCAAAAAGTAAAACAGCAAGGGAAATTTTGAGTTTATTAATTAACCCCGGTAATTAACATTATACAGCTGAAACAATATTTAAATGTGTGCAGTTTTAGTGTGTTTGGTGGGGGGCTCATATCCAATTTCAAGTGTCGTAACGGAACTATGGCTAAGTATAGGCTTTCTCTCGATATCTCAGGCGACCGACAGCTGCGCTGCGCACTACGACTCCGTTTCCGTTGTCTTCTTCACTGTGCAAGGAAGAGAACTTTTTCATTTTTTAAAGAAAATGGAATCTGAGTGACGATGAAAAAACAGAAGCTGCTGGTAAGATGTCAATTTTAAGCGAAGCCTTAATGAATCACTCACAAACTCATAATTCTCTCTTTGTCAAACCTTAACTTGAGACGATTTCCATTTCCAAAGCAATCGCGTCATTAATGCCACAAAAAACGGATTTAGTCTTTTGGGCATTTGAAGACTGTTTTAAATACAACAAATTTGTTACGAACTGATTGCACAAAATAAAAAAAGTATAATAAGCATTACAAAAAGAAGTAGGTTTCGCGCACAAACGCTGTGGACCATAAACAAGTAGGTCTTTTGGTAATACATTATGAGTGAAGTCGTGGTGGTGCAGTGGTAAAGCACGCGCGCTCTGTCTGTCAGGTCGTGAAGTCGAGTCCGTGGTAATTGCAGTTTTTCAAGTTAGACACGTTCTCTGTGTGTGTGTGTGTGTGTGTGGTTTTTTTTTTGTTTCTTCTTTTTATTACAGGGCCTTTTTTTCTTGGATAATACTTCAGGAATCAAGGAAAATGCTTGATTTTTAGAGGAAAAAAAGAAAACTTTCCTGGACGGGAGGGGGTTTTGCAAACCCCCCTCCCGACCTCCTCCCATTCGGTGCTATGTGCATCTACAATCGTGCTGGACGCAAATGTTTACAGACAAAATGTTGGGGCCCCCTTGTGATATCCTAGATCCGCCACTGAGAATAACAGTGCTTTCCCACCACAGGCGATACTTCGCGTTAGCGAAGTTTTGGTAAGTGGAAAAGGTTAAATCCCGTAGATAAACTGCAAGCGAAACATCACCTCTACCAATAACTTCAGCGAAGCTTCGCTACTCGTTCCCACTACACCGAAGTTTCGCTCAGTACCGAACCTTCGCTTTTAAATCCTACTATTTTCAGCAAAAGTTTCGCTTGCAGATAAAGAGTTAACCTTTTCCACTTACTGAAACTTTGGTAAAAGCGAAGTTTTGCCTCTGATGGGAAAGCACCTAATGAGACATCCCGATAGAAAATAAACGTCTGCCGAAGGCACTGATCATTTTAATAAACACTGATAATTGCCAGGTGGACAATTTTTGGTTAGCTTCGAATCCAACGCTCAATATTCGTTTGAGAGTACGAATGAACTGCGCTGTGTGGTGTTTACTTCGGTGCCTAGCGATAACTTCGATATCGCTGTCTTGTGGGAAAGTTTCGATGGCGAAGTTTCGGCAAACCGGAGTTTCCCTTATGAGAATACAACATTAGATGTTATGGCACTTGTACTTTACGGTAAGAGTAAATCGTGCAGAATGCACGTGATTTTTTTACGTGCTGTTCGACTCAATAATTTACGGTAATCGGATGCATAACCCTCCATGCATTACCTTCATACGGACCTAGAGCAATCATCTGATGGGTGACTGCAGAACACGGAAAAATTTAGAACTTACAGTTAGCGCTCCAAACGCTAAAACGCAATGTCTCGCTAGATATCATGACCACAACACCATTGTCGTCGTTGTCGTCGTCGTCATCACCATGATCGGGTTGACAGCCTAAATAGCAATTAGTTGAGAACACTGGCTGTGCGTGACTTCGATGTAGACAAGGGCTCGTCGAATTATTATTAGTAGAAATGGGGACTGTGTGAAAGGGACTGATAAAGAGAAGATTTGGAGAAGGATAAACAATAACAACAGGATAACAACAAACCTTAACAAAAACAAAACAGAAGTAAGAAGTAAAACTGAATATGAATGGAGAGAAGCTGATCGAGACTTGGGATCACGCAACTTAATAATGTCACGGACTCCAGTCCTTAAAGATGCAAAGGAAGGGGCCGAGGTTGTGGTGACTAGAAGTTGGTTCTACAGCCTAATCCCCCGAGGCTAGAAGGAGACACTGTGGGCAATCTCGAGTTTGGTGTACCTTCCTTAGTGCAAGGACATCGCACAGTTAAGCAGTATTCTACCTGGGCCGTAACATTTGTGTTAAACGAAGTGTAACAAATACTGCCATAAAGGGCCCTAAAATGTGATTAGCACCATAGCCTTGGGATTCTAGTTTAAATTATACACTGAAGGTACTTGTCATCAGTTAAAGAAGATAAAAAAATTAAAACCCATGCATTTTAATGATTCTCTGACTAAAAAAGTTCATGACATCGAGTTGCATCACAGTGTGCACAACACAAAACCACTTTAGTTGCTCCCAAGGAGTCTTTGAATAACTCTAATAGTAATCTCATTTCAATCGTTTAGTGTCTCTGCCATCTCTGAACTTTTTTCAAATCCCCATACCTTACAGTTGACTGCACTATCGTTACTTCGCTTTTTCTTTTTCTGATAAAAACTAGTTTATGCCATAAGACTTTACATTATACGGCATATTGTTTACGAGTACTTTTGTTTATTTATTCATTGTGGTGTTTCGTTGTCTAATCATTTTAGTTTTAGTTGCATTGTTTTGTTGTATTACAAGAAGCTTCCAAAGCCTTCTGTTAGTCTCCTACCTTTTATTATGCTACCAAGCTCGTCATATTGTAATATCACGTGGAATGAATGAATAAATTTCATAACTATTTATTTATCGACCTCGCTAGTTACACATTTTGCACGAGTTCATTGTATTTTGAGCAGGTGTCTGGGAGGAGGTGGCGAATATTTGTGAATCAAGTTGCTGGCAAGAGCTCAGCCATTCCATTACTGCGACCACGTACAAAAACTTATGGGCCACATCTAAATCCATAACATTTCTTTTCAAGCTTAGACATTATTTATAACTGAACAAGATGAGACTATTTTTACCAGTTTGAGTCTCAATCAAACGTTGGTTTTTTACAGAAGGCACCAGTGTTGGCTTTAGAGGAGGGCCAAGGGGGCCATGGGCACGTGTTGATTGTTCCTAACTCTATTATTCATGAAATTCTAAAATGCGTTGGAAGTTGGTCGCGTGATCTCCTGTTACGAGAGAGTTGTGAAGTGGTAGACTTTAGAACTGCGATAACGTCAATTGAAATTCATGGATCTGAAAGTTGTCTATGTGCTGTGGGTTCTTGTTTTTTATTCTCGTAGTCGGAATTTTTGCGTGACGGTGGAGTCGTCTATTAATGACAGGCTTTAGCATTGTATTGTTCAATAACGTATCATTCGAAACACATTCTTCTGAACACACATCGCGCATGCTCATCCAGGTTCTCATAGATTACACTGCCCGATTCGTGTTTGTGTGGGCCAGTGACGTTCAGTTCAACCGTGTCTTATTTTTAGCCAATCGGTGTCGTAACAACTCAGCGGAATAAAATCGTCTTTTAATGTAAACGATTAATTGATCTTTCGGTTATTTATGTCACACTTTCACTTATTAGCATCGCCTTAATGGGTTTCTTTCACTGAATACTCAAACAAAGAAGAGTTTCCAAGAAGCACTTTCCAGAAACGCGTGTAGAGAATGGATTTAACAACGTGCTCCTTGTAAATTGTGTCAGACTGCAAAAAATCGAACTAATTAAATCGGATCGTCTACATAACGCGGATTAATATGGAAATGTGAGTTAGAATGAACCATCCATATTCTTTTGTTACGAACGAACATCCTAAAGAAGACTAACTACAAGATAACTGCCACTAATGAAAAGAAATGTCTTTAAACTGCAGTGAAAGCCCAACTAAGAAAACATTTATTCAGTTGTTGTCTTTGGGCAACGCAATTACGAATGTCGCGAGATGGGTATTACCTTGGAATTAGGCGGGCAAACATTCTGGCCTAAGATAGAGATCGGTGCTGACTGTGGGCCTGTCTCATAAAATGCAAACTCATTCATCTTTACATAGGATCGTGGCCAAGGCCAAGTCAAATAGAAAGCTATCCAATGCAATACTCTGCAATGCAATAAAATAATAAAACGTGTTGTTTGAAATAAACAACGATCATTCTGTAGGAAGTCTCAGACGAGATTGATATCATGAAATAAGGCAACGTACTTGTATTTTTCAGAATCAAAAGGTAAAAATTCCAAAAAATCACTGGTTACATTTTAATCTAAAATTGCGATTTATTACTTGACAGCTCGTGATTCAGTCAATCTGAAGCGAAACACCTTTCACAGTCCTATTCAATCAAGTAAATAGATCTTAGATTAAATGAATTTTACGTCTCGTCAAACTCGATTAAATTGCAATCAAAAACAATCGCATCCGCCGTAGTCTAATTGCCTTTAGGAATTCATGCAAGATCTGTCGAAGAACATTAGTGACTTCATCGCTAAATAATGCCTTGCTTTGTACTGTTCAACAAAAGTTGAGATCATATCACTGTCACTACTCAGGCGCATATAGTCGTGGTTGAGGATATAGGAGTTTACTATGAACCGAAGGTAGAGCAAGGTTATGCAGGGCCCTAGGAAAATGCACAATTTTGGCCAGCTTCGGAACATCGTATCTCAGGAATAGCTAATCGTATTCACTCTCGGATACTATGTTTATGCACAGTTCTCTAAAACGATGTTAGAAATTATTCTTAAAATGTCCTACGTTTTCATGAGAGACACACGCTGCATGTACTAATATGATGCAATATGTACATTCGCTTCAATATAGGGCTACAAGTAACTCGCCATCTATACGCATAAGCGAATTCAGAAGGAATGGAAAGGGATCCCGTTCGAAAATTGTGGTTGGGCTCTCTCACGATTTCGTAAATCTGCTAGTGATATGCGTACACCGTTATTTTTTTGATACGATGAGCATGTAAAGCAAGGCGCGGCCGAAGTACTATCATTCATGATATATAAGTACATGCAAACAGTGTTGCTTCGATTACCGTATACGATTATTGTGTAAATAATCGTATACTACACTTGCATCGGGTAAGCAAGGTTTGATTAGAAGGAGTGTGATCTTGGGTGGAACGAGGACAAATTCCTGTAGGAGAAATACAATCTCGTGGGCTATCCGTCGACATGGTTGTTTTTCTACAATTTTAAGAACAGGTCAATCGGAATTAAAGCTTCCGCGAAACTAGTGCATAATACGGTTACTTGTCTTTCGGCGAACCGTCATAACTAAGCAATTTATGCAAATCAACTGACAAAGATAAGTCGTGACCTTGTCGTAAGAGCAGCATATATCGCAATAGAGGGAAGGTTATCATGTAGCCAAGTGAATTCAAGTGGGTGATGGAATTGGTTTTAAGTTTATGGTGAATGTAAAGGATAAAAATATTAAAAAGACCATGTTGAATCGCAAGTCTGATTCAGTTGAAGTATGTGGTTTTCAGTATATTTTCAAACAAAAGTCAATCCAAATAAATTTGTTACGTTCGATGTTGTTTTATCATGTAGGCGACATATGCCCGAACCGTGAAGTGAGGATATGTTTAGGGATGCCACAAACCGTCCGGAGAGCTCTCCTTGCATCGAACTTCGACCAATGACGTTAGCATTGTCTTTATTTAACACCAGTAATTAATTAAAAGTTCCTAAGACAGAAAAATTACGGAACTATGTCTTTGTAAGTAAGCGTGTTCAGCTTCGTCGTTGTGTAGTTTTCGTGAGTATACATTTTTATTAAAATCCGTCTGGACGGGTAGAGAGAAAAGGATTTACGTGCTTGCCCGATTATTGCACGAGGAACACTATGAAATAGTCATATCATTCCCAACTATTAAAAAAATAGAACAGCTCACACTTTGAAGTTAAGGATCACGTTAACCGTGAAAGCTTCATGTAGCGGTAAGGAGGCTTTCAGGTATCCGATCGCGACTGGTAGTAGTTTCCCCCACGAAAGGATTTTGTGGTAATGAAAAGGAGACGTAAATTGGTGATGACATTAGAAGGGGGGAAGAACGCAAATTTCACTCTGTAAGTAACCTATTCCTTAATTGTTTTGAAATTTGAACCATTTAGGGTGACCTCACACTCCAACAGGCTTGAGAAACAGCGGCTTTTTTCTGATATCATATTTTAAGATTTGAAGAGACTCAGTTGAATTGTCCGTGATTTTCTATTTGGGAAAGTTTCCGAACGAGCATCCAAGCCAAAGTAGTGCGTCTGCCGACGATGATTCTTGTTCGACACAAAACATCCATTTTGAATTGGCGTGTGGTTGCAATATCCTTTCCCTGAGTAAATTCTCCTGTGGTGCCGGGTTGAACTGCCACCGTGTTGTTACGTCGGCAATCGTTTTTTGTTTTTTAACTGAAAATTACCTTCTTATGCCGTAGAATCAAAATACTTTAAAAATACGACACCAAATAAAACAGATTTAGTATGCACACATTTTCGAGGTTTTGATGGTTCGTAGTTACGATTGACTTAAATGCAACCTTACCAGGAAATCACATTGGAAATACGGTAATAGCATTACCTACCCTTAAGACAAGGGTGATCCCAAGCGCCTCTTTACATATTTGTCAAAAGTCTCAAGCGAGAACTTTCCCAGTTGGCCCCGTTGCAAACACACCGGCCGGCTCACCATCTGATGAGGCAAAAATTGTCAATAATCAATTTTGGTCAGTCTTCACTGCTGAAGGCAGTTCTATAAGTCCATACCTAGGAGAAAGTCCTCATGAAACCATCCCAGACCCTATCATTGACATCAATGGAGTTGAAAAACTCCTTTCCACTCTGCAGAAACCACACAAATCCCCTGGTCCAGACTATATCTTCCCTATAGTTCTTCGGGGACTATCAGACCCAATAGCTCCCTTACTGACCGACATCTTTAATGCCTCTCTATCATCTGGTGTGGTTCCAGCAGATGGCTCTACGCCAATGTCGCAACAGTTTTCAAAAAAGGAAATAGACACAAAGCAGAAAATTACATACCTTTCTCCCTTACTTGTATATGTTGCAAGATTCTTTAACACATCATCGTGAGTCATCTTATGAAACACCTTAAAAACATCAATATCATTTGCAAATGGTAACACGGCTTCAGGCCAAACATATCATGTGAGTCTCAACTTCGCACTTTCACAAACGACCTCTTTCTCAATATGGATTCGGGCATACAGTCCGATGTCATGATTATGGATTTTAGTAAAGCTTTCGACAAAGTACCTCATTCTAGACTTGTAAACAAAATTGATTTCTTTGGGGTCCACGGCCTCACAAACAATATTGGATTACCTCCTTTCTTAACAATAAAACTCAGTCTGTTGTGGTAGAGGGTGGGTCATCCGACACCTCCCCTGTACTCTCTAAGCTTCCTCAGAGGTCTGTCCTTAGATCAATCCTCTTTCTTCTCTTTATGAAAACATTTCTTCCAACACCCGCCTTTCTGAAGATGACTGCATACTTTACCGTTCCATCAGAAACCACGAAGACCCTGCTTCTCACTCCAACAGGATATCAATAAACTTGCTGATTGGGAATCAGTGTGGGGCATGCAGTTCAATACATCGAAGTGCAATGTTCTTCGCGTGCATCGGAAAAATAAACCTATCCTCCAAGACAAGTTTCTCCATAGCTCACTCCTGTTACCTCTGTCTGAGGCCAAATACCTTGGCATTACTATCTCCAACGATCTCACATGGAATTCTCACATTAATACAACTGTTGCTTCCGCCAGTAAAACCCTTGGATTTCTTAGACGAACCATTCGACACACTCCTCAGAAATTTAAGGAAATAGCTTATGCCGCTCTACTCCGACAAAACTTGAGTACTGCTCAGTATGCTCACCTCATGCAAAAGCTCTCACTCACAAGATCGAAATGGTGCAGCGACGAGCTGCAATATTTAGCCTGAGTAGATATGACAATACTTATTCAGCCAACGAACTGATTGAATCATTAAACTGGCAAAACCTCGAATTCCGCCGCCACTTCTCCAAACTTTCTATAATCTATAAAATTGTCCATCAGACCATAGCCATTCTCCTTACCTATTTGTATCAATTCATTAGTACTCCTACACGTAGATGACACAATATGTACTTCATGATTCCTCAGTGTCGCACTGCATACCTGCAAAACTCCTTCTTTCCTTCTACAAAAGTCTTTTGGAACAACCCACCTGCCCACGTCCTTGGTGTTGCCTCTCTGGATCACTTCCAGAGAGCCCTCGTCTCGTGTTAGTCATCATGGCACCTCGTGCACATTGCCCTGCACCCTCACACTAGACTCTTGTACATGCACATCTCACCGTTGCACTTTTAATTTTGTAAAATGTGCCACTTCAGAATACTTGTCTTTGAGTGTTGCTAGAGAGATAGATAGGTTGTTAGCGCCATTTACGTGGCCAAAGCAAATGAGGCCGTGTTGTTATTAGGACAATGGGGGCGGCTCACTTTGGTCAGTTGACCTTCTTGGTTGTTATATCAAATTGAAAAATAAGAACCGTGGTATTTTCTGTGCTACTTGTACTGATAACCTAAGTAAATGGTTCCAATTAGAACCAAGGAAGTGAACCATGTACTTAACCTCATAAGAACAAAAAATGACGGCATCCCAGGAGAGCTTATCAAATTGAGCAAACCATCAACAATGCCACCTGTTGTCACACTCTTCAACAAAATATTAAATCATAAATATATGCCCGTATGTTGGTGTAAGGCATCCATTATTCCACTATGTAAAAGGGAAATCCAAATGATGTTAATAATTATAGAGGCATGTCCTCATTAAGTACTTAAACAAGGTTTTCTTAAATATTGTACATTAAATAATTTTTTCTTAGACAAACACTTCAAATCTGTTCCTTGAAGAGACCCACTGTACTGTGGATCGAATTTTCACTGTTCATACTGTCATCCGAAAGTGTTTAAGCAAAAGAAAAAATAAATGTTATATATTTTTCCAGAGTTTGAAAACGCTTTCTACAGTGTTCGGCATAAGTTGTTGCTTTGTTGTTTAATTAAAAATGGCATATGGATATGTTTTAAACGTTTTATTTGCAATCTTTAAATGAAAATCTTGAGTTATGTGCTAGGATTAAGAGTATGCATACGGACGCTTTTCATTATAATGTTGGTTGCTGTATGTCCATTTTTGTGCTTAGCCCCTTTTTACTTACTATCTGTCTAAATGACTCAATTGAATGATTAGAAAGTCAGATTGTCAGGGAATTTTTGCTGTCGACCAGTCGTCGTATATTTTATGTCTTCTGTGTGCAGATGACATGGGTAATATCTCATGCACGCCCGGTGGTAACGTAGAAAAGGTAGACCCATTAAAACGTACGGAATTGGTTTTACAAATTACATGTAGTTGAAGTAGTTCCACAATACTCTTAAATTGGGACCATCTTTTCGTCTCGTTTGTCTTGAACAAAATGGTCTTCGAATTAGCATTAAAGGAGAATGCCAACCGATTTTATTAGTATTTTTACCATCTTAATCGTTCTATATCCACATCGTCTCTTATACGGTTGACCTCACCTTGCCGAGAGGTGTCGCGTAAACTTGTGAGGAAGGTGAGAAACGACGCAGCGACGTCAGTGGTTCGTCTGCTGAGTGAATGCCGCTATATTGCGGTGCATCGTTACCACTTGTCCGAACTACGAAGCTGCGAAAAAAGCGGGTATATCGTTTTTTTTTCGACTTCCCCGAGAGCCCGGAATGCTTAGGAAGTGGCTCGCGGTGGTGAAGATTGAAAAAATACGCTGTTAATAGCAAGTATGAGGCCGTGAAACATCTCCGTGTCTGTGGCCGGCATTTCGTCGACAGTGATTTCTCTGGCGTATTCCGGCTTAGCAAAGAACTATCCATACGTTCCGTTGCCTGTGCATGTTCACGGCGACTCTCTAGTATTTCTTGATCGGTGTATTCCGGTTCGAACTGATGAACCTGTGAAACCTAACGATCCGACCCGTGAAGTCTTCGTCGGATGAGCTCTTGACTAAGTCAGGATTGGCGCCGGGCGAGTCTGTTTCAAAATGAATTATTCCCATCCTAACCAATGCTTATATAAAACTGAAACAAAGTCTGCCTCATTAGATACAATTTGTAATGCCTTTGCAGTATTCGTGAGTGCAAATGTTGAGAAGCCAGCAATGAATAAACCACTGCGTTACCGGCTTTTGATGCCGGCAATAAAGGTAATTGACCGGGCACCGTGGCCGTGTGAGCCCATGCTAATTCAGTGTTTGCTGACAGAAAGCTGTTGTGAAACAATTGCCTGATTTAATATGCTATGGTCACATGTTATGAAATCTTTATTTAGAAATACAAATACATTATTTAAATCATTGTTACCTTACAACCTTTGCCCTGACGGTCTGTGGAAGGGGAACCCGACTTCGCGGCCCCGACAAGTAAGTAGATTTTCAGTTTCGTGGCTAATTCACATAAATAATTACGTGCACATTATTTTTTTTGGCTCACTATTATAGTCTTTTCGTGACTGGAGGTTTAGTTTCCAACTCAAGCTGGTTTATGTTCGTGTCAGTCCCGGCGGCCGCGACGAGCCTGGTCGGGTTCCGAGCCACTAGCCGGGATAACAAGCGTTTTGTGTGTTTAGAACTAAAAAAATCACAAGTCTAAAAAACACAGATCTAGGTTCTCCTGTCTGTATTTCACGGAAGAATACTTGGAATATATCTCCGAACAGACCCC